>CM023827.1:18952409-19413624 GCA_013266295.2 Branchiostoma floridae x Branchiostoma japonicum
TGAAAACCGCAATAAGAGGCTTGCTCCTGCATATGGCAAACATCATTAATGATGTTGGCGACAACAGCCAGGTCTCCATAGACGCCCTCCAAGGACCCCAGGCAACAAGAGCCCTGAAGAATATGAAGAAGACAGTTCCAAGGGCCATTTCAGAAAGAAAGGCCAAGTTGAAAAGTCTACTAGGCGAACATGCCATGGCAAGTGTTTGTCTAATTTTTTTGGCACAAATCGTAGATAATGATACTAGTTTCAAAGACTAGTGCTGCATATAATCTTATCAACAATCCAGGTTAGCTGAAATTAGACCCATGGTTTATTTTTTGTACATATCCCCTGTGCAGGTGACACTTTCAAACACGAGTGATGGTGGAGGCCAGACTGAGATCAGGGTGGCAGAGATCATTGAGCTGTGGAAGGTATATTTCAACTAACTTCCGAAGCATGCTTTAGTTAATTTGAGTGTTGCACATGGTATTCCATCACTTGTGTTTGGTTTGTTCAAACTGAAGTTATAGATACAAAATGTACTGCACTTCATAATCTGCTGAAAAAGGGCATCTTGTAAGTTGATTCATGTCTGTCACCATGGCCATTTGTGACAATTCCATGCTGTTTTTCTGTTTGTGGCTGTTAAGGTTTGGAGAATGTGAGCATGATTAAATGAAGAAATTCTTTGATGCAGTGAAGCCATATCTGCCAAGGCTTGCAAAAGGTAAGTTTTTTTATAACTCTTTTCCAAGTGAAAGACTTATTAATTAACACAGACAACATGGATTTTACTAAAAGTCCTTAGTAACAACCTCTGATTCTTTGTATTCCAGATGAATTATTATTAACAAGTAGATTGCCTGTTTCACCCATTTTCATTTTAGATGTCAGACAACGAGAACCATTGCCTCTTCTTTGGGAGAAATGAAGAGGGTGTATCCACCAGAAGTCAGTCAATGTGCTTAATATCATTTATGCGTATACTGCATGTACCGGTATCTTATCTACAACCCTTGTAGTGCAGACATACAAAGAAACTTCAACACTCAAAGGAACTTAAGTATGTATGTCTTTTATTGAAGTTTCAGTTCTTATGTCATTAAAACAATTATGCTTCTTTGTAGGGGAACTGCCCCTGCTGCACTTCTCTGATAAGGCCTTTACGGAGGATCAAGCCAACACTGTAGGCGCATGGCTGATGAAAGAGGTGGAGGTTCTACTTCAGCCCCCCCTTGGTAAGATATGCTCCTGTAGCCTTTACTGACAGGAACCTATAACATACTAATTTAAAATTATGGTAGCCGTACTTGAAGGGACTGATTTAAAGCCTAAGGCTGTATGCACTTAGATGTTTCCTGTGCTTGGATATACTGCTTTTTGTGTACATGGCATGTTATAAGGGTGAATCCAACTGTTGAGAATAAGTTTTTAAAATTTTTCTGGCTTCACTGTCAACATTATCATTGCAAGGTGATCATTGCCAAGGACTTCTTACTACATGTAGTCTAGTATACCACTCATTAGTCAGTCCTCCAACTCCTGCTCTGTTATATGTAATTGTACATGTAAGGTTATCTGTGAGATTAATACCATGTGTATAATGATAAATTCAACATACAAAAAGTTTTAAACCCTTCCAAACCAAACCAAACTTGACATGTAGCTGTCAAATGCTAAAGAATTCTGTTGGTGCAATAGAGAAACATATTTTAACTAACAATTATAACCTTTTGGCTACAGCTGATGGAGTACCACGTCACGGTGCTGCTGCCGGAGGCGTTGACAGCCATGTACCAGCAGTGTCAGGGCATAGACACCATGCAGGAGGCTAAGGAGCTTCTCCAGAGGGCAGGATACCGGGAGGATCTGTCAACAGCATACCTAGTAAACTTCCAGACTGGCATGATATATCATTAAACTCTGACTTGACTGCGAATGACTGTCTCAGTTTCCTTCTCTGGTATAATAGCATTGTACATGGAAGACACAGAAGGCAGCTCCAGTTAGTATGGTCTACATAACCAAAATCAGAAATTTGGCAAGTGTAAGACAAAGTAGTCGTCTGCCCTCATGATCAAAAATAGGTACAGTATGTAAATCTCATAAGGCCACAGGAAGTACATTTTATGGTTATTATCCAGGGCGTTAGGGTTTTAAAAAAAGCAGGATTTCTACATTTTCTGAAATTTCAAGATCAATTCATAGAGATGACAAACATTACATCACAACAACAGGTCTTTTATTCTTGCATTCAACAGTATTGTCTGTCCTCTCAATTAATTAGAACAGTTGTAGAAAGAGCTTGTTGTATTGTCATGGGCAGGTACTACACTGGGTATCATATGGAACAACTTTGCTTAGACTGTAAGCACAGTCAAATGCAAGTAATTGTGCCTCAAGTTTGCTAGACCCTTGATGGTCTATGGGTTTAGACAACCTACAACATGGCTTGCTCAATCACTGTGAGCTGTTCGAAAGCCTATATTCTACCTTCATGTATATTGTGTGTCAGTTTGTGTCAACTAGATTTGTAACTGGAATAAAATTTGAAAAACAAAAACAATGACTGAAAATTTTCAATCTCTGTAACCAATGGTTTTAATGCAGTGGCTACTGAAAGGATGAAATACAACACCGTATCAGAGTAAATGTTTGTCCTGATCTGAATACTCGTTCTTCTATTCTGTACCACGGCCTATGTTCTAAAGAATTTATTTCTTTTGTTTGTAAAAAGGGCACCAAATGCCTTCATGGTATTTCGCTCCGAATACTTGAGGACAAGAGGCAACATCCACCAACACCACCAAAGTCGCGTGTCCACCATCGTGGCGGCCAAGTGCAGGTCCATGACCAAAGAAGACAAAGAGCCGTACTACAAAACCGCCAAACTTCTCAAAGAAGACCATGTGAGGGCGCACCCTGACTACAAGTTCTGCCCCAGCAGGAGGAACCACAAAAATGTATGTAATCTAGCATCGCAAGGCGCACGTAGCCTTCCTAAAATTAACGTGAACAGTAATGAGAACATTTGCCTCAAACCTACATATCTGAATCATGTCCAAAACTTTAACGATTCTCGTCAATAAAGGCGCAAACTTTTCAAGACATCTCCTCCTGTCCTCCCGTGCGCTCCGCGACGGGGGAAAATCACGTTTCCAAAACTAAACAGTTCAGGAGTAGCAAAGTAGGCGTGAATAGATCACTACCAGGACAAATGCATCCTTGTCAATTTTCCTCACTTTTTCCGTGAATGGGTACATATCTCGAAAGCCGTACTATCCCCCTACAAAAGAAATTCCGTTTACAGATCAGGTCGCCGTTCCGGGACCAGATTTTCTGATCACCCGAAGATCCACGCATAATCATTTCTAAAACTTTTAAAACTTTGCAGGACAGACAGTGCTGTCTCAAGGGCGTCTGGGAATTTTATACAGTGTTTATAATACTTCATACCTGCAATTGCTGCAAATCTAACGACATAGGCGTGCAGGCTTTGAACACTAGATGAACGTGTCACATGGCGCACCTAAGCAAGACGATTTTGTAATCAGCGCACAAATAAAGAATGATGCATAATCCTTGTCCACTTTCCTCACCGTTATTCTGTGAATATGCTTGTATAAATTTCTTGTATGCCGTGAAAACCCATTAAAAACCCACTTGTGGTTTCGACATCTCAACGCAGATTCCGTACATATATCTAACAGGCACATCCACCCTTTAATAATCAGAACAGGCCCGCATGCCCTTCTTGTTTCTTTTGTTTGTTTGTTTGTTTTTTTAGATTAAGAAAATCAGATTGCAGGTCGATGGAGAAGTGGAGTTGTGCATTTGCTGCCGCAATTTTTCTTGGGTCTTGTCCTTGGCAGTCTTCTCTCTTCTTCTGTGAAGTACCTAGCCTCTACCAGGCACCGCGGATCGCTGGAAAAAGAAATAAAGAAATAATACCAGGGGAGTTAGCCGGCCAGAGAAGCTCCACTTTGCGACCCACTGAGCCTGTGCGGAGTCGCTACGTTCTTTGAAGTTCACTAATCGCTATACATAATAGGTGCAAAGTGGTATCTAATAGGTGGAAAGTGGTTAAGTACCCCTTTTATTACTGTCCGACTCGTCCGTGACGGACCTGACACGAGCGGTCAAGTGTCAGAGGTCACGAAGTTTTGAAGTTAAAACGGTCCTGTCTCGTGTTTATTCAGATCACGTACAAGATACAGCACGGTTGGCTTTGTTGACTATCAAGTTTACTTCTCTCACATACTTGTATTTCTTACTTGAGATTTGATTGTAGCGATATAGTCCCAAGACTTCAAGACTTTAACTATGTTCACTGCTGTAAGCTGTTTTCCAGAATGGCACCCAAGCTGCCGTAGAGCTCAGTACAGTCCCAACTCATAAATGCCGCAAAGGGTCAGCACGTGCTGGCTTGTGAGTCTTGTCATAAAAGTCTTTTATACTACCGTATTTAATTTTGCAATAACAGCTTTGTATTCCTGTGGTTAGCAACATTTTTGCTGGATTTTTTTTTTTCATTCGCACTCTTGCATTAGTTTTGAGGTCTCCATAGGATGTCATCTATAAAATTAAGTCAGTGTGGCCTTTATAGATGAGCAACAAAATATTCATAAACGAGTGTGCCAGGAAACTTGCTAGATTTAATTTCTTAAATAAGTTTCTACCAAGTGTTATCCTACACATACACCCTCTTTTGTACAGATTTTATGTACTTTGAATGTAGTGAGACTAGGATGCCACACAGGGCAAGCATATTCTAACAATGGTCGTACACTGAAAGCCACAGAATACCAGCATTAAGTCATAGACAAAAAGGCCGTGTTTTTTTAGGAACACGTACAAGATAAAACACGGTTGGCTTTGTTGACTATCAAGTTTACATGTCCGCTTGAGATCCGCTAATCATGGCTTTTATTCTTTCCCATTACCACCGTGATCATTTTCTAACAGTTTGTTCTTCAACATGGGTGATTATGAGTTGGGAGAAAACGATTTCACAGACTCCTGTGGTGAAGACTGGGGGGAGCTTCATGGCCAATGCGAGTCTGTAACGGAGGCCTATAGCTGGTTCCGATCCAGTGAAGAGGGAATTCGAAGATCTAGGAGTGATGACACATGGAAACCATGCCTCTGTACCAACATGACTAAGGAGCCCAGCTCACCTATGCTGAGAGTATGGTGCTAATCATGGCTTTCATTCTTTCCCATCACCTTACATCTAGTGCCGTTGTCGATCTCCTCACACTTATCAGTCTTCATACTCAATGTGGCAGTATCTTCTGTGCATCCAAATACATCTTCGACAAATTTTTAAGTCTTAGAAACTTGACTTTTCCGGTGACGTGACGAGACATTATTTCTGTCTGGCATGCTTTGCGAAAATAAAATAAAAACTGTACAAGACGTGCAAAAGTGACCTTTCATCGGCCAAATCGACATTCTACTTTCTAGAGATGGGTATGGTGTCTCAACTGCAGGCAATGTTCAAAAGTAAGTTGTTATTTTGTTATTACTCCATTAAGATGATTGTGGCACTTAATTTAAAGTTTTTGTATATCATAACAGTTGTTTTCATTGCATTTTCATGACAACCCCAAACAATATTTTCTAAACACACTGATTTCATAGTTGCTCATTATTACTTTTCACAACTTTTTCAAACTTACAGGAAAGAACTTCTATGAAGCTATTTTGAAGCAACGTAGGAAAAAGAGCCCAACAACTACAAGAATCCAAGATATAACAGACGGTGTTGTGTACAAAAGCACTGAGGAGGTACAGGACCCTAGACATATTTCACTGCTGATGAATACTGACGGAATAAAGGTTTTCCACTCATCAAACTATAGACTGTGGCCAGTCTACCTGGCCATAAATGAACTCCCTTTCAGGATGAGGTGAGATTGTTCTTGTTTACATACACCTTCCATTGCCCTTTCAATTGTCCATAATAAGAAAACCTTAGTCCAATTCTGTTGAAAGATCTGCTCACCACACAGAATGTCTTTAACCCTTCTTTCTTCCCATGAAAAAGGAAGCACCAAGCTTATAGCAAGGGTGTGTGGGTGCATTCTCAACATGCTTTAAATGACTAAATGTCGTAAACGTCCATCGGCAAGGCGATGCTCTGATTTATTGATTACGTCTGGATTTTTACTTAGTTACGGTGTTGTGTTTTACTTATTCCTCATTCAATTGTTGAAATATTTTATTTTTATTCCGTATCGCCGACCCGTCTATGTCGTCGAAGGTGACGTTTTTCGGCTGGGTTGATCTTTTACTTTGCGTATCGCCCAAGGGCCCGTGTGCGATGATTAGGCTCTTGTGATAACCAAATAGAACCCCGGGCCGCACCGCTAGTTATCACACGGGCCGGAACACCTGTATCGAACGTTACTGTGGCCCAGGTAAGACATAAAATACTTACAGGCTGACCGCGTGACTTATTTATTTTACTTGCTTACTTTCAGAATGATGACGGGGGATACGAGTCTAGGGACGAGTGGGACTCACCGGATGAGCCGGTCTGGGAGTGGGAGGTAAGAATTGACGTTACGTTTATTCCACGGAAGCTAGCAACAGTCGCGAGCAACCCCCCCCCCCCCCGGTAAGTACCTGTGATCAATGGAGTCGTCTGTTGTAAGACATAGGTGGAAATTTTGCTGCGTGTTTCCTTGTTCTCTGTCCGCAGTTGTCTTTTTGCCATTTTTTGTTTAAGAATATCACTTTTCCACGCGGCTCCCTGGGGGGCCCCTTAGTAGTTGTCTTAGAGTTTGACTGTTAATCTAGATCTAGAAAATCGGTGTCTCGTAACAATCTGGACTAGGCCCACGTATGTATATGGCATGGGTCCGATTAAATCATGACAAAATGTTCTCATCTCAGGAAGACGAACAAGAAGCAGAGGAGAGGGCCTCTTGGAAGGAGTTTCAGGAGGACATGGCGTACCTTGCTCACCTCGAGAGGAGGATGGAGGATGACCAGGAGGGGGAGGAGGCGAGGCAGGAAGCCAGGCGGCTGTACGATCAGCACGTTCACAAAATAAACCAGTAAAGTAACTAACTTACTGACGTTTCACGCAAGACCGGGTTATATCTGATATTCTCTGTTTCTTGATGGGATGATACCTTGTGTATCATTTCTGTATTATTTTACTTGAACCGCATTATTTACAGCAGGACGGAAGCAGGACATTTCGCCCCATAGACGTTTCAGCCCCAAAGTGATGTAGTTGATGAAGTGCCACGGCTCCATCAGCTAAGGTTCCTGGTCAGGGACGACAGCTCCATCCTTGCTGCTGTGTGGGCATTCCTTCCAAAGTTAGCATGTACATGTAGTAGGTAATGGTATGTTGCTACCAAATCATGGTTTAGGGGAGGCCGAGAGTGTTTCTCGGCCGGCCAGGCTCCCTACGGGGATGACACCCTAGCTTGTATCCGTGTAGGGGCTGTGAAGGGGGAAACCCTGTTTCAGCCTTAGGAGCAAGTGGCTTAAAGTCTCTGGTCTCGGTCTATTTTACATGTCTAAATGGTATGTTGCTAGCTTGGATCCGTAGGGGCTGTGAAGGAACATGATATTCTTTTAACACGACCTCATGTCTTTTGTGTATCAGAAACTTTCCTAAACATTAAGGTAGATGACAAGGTACTGGTGGTACCTGGTTACTCCTTTAGAGGGGGTAGACCCATTGACTCTTGGTGTGACTATCAGTCACAATAACAGCTGACTTTGAGAACCCACACCATTTGTTTGTCTGGAATTGCGTCTCCCAAGTGGCAAAATTTTCATGATATGTATCTATCGTCCGCCATCAGATGATGACTGTGTATGATGTGTTATCTGGGATTATTGACAATATCCAAGAGCTCCATCCAAGATCTGAAATCATTGTTCTGGGGAATCTTATTGCCCAGCATGAAGACTGGTACATGCCCACCCCCCCTCCTTGTATTGCTGACCCAGCGTGCGAAATAACCGGTTGGGCAGTTGCTTGGCGCAACTTATTTCTAAGCTCAGGTAGCGCAGAGCGCAACCTATAAATCTTGCGGTAGGACACCGCTTTTCCCACAGCCGCTGGCCGTGCAACAGTGGTGTGGCGAGACAATATCGTGCCCATCCCAGCATGGGATTCTTTGTTTGTAGTGATTCGCAAAGGGTTCTGGTTCTGGGAACGAGTGGGGCTGTTCCATTACATTCATGGGGTACGTGTCTGGCATGAGTGCTGAAGCCAAGACAAGCGGGCGCTCCAAGGGCTATCTGACGTTTTGACTACGAAGACTTTTAAAATCGCCCACAACGAAAAAGGACTTGCAAACCCTGGCCTCATTTGAGATTTGCTGAGTGATGTCAGTGATATTCAGCGGAGAAAGGGCAGCGGCGGGCCTTTTAAAACAACTTTTTGTTTTTTTGCAAAACATTTCAAGACTTTTCATAACATTTTAATCAAAACATCTTGTGATTTTTTCTAAACAGATATTACGGATCGTAGCGATTTCGGAATCAGGCTTTTTTCGGGGCTGTGTTTGTGGGTGGAAATCATCAAGTAGCTTGTGGGCCGACAAGTCTGTCCGCTACCTCAATAACATTTGTCTTGATCGCAGGAGGATCCCGAGTCTGAAGCTGAAAGGAGATCGTGGGAGAAATTTCAGGAGGACATGGCGGTCCTGGACTCCCTCGACCGGATAATGGACGACCCCAGCAAGCCGAGGAGGAGAAGGCAGAAGCTCGCCGGCAGTGCGACGACTACGTCCGTAAGATGAATGAGTAGTAAGTCACATCACTTCCTGTGTTTGATAATAGCAGCCTGGTAGTCTGTTCGGACTATATTTGGGGTGGCGTGGATGTTTATATATGTGTGTGTTTGGGGTAGGGGGTCCAGTTCACCTCATGTGCAGGCTCCGGGGCGGGTGGAATTTCATAATCAGTGAGAAGCATTTATCATACGTCAGGCGTAAAGATCAACATCTTTTGGCAAAGTATGATGTTTTTGAGGTTTGATGTTTTACCATTGCAGAGCTCTTCGTCGCATGGTGTACATACCATTTTCTGGGCCAAAGATACCAGTAGTGAGGGGGCAAGGAGCAGAGTAGAGCTGAAGATGATGGGGATGAGGGAAGGCTGTCATCCTGCATGCAGGCACTGGTGTCAATTGGAATCGTCTTCAGGACAAAGGGGTGGAACGACGTCTTGGAACTACAGAGGAAGTGGGCATTGGAACTGCCTGGGGTGATGATGGATATCCTCCTAAACTACGCCATATTCGTTTGGTTCACCTACAAGGTGCCTTTTCTATTCTTTCATTTTGTTATATTTGACTATTTCACAATTATATGCTTTTAACATTGTGATAACTTATTCTTGTAATGGCAGTTGCCATTTTAACAAAAATTACACAGGTACGCATGAACACAAAAAGACTGCTAAAAATAACCGAATCAGACTACTATTTACAGTCAAACCTGCCTAGGCGGTCACCTCTTCTAGCCGGTCACCTGGCCATCGCGGCCACTTTTTCTCGGTCCCGAAAAGTTTTCTTTTAAAACTGTAACAGAATACTCTGTAGGAGAGGTACCCCCCCCCCCCAGCCTATGTACATTTGTGAATAATAGTTATAAAAGGATAGATGTATATTTCCCACAACTGGTGATTTTAAAAATGCTGATTTAAAACACCTGTCCCATCTCTCTTTTCTACAGCTCTACATCCAGAGACAGCCTTCGGCCAAAGCACACATGTGTACCTCTCCAACCAACATCCGAAAACAGCATCCCCTCACCTGTTACCTTACATTTGACTCTTTTTTTCACTAGTTTGAAATCTTTAGGTGCAATTGCCCGTGAAAGAAATGATAATGTAACAGTGTGTTTGAAACAGTGGGAAGAACACAAGTCCTCAGCTGTGAAATATTCAGGTACAGACAGTGAGGTTACCCCAAATGTCCAGTACAGTTAACAAACATCATCACAACTGTACACAACATTGAAAATTCTTTGTGAAGCAGAGGTATCCGATGCAGAAAGTTAAGACGTTGTTTTCTTTGTGCAAAATGGGTTCAAAAATGGTGCTTGGTTCTTGCGTGCAAGTGTCCTCACATCAAAAGTATAGAAAGATGATTTCAGCAAGCTAGTAATTCTACACATTATTTTGTCACCACCAGAAACACCTTCCTCCATCAATGGTATATATACAATTAATTCATTGTCAGATCAAATTATTCTAAATCACAGAATTGTACCATGTCTAAGTCAAAGCTGGAGAAGAAACATTCAATCTCATGTCCATATTCAACCAACATTTTCACCGACACAAGCACAATTACCAAAGTTCAGCTTAAGACTGGGTGATGACTCCATCAAAGAAAATAAATATGCTCTTCTGAGATACGACGATGAGGGCTATAATAAAAATGATGCTGGATTTGCTGTGGTGAAAATTCTTCAAGTTAAAGAGAAAGGTAAGATAAATGTGCAGTGGGCACAGAAGATAAGTCTAAGGTCAAGTATATACAGACTTACACAGTGTACTTCCAGCTACTTGCATGATAAGTACTACCCACCTACGCTCCACCAACCGTATCTACACGAAGATGAGGCGCTGCAGCGTGCTGCACATGGACGGCACGTTCAAAAGCTGTCCCCGGCCGTACCAGCAAGTCCTGACAATACACGGACTGTACCATGGCAGAGAAATACCATTCGTGATGGCACTCATTACAGAAACAAGCATCGGAGCCTACCGACAAGTGATGCAGCACGTAAGGCGAAAAGTAAGACAACAGTCCCGCCATCACTTGAGCAGATCGTCTCGGACTTTGAAGTAGCACTCATATCAGCATATGAGACAGAGTTCCCGGAGGCTAGCACATCTGGATGCTACTTTCATTTTTGCCAGAGTCTGTGGCGCCACATCCAGCAACTTTGCCTGGCACGGATGTACAGGGAGAACCCCCGTCTAAAGAAATGCGTACGCAAGATGAAGGGAGTCGGACACCTGCCAGTGCCATTAGTGCGGCTCAACTTTGAGGAGATGGTTCGCCACAACTCAACCCAACGCCTGACAGCCTGCTACCCCGCCCTGCAGCACTTCGTAAGGTACCTGGAGAACAACTACATCGGTGCAAACGCCACATTCCCCATCCCAAAAGCGAATATTTGGTGGCGTGGCTCAGCGAGGCTCAGTTAGGGTTTGTCTGGGTACTAGTTTAAGGATGGGCGGCATCCGCGTATCTAGGGGAAGGCGCAAGATGTTAATGTGATAAGTGAATAACCAGCCAAATTTCATCAGTATAAACTGTTGCACTTGAAATGACGTATCTCGAATTAACAGGACTAGTGGTGATCACTGCGGCAGGGTTGCCAGGGGATTCTTTCCTGTTCCTGGGCGCGTTCCACACCATGTGTCGGCTTGTCGGAAATATACTATTGTCGTTATATACTACTAGTATCCCGAGTTGCTTTACGCGTAGGAGGGGGTAAGATGATACCGCCCTGCCATTCGGTTGGGTTTCGCGGTCAGTGACAGTCATCCCATGACGGCTCCCACCATCCTTAAACCCAACGTTACCCTCGTGGGCCGGAGCCCGATCAGCCTATCAATCACATCACAATGTCTTCGAGTTCTCTTGTCACGTGACTTGATGTGATTATCATGTGACGGTCATATACAAAAACATGTACAGTACAGTACATGATGCAAGTTGTCAGAATACATTATGAATTGCTCATCATAAAAAGCCAGTTAATTATAGAAAACAGCTTACCCAATGTCTATTCTAATGACACAGCAGCAGACATCATTAGTTCTCTACTAGAAATGGGGTTTACAAAAAAACAGGCGAACAAGGCGGCCAAAGAGGTCACTGTGACAACCATTGAAGAAGCTGTGGGATGGCTGGAGGCTAACGTAAAAGATCCATATGCATGTATTTCTTTTTTAGTGTTTGCATTTCCAAATCTACCTTTCCACATCAAACACTAGAGTTCAAATCATATCTTCAACAAATACTGTGTTCTAAAAACAATGTAAGTGATGTGCATTGGCAAGTTGCAATATTCTAATTCATTATAGGCTGTGGGGTATTGCTAATTCTAGATTAGAATCTCCTCATTACCTCCATGAAAAATGGAGGTATTGTTTTTGGCGCGTCTGTATGAGAAAGGTTTGACTTTATAGCTGTGGAGGATCCACCTTTTCAAGGAAGAAGACGTGCCAATGAGCCAGCCTTGTTGTAGTAGGTCAAATAATCATGTGACACATGGCAGGGACTATTCTACATGTACATGTACATCAACACTGTCATCTGTATCTTCGCCAATTGCAAGACAGTCATTACAGCCACCTACCCCCTTTTGCAGACAGTTCACCTGCAGCAACCCCCAAAACATGGTCTGCACCACAATCTGCAGCTAGCATAAAAAACATGATTACAACCCTTGAGAGACACAGGTGCTTTGTCCCAAACTATGGCATGACTCATAAGAGAATGAAAGGCATTAAAAAAAAAGTGGTGACTTTGGGCGGGCAGGTTCAGCCCTTTCTTGACAGCAGTACAACCTGCATTGTAATTGATAGACAAGCCATTTCTAAAGGACTGATCTTACGAGAGAAAATTGATGATGTCCTCGACAAACTGAGGGAGAAAAATGTTCCACTGTTTGATGTTGCGGACTTCACCATCAGGAGACTGAAATTTATCTGATGGACACTACAATACTTTGTACTTTGACGTGATTAGTGTTAAATTACAAGACAATCTGTAAAGTCTACAGAATGATTTGTATAGGGGGTCTTGTGGGGTGAAATTGCAGGTATTAAAGCAAAATCTATTTCTGCTAGGTTTTGATTAACAGATCAAGAAAAAGGATTTCACACCTACATAATATCAAAGCGTCATATATGAACACAAAACATTTCATTCACTATCTCACTATATATGATAGCAACTTAAATACTGCAAAACAAGTAGTAATTTGATGGTTCTAAATGTGTCTAGTTCTGCACAACCTTAAGACGTGTATCGATTCTGTTTACAGCAGAAACCAAGAAACAATACAAATATGCCAGAATCAAGATTTACAGTGTTGTCAACGAGAAGTGTAGCAGGGTTAGGGCGACCCATAAAGCCAGGCGGAACAAGCTAGTTGCGCTAGCTGATGCCAACCAACAGGAACTCGGCTTCTGCACAGTGGTTGGCAATGGTCTGAAAACTCCGCGCCAGCCCAGCGACCGTCCGTCACCCGCACGCGTTCCGGCCGTGTCAGCCAACCCCCCACCCTGTTTATGGACCTAGACTACAATGCATTAACGAACTGTTAATTAAACTGAAAATGAACTCACGAACGAACACTACTCTTATACGGACTCTAGTCGTTAGACTGTTTTTAGATGTTTTTGCTTGTAATGTTTATGTTTTATCCTTGGTTTTATGTTTGTGCGTGTGCTTTCTGGATTGGTTCGAGCGGGAGCTCGACCAAAGTAAAAGTAAGTAAGTCCTCCTCTCCTGGATGTGCTTCCCCTCTGCTTCGACGGTGGAACCTAGGTTTGCAAGGGCACCAAGAAAAGCCTCAAAGCAGGAAAGCGCTATTTGAAGACAGACTACAAGACCCATGTGAAGACTGTTGACAGGAGTGCTGATCACTGCATAGCATTTGCCCTCAATGAGAAGGAGACTGAGGCATTTTCTTTAAATTGTAACCACAACAACGATGCCGTTTGTGACATATGTACAAACATCGAGCATTGCCTGAGGGAAGTAGAAAACATGATGGAAAAGGAGGGTCTTCTCACAGATGAGCAAAAGAGTCGCCTGCTTTTCAAGTTTGAACAGTCGTCAACAGCCATTCACAACTGGAAGGCGCACTTACTGCGAGCAGTGAATCAAGACCTTGCAAAACAGACAGCACTACAACAACTAGATGATGAAACAGCACTCATTGTGATGGACTGGGCAATGAAGTTTCTCCCTATGAAGAATAGAGAGCAGATGACAGAGTTTTTCGGCAATCGTAGGAGGAGCTGGCATGTGTCGTCCGTCACCACAAAGGGAAACGACGGAAATTACAGCGTTGAGTGTTTTGCCCATATCTTCAACTGCCGACAAGATTGGTATTCTGTCTCTGCTATCCTCGAAAGTGTCTTCTGCACCATCAGGGCTGCGAATCCGGCGCTCTGCAAAGTTTTCCTCAGGTCAGACAATGCCGGTTGCTACCACTGTGCCCCACTCCTCTTGTCGCTGCCAATGGTTGGAGAAAGAACAGGTGTTAGGGTAGTCCGATTTGACTTTTCGGACCCCCAAGCTGGCAAGGACATCTGCGACCGGAAGATCGCGTCAATGAAGAATCACGTTAGACGTTACGTCAATGAGAAGCATAAAGTCCTGACTGCTGATGACATGAAGAAAGATTTGGAATCTCATGAAGGCACGAAGGGTGCAGGGTAGCAGTGTGGCTGAGATGGTTCCTGGGAAAGAGAAAACTGTGCCAAGATGGGAGGGAATCAACGCATGGAATAACTTTAAGTTTGAGGCTGAAGGAGTAACATCTCTATACCGGCAGTGCCAGTAGTTATGTAGGCGCTGTTTATAGTTTTGAAGTTCACTAGGTGTAGAGAGTTGTTTTAACATCCTCCAATATAGTTAAAACTATATTGGAGGATGTTGCGTTATATGTTACAAACAAACTCTTTTCTATACATGATGTAGTGCCAGTAGTTTTGTAGGCGCTGTTTATAATAACTTATTTTAAAGTTCACTAGGTGTAGAGATTAATAGAGGATGTCATGTTACATGTTACAAAAAACAAATTCTTCTATACACTAATGTAGTGCCAGTTTTCTATACACTCATGTAGTGCTTTTAACTGTTGCTAAGTTAGATAGATTTCATTGCAGTCACCCATAATACAAGTGGCTAAAGGTTCTAATTCTGAAGCAATCATAGGCAAGGTTGGCAAGACTAAGATTCAATTGATGCAAAACCATGGACTTCCTGCATAAATACACTAAAGATTTTCTTACTCAACTCTTTGATGATCTTATCCCTGAATACATTAGTTATGAAGATGGCTTTAGAAAAAAAATCTATTATAAGGTTACAGACAAAGGTAATACCTTTTTGGACATGGGCAGTGATGGCAGCTTGATGATCTTATCCCTGAATACATTAGTTATGAAGATGGCTTTAGAAAAAAAATCTATTATAAGGTTACAGACAAAGGTAATACCTTTTTGGACATGGGCAGTGATGGCAGCTTGAATATTGCTACTAATATAACAGAGAAAATACTTGTACCAAAGAGAACCATTTATGAAAGTATGTCTGGATTAAAAGATCGCCGTGGCAGGAAAAGAAAATTTAAAGCATCAATGGCTGAACCACCTGCTTCAAAATAGTCCAAAATATCTGACTCCAGAGTATTGTGAGCAGCACATTGGTGTTTTGGCACCATGTTCAGTTAACGTCAACACAGAGGAGTCCATAGCCAAAGGAATTGACACTTCTAGCAGAGAAACTGGATTATCACAAGAATTTTGAGCCTGTGCAGTTTGTACTGACTTTGTAGCTGTTAAATTGTTAAACCTCTTTGGCCATGAAGTACTGCAAATAAATGGTACAGGCATGGGTCATTTTGTTGACAGGCATAAAATACAGGTCTGGTCATTGCATGTAGATGTGAAAATTTTAATGCCATGTGAACATTTTAAGTTTCCAGTGTGTGAAATATTTACCGTAAATGATAATTCAGCATCTTCCATTAGTAAAGGAATTCGATAGTTTACTGATATTTGCAAAAAAAAATAAGAAAAGGGCTAAATGTGGAACTCGCCTTGATTAAATTGAATGCTGATCCAACAGAATGGAAAGCAGCAAGAGAAAATTTCCCGTATGCATCCCGAATTGCTGAGCTCTACCATGTGAACAACACAATTGAAGATTTCCTAAAAAAATGCTTTTCAAACTCTGACAGGTAGAAGAAAAATTTCATGCTTAGATATGGCGACTGTGGACAAGATTTTTCGATGCAAAAGATCCACTTACAGCGAAGGTTGTTTCTGATGAAATAAAAGACTTTGTAGGAAAACACTATCTGCACGTATTGCCAATAACCCAATCGGACCTAAAACTTCATGGAGGAGATGGCGGCCACCGTGGACTTGCCTGTGCCCAGCCTCAAATTCGATACTGTGGTTATCGATTCCTGGTATTTCAAGAAAACAACATTGTGATTTGTTGTAAATTTTAGATATTTGCATCATAATTCATTTTGTTCCTTCTATATCTTTGGTCCTTGAAATGGGGACAACTGTCTCGACTTGATTACTATTTCTGCTGTCCCACTGGTTGAATTCATACATTTTCCTAGGGCAGTCAAGTAGAGCTCCTGATCCTTGTGGTTCTGGGGCAGACATGCTGGGGGTGGAAACCATACAAGTCCTAACTTTATGTAGAATTGCATGAATATACACTGATTAACACTACCCTGTGATATGTTTGCATGTTTCTTTATTTCCTGTTGGTAAATACATGTGCCTGAAACCTCAGTATACTAGTATAAACAAATACCAGTACCAACCAATTGCCCCTTTGTTTCCATTTTGAATGTTAGTGAATGTGGCTACACAATTCCCACCCCAAATGTACCAACTATGCTATGATTCTACAGGTCTCCCCGATGGCATACACCAAAACACCCAGTTGTCAAGTTACATCGGATAAAGATGAGCTACTGGTAGTAACAATGTCACTTTACAGATGGAACTTGAACCAATAGAGTTATCCTCACAAACCTGACAAAACCTTTTGCAAGAACTGAAAAGGGAAGGGGGATGTCAGGTACCAAAGTGCACTAGGATCTGAAACGAGGACACAAACCAGGATAACCATCGTCCCACAGTTTTGCCTCATTTTCTGTAAAAGGGTCAAATATGAAGAAGATACTTGCTGCCTAACTCAAGAAACAAGCAGTGCACGAAGTGCAACCTAGGTGTAGGAGGAGGTCACCAGTGTTCAGCGAACATTGCTAAGAATGTTGTACTTGTGGATGAGGCAGCGCAATGCCGTGAGATGGGAAAGCACCATGGAGACAGACCCATCTTTAAGGAAATGTCTGAGGTGATGGAAGAGAAAACAGGTGAGCCCACAAAGTCCTTGTCTGACACTATCCACCTGTCCAGGGGTATGCAGCCTCTAGCGACGACGAGATTTGGATTAAACAAAGAATCGAGCCGAATCAGCAAATCGTCAATACTCTAACCGCACCTTGACTACAACATTGACTGGTCACTATGTGTCAGTTGTTCACAGAGCCAATAACGGGACAGCTGTGTCTATACTTCTAAAGCGGCTGGCAGCCGGGATTCCCTTGTCTCCAAGATCGCCAGCAGTTCCCGCCCTTTAAAAAAAATGGACAGAGACGAAAGTTACAAGAGAGCCTACCACAGAGAGCCTGCTCGAAAGCCAAGAGGGTCAAATAATTCAAAGATTACAATGTAAGCACAGAGATAGGACACAGCGAGAGCATGGGCGAGAAAGATCACACTGTTCCAGTCAAACCAAAGAGAAGGAGAGTGTCCAAGAAACAGCAGGATGGATGGTGAGTCTCTACCCTCTACCTACATGGTCCAAGAAGCATTTATTTTAATATCTCAAAGTGCTAGTCGTATTACAATGGACACAACTCACAGAATGTGTTGTGTTTAATTCAGAATGACTATAGAAAAAGGAGTTCACAGGGTATTTTCAGTGTATAAAAACGATCCAAACGATCACATGCAGCATTATGCTATTACAAATTGTGCATAACAACTACATATCTTTCCATATTTCAGTAACTACTAGTAAATGGGACAACTCTTAACTACGTAGTAAGTACTACCCACCTCATTACATCATAAATTCACTTAAAGTCCGCTTAAATCTCGTAAACACCTCGCACTTTCAACTCATATTACACGGGGAGCAAAAATTGCCCAACATCATAAAATGATTCTCTGCTACATATCCAGGTAGACAATATACACTACAAATCTTATAGCCTCTATCTATGACCATGAACAAATCAGTATACCACATATCCTTCCTTTAGCCATCTTGGACTACCTCAGGACCGAAGACGAACCGGCAAAAGGTAACCCCAAATAAAAGAACATATATTACAGTTTATATGTACATACCAAACTACATCTCTTTCTATATTTCAGACCATGAGTGGGACAGTCCGCAGTACTACCCACCTCACATCAAGTCAAAGTGTTGTTCTTAAATTCACTTAAAACTCCCCACACATCTCATTAACACCTCGCACTTTCAACTCGAACGTCGAACGGGCAAAAAGTAAACCAAATAAAGAACAGATATTACAGTTTTATTTAATCTATAACTTACAGGTTGAATGATTTCCTCACATATATTTTGTTATAATAATGTGTATAAATTCTATTGGTACCTATGACAGATTCCTGCTGTGCATACGTCAATATAGAGATAGATATACATGTAAGATACCCATCATCTTTATCCAAATTATGTTGTGATTAAATCTTAATATGATCAACAAGTACATTTCTTTCTTTCTACACAGGGCAACAGGATCACGCATCATTTCAGCCTTATCACTCACCACCAC
Source organism: Branchiostoma floridae x Branchiostoma japonicum (assembly GCA_013266295.2). NCBI lineage: Eukaryota > Metazoa > Chordata > Leptocardii > Amphioxiformes > Branchiostomatidae > Branchiostoma > Branchiostoma floridae x Branchiostoma japonicum. Next base: position 18,971,030 of record CM023827.1, read on the forward strand.
GATACATGCTAAACTTACACCACAAATTTCACCCAATTCCACAGGCCCTTAACGTCATCCCACCACAAACCATCCACACATATTGAAGTCACGAGCCGAGAAGTTCCTCGCCAAAATCATGAAGATCTCAGAACAAAGAATAAATGGAGATGGGGTCCTCTGGCGACTCTTTGCAGAGAAGGCGGCGATGTTGGCTGCGAAGATACCTATCATCTTTATCCAAATTATGTTGTAAATAAAATTTTAATCTGATCGACAAGTACATTTCTTTCCTTCTACACAGGGCAACAGGATCAAGCATCTTCATTTCAGCCTCACCACCTAGATACATGCCTAACTTACACCACACGTTTCACCCCATTTCACAGGCCCTTAACGTCATCCCACCACAAACCATCCACACATATTGAAGTCACGACCCGAGAAGTTCCTCGCCAAAATCATGAAGATCTCAGAACAAAGAATAAAAGATGGGGTCCTCAGGCGACTCTTTGCAGAGAAGGCGGCAATGTTGGCTGCGAAGATACATATCATCTTTATCCAAGTTATGTTGAAAATAAAATCTTAATCTGATCAACAAGTACATTTCTTTCCTTCTATATATGAGCCCACGTCTAAGATTATTATGGTTGATAAGTACATTTGACCTTGCATACCGGACTGGTGGGGCGTGTGTGTTTTACTCTATTTTCACTCAGATCCACCGCAGCCCTCGAGCAAGACGGACCGGACACGAGATGGGAAGCTACCCAGGGACGTGCCGGGATGGTGGCCGGATCACCCAGGGGCGAGTGATTCATTGAAAGAAAGACACTCCACCTCCGGACGCAAACGATATAAAGAAGACGACCTCCGAGGAGAAACTCACTCCAAACTTGGACTAGCCAATACAGAGTAACTACGACGAACAATCGCCATGGCAGCAGAAGCCCATTACGAAGAGGAAGACTGGACGATCTACGATACGCCAGACGACAACTCTGAGGCCGACTACCACCCAGGTGATAACGTAGACGGACGGTCGTGGAGGACCCGAGCTATTATAGCGGGTCTCGACCCCCAGACCGAGACGAAAGGTGACGAGCGGCACAAGACTGAGATTTACGCCCGCTACCTCCTAGAGAAGGAACACGCCACCATGCGCTACGAGGTCGGTAGGCGGGCCGTCCGAGGACTCCGACGGGTGGTGGACATTTTACAAGATGCACAGCGGGGCCGGCCAGTAACGAGGAATCTCCGCTTGTACCTGTGGAGATACGACGAGGACGAACGGGACCCCCAGGCATTCCCCATGGTGGCATTCGTGGCATCCCAGGAAGCCTACCCCAACCAAGAGTTTGACATAAATGCCGAGATCAGACGCCTCAGAAAGCATCGGAAGGGATGGAATAACCTACAGAACGTTCTGCGGCGAATGAGCCGGGCGCGGTTGCAGAAGAGCCAGGAACACCGGGACCGCTTTCCCGGACTGCACGCCATCGCCATCAGCGAGACGGACGACGACTGGACGGAGCCCATTTATTCCAGGCCGGAGATCTGGAGAAGCCCGGATCCCATCCTACGGAGGCCCCGGTTACGCTGAGAGACTTGAATAGTATGGACTGTAGGAATTGGGTGTTGAATTGGAATAAGAATTGAGAAGGTAGGAACGTTCTCTTGTATTAGTTTAGCAGTTTATTGGGTAGGGGTCCCTTAGACGGGTAGCCGGGTCCGTAGGTGGGTGACCCCCAGGGAGTTGCGACCCTGCCCGCATTAGGTGAGCTATTCTGTAAAACCCCACAAGTAACTGCAAACCTTCCCTTCTTGAGACAAGTTGCCTGTGCCTGTGCGACTTCTGTTGTGGGTTGAGTAATGGTGTCAGCCTTGCCTCCCCTTGTACCTCCTGTACAGCTCTCTGGTAGGACGCCGTTTACTAAGAGTACTTTTGCAATTTTCTTTTCGTTTTTCTTGATATAACGTATGACAAACCGCGATTTGAGTTTTGACTACTGTGACAAATCTTGTCGATCTTGTGTGGGCGGAACCACAACGGTTACCGTCCTGTAGGAGAGGAAAGGGTAGCGACAAGTTTGGTGAAACTGAGTGTTTGTACAACCGGCCGCCAGGTTGTTAGAATTTCCGTTTAAACGGCCGGCCGTTCTGTTAATACGTACGAAGATATGAGAATGTCCCTTCCGTTCCCAAATTGAGAAGTCTGTTCAAAAGGTTTAATGTTTGAGTACCGCAGCTGTCGCTGCCCCTCAATTTCCAATAGTGGCATGTCCTCACCCTTTATCTCTGTCAGTGTTGATTCAGAACCAGAACTAAAAGGTCCGAGGACATTGCCTGGAGACCCTCAAGGTAAGGAAACTTGCAGTTTCACTTATTCCAAAGTCATCCGACTCCTCCATGGCCGTGTAGGCATCAGCTAGGGCTGACATAATCTTGTCGCTGATGACCTCCCTGAGTTTTGTTTGAGTGATCGGTCGCTCGTTATCAGGCTGTGGGCTCGGGACCCACCCCAAATGAGTAAAATACCGTGTTTGATTTGGACAAATTATCGGTCTGATCGAAAAGAGAAAAGTTTCCATGCAAAAGAAAAATCCCTGCGCAGCGTTAATAGCTGCTGGACAGTCATGGTTAGGTTTTTCAATGGCAAAATTAGTAAATTCCGGGACAGGCTCAACTGGCATCGTTCTACGCCTGCCTCGAACTCTAGCTCTCTCTTGTTCACCTTCTTGAAGTACTGATCTAACTATCTTGGTGGGCCTCCCCGCGTTGGTTTTAAAAAATGTTGAGAAAAAAGGGTACACTCTAGGTAATGATGGTTTTCACGTTTGAATCTACAAACATCGCCATCGGTTGATGTTTTCTGCCTTCTGTATCTGTTTCTAAGGTTGATTTCAAAGTAACAAAGACCAGGTTTTAACAAGCAATGTAAAGTAGGGCGCAACGTGAAGGTTGCTAGTATTCCAGCCCATGTTCTCGGAGACACTATATGGTGAAAATGTATTGAATTCAGCCAGAAGTGTTACGGTTCACCCTGCTGAGGGATGACCATTTGTGTGAAGAAGTATGAAGTGATGTGACCAAAAAAATGGTCGTAACGCTCTAAGTTTTTTTGAATGTTTCCAGTTATGCTAGAACGTCGTATTAAAAATGGTCATGCTGTTAGCCCGCATAAAATAATCGTATAGAACGTTTCTGAGTCTGGCAACAAGAGCAAAACCAACAACCAATCACAAATGGCTGTAACATCCAACAAACTCATCTAAGCTGAACCAGCCCCCACTGAGCCAGTGGCACAGTCCCCGAAGTCTGGGTTTCCAAGAGGCTGGAGACAGCTGTAAGAATAGTCCTAATCTTTAATAATAACAACCCTGAGTTAGCTGGATGTTCTCCCGCAAGCCAATCAATTTAACTTCAGTGACGAGTCAGCCATTTGCTCTGTCGACATTGTTACCAAGCAACTCAGTGCAGTTTTAGGATTGAAGGGAGATTAGTTGTTGCAAGCTATGATGACTTTGTTGCAAAAAAAAAACCCAAAAAAACTGGAGTATGGATTTTTTCAGTGTACGACTGTTGATGTTCTTTATGGGCTGGTCTTCGCAGCTTATCCGTGTTGTCTGATGTTCATCTCAGGTATTGCTGTAGAGGAAACACGAAGAACAAACATTAGAACTCTACTGAAAATTGTGTTTCTTAAAAGTTGGTACCGACCAGAAAACATGGTAGAAAGTGGTCAAGATGGTTCTCGAAATGGTTATCGTTCGACGTTGGCAGTTATTTTTCAGCTTGTGAAGATTAATTTGTTGGAGTACTTGGAGCAACTCAACCATGTCCCTTTTTTTACGTAATGTACTCAAAATATATCTTCTTCTTCTTGGCTTGAACATACATCAAGACTACATAAACAATACCAATAAGAAAACATCCGTGAAACTAAACTATGTTATTTTGAACAACCTCCTTGATTTGAACAAGTCTCAGTCTCAGTCGCCCGAGTACACAGTTCTCGTCCGCCAACACGTAAACAAGATAATCCATCACAGATGTCACCCGCGACCGGCTTACAACTCTTGTCAAGTTTTTTCACCAACATAAAAAAAACGGCGTATTATCATCAGCAAAGTACAGGGTAGTTTGAACAATTATAAACTAGAGATTCGAGACAAAAGGTTTGGACAAACCAAACATGATATGATGTCCTTGGACAAACTGACACGATGGCGAGACACATTCCACAAACTGCCTTACACAACACGGCGTGCCTCAACTAAACGGCAGAATCGATCGACTTTCCTCGAGAAGAACTTGTCGATAGCTGCATACGAGTAACCGTAACATCTTGAAGATTCATTGTGCAAGATGTGACGGTCACAAAAGCGACATTTGTAAAGACAACAGGACCTGCAAAAGAAGTACCCACCTCACGCCACCGCCCTTCCTCTCAAACTAAAGAAGCTGGGTGGCAGTGCGACGGGAAATTCTGCTTATATTCTTCCGCCACGGAACTTGTCAGATGGCATGTGTACCAGCAATTACATCATACGAAACAAAGATAATTCTACATATCAATACTACAAATATAACACAACGAGAAAATGAGGCAAACTGTTTAAGGCGAACACTTATTACTACTGTAGATGCTTCGTACTTGCCCGCACTACTTTCTGGCGGCGCTTGTGTACATCCTGTCTGAGGAGGATATTCGGTGGCGTAGCCCAGCGAGGCTCGCTTAGGGTTTGTCAAAGTGTTAGTTACAGGATTGGCACGTGTTTTCTATAGGTTGTCAAACTTTTTCTGTTTGCTCCTGTGACTTCCTGTAAATGTTCCTGTTCCTAATTGTCCTTTGTTTAATCTGTTTCTAACATGTACCTCCATATATTCATACAATGGTGTAAACATTACAAAATAGTTATCACTATTTCTCACTGCCCTTTGTCCATCTGTTTTCAGCATGTGACTCCTTATATCCACACCCTGATATATCACGTGCCGCACTTCCTGGCGAAATATAGATACATTAATGACCTGTCATGTGAAAGTGTGGAACAGGTATGCATAATATCTTACATTTAACTTATTAAGAAACTAGAGTTCCACGATCTCATACCTTCGCCAAATGAGGTTACCCTTTATGACTGACGAATGATAGATTACACCCCTAATTAAGTATGCAAATAAGATCCTCATTTGCATGAATTACATCAGTTAATCATATTCTCCTCCCAATGACAGAGTTATCTTAACAACGAAGGTAATTCTAGCATTTCCTCATAAATTATGCAAATGAGGTACTGATTTGAATAAGTTATGTTGAATGATGTTCACCTCCAGTCAACTTCGAAATGCGCAAGTATGAAATTGCCAACATCAACTGTAGTGATATTGAAACCAGCTGAGTGACAAGTGACCTCTCGAGGTCAACCCAACAATGTGAGCTGCGCGCATGAGCAGTAGTTTTAGTAGAGAGTAGAAAGAAGACATTAAAAGGACTGGAAGTTCAATGGTCCGGCTCCGTGTGGTTCTATTGGGAGTAGCCTAGAAGTCTACAGTGGCGACGAGGATTAAGGTTCCAACATGTCGAACCCTGAGAACCCTGAGAATCCTGCGGGGGCAGGAGGAGGAGGAGGAGGAAACTCTGGAGGCGAAGTGGTCCAAATAGGAGGGGACATCGGCGGCCTGCCAGCGTTTACAGTAGGAGGAGACTCCAGTTCAGTGGCGGTCCGGTGGAAAAAGTGGAAACGAAGTTTCACACTCTACACTCAAGGGAAAGGAGTGGTAGAGGACGGACAGAAAAAAGCGCTACTGCTACACACGGCGGGAGTGGCCGTGCAAGATATCTACTTCTCCCAAGTCGAAGAAGATGCAGACAACAAGACGTACAAGCATGCAATTGAGGTACTGGATGCCTATTTCATTCCTAAGTCTAACGTTGCTTTTGAGCGACACATGTTTAGGCAGATCAGACAACAGAAGGGGGAGACAATAGACGACCTAGTATGCCGGTTAAGACAGAAGGCAGCTACGTGTGGGTTTGACGACCAAGTTGATGTTCACATAAGAGACCAAGTCATCGAAGCAGGGCTAGACCCCAAACTCAAGCGCAAATTCCTAGAAAAAGGAGGTGACCTAGAGCTAGACAAGATGCTAGACATTGCGAGGGCACACGAGTCGGTAGGAAGACAGCTTGAGCAGATGACTGGTGAAGTGAACGCTTTAGCAATAGGGCAGAAGAAGGGCTTTAGGAGAACAACCCAAAGAGGGCCCCCTAGTTTCGGCGGGAAGACAACATTCCGAAGGAGTCCCAAAGGCCTGGGACCGGGGGCGTATAGCAAACCCAAGGCTGCAGGAAATTGCTTTGCATGCGGCCGACCGGGTCATCACGCTAACGATGACATATGCAAGGCAAGAGGTCAGCGGTGTCAGGAGTGTGGGATGCTTAATCATTTCAAGGCAGTCTGCAGAGACAAAAAGAGCCATGGAGTGAAGAAATCTAACACTAACTGGGTAGATCAGCCCAAGACTGAGGAAACAGTGTCTGGTTTTGTATTCAGTGTGGGGAATGACAAGACCAGAGGGGACGGTACAGTAAATCTCAGAGTGGGAGGTGTGGCTGTGCCGGATGTTCTCATTGATTCAGGAGCTACCACAAATGTGTTGAGTAAAACAACTTGGGAACATTTGAAGCGAGACGGAGTGAAGTGCAGGGATCAGAGTACGGTCAGCAAGAAACTCTATCCTTATGGGAGTAATGCACCACTCGCAACACTGGGTACATTTACAGCAGAAGTAAAGTGTCCCATCAATGGAGCCCAAACAGACGGAAAGTTTGTGTATTGGATGGACCGGGAAGAGATCTACTGAGCAAGCAAACAGCAGAGGAGCTGGGGATCCTGCGAGTCGGCCCAGCGCAAGTAAACAACCTCCAACAAGGCTACAGTGGCACAAAGGAAGGTCTGACAGCAGAAGAACAGGAGAAGTACAAAGATACATTTACAGGTGTAGGGCTTTTGAGGGGCAGAGAGGTGACCCTACACATCGATGACACGGTGAGACCAATAGCCCAACCATTGAGACGGGTGCCGTATGGCTTAAGGGATAAAGTAGACAAGAAGTTGGACGAACTGTTGGAGTTGGACATCATAGAAGTTGTCCCAGAGGAACCAACAGGTTGGGTTTCACCGCTTGTAGTAGCCCCCAAGCCGGGTGGAGACATACGCATATGCGTAGATATGCGACGGGCAAATGAGGCCGTTGTGAGGGAGAGGCAGCCCATCCCAACGGTAGAGGACGTTCTACAGGACCTGGGGGGAAGTACGGTGTTCTCCAAGCTGGACCTGAAGTGGGGGTTCCACCAGGTGCCACTGAAAGAGGAGAGCCGTCACATCACGACTTTCGTGACACACCGAGGACTCTACCGGTACAAACGTCTGATGTTCGGGATATCATCAGCTCCCGAAAAGTACCAACAGCTGGTCAAAGAAGTTCTCCGTGGATGTGAGGGAGTAGCGAACATCGCAGACGATGTCATCATCCACGGGAGAGGTGATCAGGAACACGATGAGAGGCTACATCGTGCGCTGGATAAGATCCAACAAGCTGGCTTGACGGTAAACCCCGAGAAGTGCTTGTTCCGGGTACCGAAGTTAACGTTCTTTGGACACGTAGTTACGCCGGACGGTGTCGAGTCGAGCGAAGAGAAGATTGCAGCAATCAAGGAAGCGGAACCTCCGAAGAATGCGGGGGAAGTAAGATCCTTCCTTGGACTAGTCCATTACGTTGCAAAGTTTGTTCCAGATTTGGCAACAAAGATTGAGGCACTACAGAAGTTGGTGAGAAAGAACGAACCGTTCGTTTGGGGAAAGAAGCAAGAAGAAGCGTTCCAAGACCTCAAGAAGCTCATCACAAGTACAGAGACACTAGCGTACTTCGACGGAGAAGCGAAGACACGAATAGTCGCGGATGCTTCGCCAGTGGGGCTGGGAGCCGTGCTACTCCAACTACAGGGAGAACGGTGGAGAGTCATATCGTATGCCTCAAGACAACTGTCTGACGTAGAAAGGCGCTACAGCCAGACGGAGAAAGAAGCGCTTGGATTAGTGTGGGCTTGTGAAAGGTTTCACATGTATACATTTGGACGTACCTTCGAGCTGGAAACAGACCACAAACCGTTAGAACACATCTATGCGAAGACATCGAAACCTTCAGCCAGAGTGGAGAGATGGGTACTGCGGTTACAGGCTTACCAATACAAGGTGGTCTACAGGCCAGGCAAAAGCAACATAGCTGATGCATTATCACGCCTGAACTCGAAGTCGAAAGACCAAACAGGAGGAACATACGACCACGTACGTAGCATAGTACGCCAGTTGCTATGAGTACACGCGAGATTGAGAGAGAATCATTCGCAGATGCTGAGTTACGGCAGGTGAAAGACTGTATCCGGACGGGAAGGTGGGACACCTGTTCCGTTAAGTCGTACCTGCCAGTCAAAGACGAGTTGTGCACATATGGAGAACTGGTATTGCGGGGCACGAGGATCGTAATACCAAGGGCATTGAGGAAGAAAGTTGTACAACTAGCTCACGAGGGACACCAAGGCATCAGGAAGACCAAAGACAGACTGAAGACCAAGGTCTGGTGGCCAAAGATGGAGGCGGACGCAGAAACAATGTGTAAACGCTGTCATGGGTGCCAGGTGGTGGCAGAGCAGATACATCCAGAACCAATGGCGAGGGTAGCACCGCCAACAGGACCGTGGCAAATGTGTGGTGCTGACCTGCTGGGACCTTTTCCCACGGGGGAAAACATATTGGCTGTAGTGGATTATTACAGTCGGTACTATGAAGTGGCCATAATGAAGTCAACGACAAGTGAAAAGATCATAGAAGCCTTAGACCCAATCTTCGCCAGATTCGGGAATCCAAAGACGTTGAGGACGGACAATGGACCACAGTTCGTCAGTGGGATCTTTGAAGAATACCTGAGAGCACAAGGCATCGAGCATGAGAAGACGACGCCACTATGGCCACAAGCAAACGGAGAGGTTGAACGACAAAACAGGACTCTGATGAAAGCCATTAGAGTTGCCCAAGCTGAAGGAAAAGCCTGGGTGAAGGAGCTCAACAAGTTTCTACAAGCGTATCGTTCAACACCACAAGCAACGACGGGAGAGACGCCGTTCAAATTGATGTTTGGACGAGAAATGAGGTCGAAGTTACCAGAAATACCCAAAGAAGCGACACTACAAGAGGAGGAAGTCCGTGACCGTGACTGGGGTAGGAAGTTGGCCGGAAAGGAGTATTCCGACGCAAAGCGGAAAGCGCAGACAAGCTCCATCGGTGAAGGAGACGCAGTCTTGCTTAAACAAGACAAACGGGACAAATTGTCTACTCAGTATGAGACACTCCCATACAAAGTGATCCATCGAGACGGGAGTAACGTGACAATTCGAGACCCTGAAGGCACAACAAAGACGAGGAATGTGTCGTTCCTTAGAAAATACAACGATCCGGAAGCAGAAGAAGATATGACAGAGACATCGCCAAAGGCAGAAGAGCCGCGCGAACGAAACCATTCAACGCCGAGTGCGGAGACGACTAACGCAGAGACAACGAGGCCGAATACATATGTGACGCGTTCGGGTCGAGCATCGAAGCCACCCGACAGGCTGAACTTGTAAAATTTGATGTATTGAATTCGGACTGAATATGGACTTGAATATGAATACGGACACATGTATGAAACCTCAGATGATGAACTTTGGAACGGAAAATGGACTTTGATTGTAGTAGATCCACTGTGTTCTCTAGTGGAAGCATGCTTATTATTAAGTTCTAAAGTGGAAGTTTGAATAGAGTAGATTTGCATGATTTTAGGGAGCAGTTAACCTTAAAGCTTGAGTAGATTATGAAAGTGCATGCCAAGTATTAAGTTAATGCATGGTAATCAAAGTCTAAAAGAAAAGGAGGGATGTAGTGATATTGAAACCAGCTGAGTGACAAGTGACCTCTCGAGGTCAACCCAAGAATGTGAGCTGCGCGCATGAGCAGTAGTTTTAGTAGAGAGTAGAAAGAAGACATTAAAAGGACTGGAAGTTCAATGGTCCGGCTCCGTGTGGTTCTATTGGGAGTAGCCTAGAAGTCTACCTCAACCACTATGGAATTATAGTATTTTCTCATTAATTATGAAAATTAGGTCTTCATAATATATGGCGATGTTACTCTCATTCTTAATTACACATGTTACAGGGTATAATAGTCCTATCATGGAAGGTAGCTGAATTATAGAATTCCTTCATTAATTATGCAAATTAGATAAAAATTTGCATCATTGCCATCTAATTATGTCAAGCATCACTTAAGCTACCTACACACCAAATATCAAGACGATCCGTCGACCGGTTATTGAGTTATCCTACTTTAAACATTTTCATACAAATGCTTCTGCAGTTCCAGAGCAAGCCGCTAGGGGGCCCAAACTTATGTCACTTCTTCCCGACCACAAGAGCTACCAACCCTCCAAAAATCATGACCCTAGCATGTCCAGATCACGAGATATCAAAACCGGAAGTTCCGCTGCAGTACCATAACAAGCCGCCAGGGGGCCCAAAATCTAATCACTTCGAGGTCTTATCAAGACCTACCCACCTACCAAATATGAAGACAATCCATTTAAGCCTTCTCGAGTTATCGTGTTTACAGACAGACACACACAGACACACACACGAACGCCTACGAAAACATAACCTTCTTGGCGAAGGTAATAACTAAGAGTATACAAGTATTGCATAAAAGTGTACATACTATATACATGTTGCAAAGGTTTTTGACTTTTGAAACGTTAAATGTCGTACATGTAGCTGTTGCAAAACCACACTAACATACGAATGTGATTTCTGCTTTGAAAACCACACACAGAACAAGAGATTCCACCACTAAAGCCAGAGGAGTGGCCGAGGGAGCACTTGGACCAATTGCAAACAGGTATGTTGATGTCAGCTTTGCCTTATCTTTCATTATAACATTATAACTGTCTCAATGGGAATCTGTACAGGTAATGGAGTATGAAAATCGAGACATGTCCGGCCTGCTTCATGACCTGGATAGGAAGAAGGTCATCATGGGTCCAGGTGCTGCGCAACGCCGGGCCATCTTGCCAGGTCTGTAATATTTAGCATATCATTTAAATGGCTGTTTGGTAAATGCTACTGTAATAAAATGCCTCTTAAAAATGAGAGGGATTTTATGTATCTGTACATAGATTGATAAAACGTCCTTCATCTTAAATCAGAAGAACAGCAGATGGACGAGCAGGAGGCCGAAGATGACAGTTATCATCCCTGCCCATCCTTGTTCGTCCCTGCGCATCCTAGCCCATCCTTCTTCATCCCTGCCCATCCTAGCCAAGCCTTGTTAATCCCTGCCCATCCTTGTTTATCCCTGCCCCATCCTAGCCCATCTTTGGTCATCCCTGGAGCTCTGTTGGAGGGTACAAATGAGAGTGATGTTGACCAAGGCTGGGACGGCGATGATCAAGACATAACCCCGGATAAAGACAACACTCATAAGCAGGGCGAGGCAGATACGACGGCGGAGCCTGGGACGGGGGAAGAAAAGAAGGCGGAGCAGTTGACCACAATAGGTACGACTCAGGCTAAGAGGGGGGACGAAAAGAAGGCGGGGCAGTTGACCACGAAAGGTACGACTCAGGCTAAGAAAAGAGGGCGGAGCAGTTGATCACAACAGGTACGACTCAGGCTAAGACGGGGGAAGAAAAGAAGGCGGAGCAGTTGACCACGACAGGTACGACTCAGGCTAAGACGGGGGAAGAAAAGAGGGCGGAGCAGTTGATCACAACAGGTACGACTCAGGCTAAGACGGGGGAAGAAAAGAAGGCGGAGCAGTTGACCACGACAGGTACGACTCAGGCTAAGACGGGGGAAGAAAAGAGGGCGGAGCAGTTGATCACGACAGGAACGACTCAGGCTAAGACGGGGGACGAAAGGAAGGCGGAGCAGTTGACCACGACAGGTACGACTCAGGCTAAGACGGGGAAAAAAAGAAGGCGGAGCAGTTGACCACGACAGGTTCGACTCAGGCTGAGAGGGGGAGATGACCGCACCAGGACCTGCGAATACCGGAGCGATGCCAGGCAGACATGGAAGAGATGCTGACCATGGTGACAACGTTGATGTGCAAATCAGAGGCAACGCTGGCCTTGAAAACGACACCAGGAGAGACGTTGACAGCAGCAAGGTTACCAAAACTGAAAGGCCCACAGGGAAAAGAAAACGTACAGAAAATGTGACAATATACTGAATTTTTGATCTCTAATTAATAAGGAACTTACCGTTTCTTTCACAGATTGCCAGGTACACGGAAACAACAGGGTACAAGGCCATCCACATCACATCAGCCTCGGACATCAGCCAGTTGGTTGACAGATCAATCACGCTTGGTAAGCTTAACATTTTAAAGTTTCCCTTGACATGTAAATATCCTTGTTTTGGGTCTTTTTAATAATGAGCAGTATTGATTAATATCTGACCTTTGCAGTAAAAATGTATTTCTGTGATTCCTTTTTAAAGTGACCATTGCCATTCTATCAGTAGTACATGCCCTAACACTGGGAACTGACACGGCCATCCTATTAAGAAAAATCTGCATCTGTATATCTGTACATGAATCTGTATCTGCGCATGAATATGTATCTATACATGAATCTGTATCTGATTGCAAATAAAGATATCGAGTGATTGCCAGAGAACACTGGGAACCAGGACATTTAGAAAGATACATTGTTGATAAATGGACTCATACCTGATAAATGTAACTGATCGTATTTTACAGTGTACATAAGCCCGGAGATGGCTGTGAGTGGAGGCAGTGCCCTTTTCAAGACAGAAAGACCAGTTTGTGCTCTTGTTGTGGACGAGGCCCATTGTATACCTGAATGGTAAGAGAGATCTGATTCAAGTACATTAATAGGGGGTTTGAAGGCACGGTGAAGGAATTTCACGGTTGCATTACTTGCATTAACATCATATACAATTTCTCTGAAATTAATGTGTATCTTTATAATGTATTCCTGACAAAAAGAGTCTATATATCTAGATACATGCATTGCTATAGTGAACGACATTATACAATGGGAGTAATCGGGCGAAGGCTCGAATCAGTTAATTAGCTAACTCTCAACCTTGACCCTGTGACCCCAACTCACGTGACTAAGCAGCCACTCAGTAAGCACCTCCGTGTAGGCAGCTGTGTGTTAGTGTGGTGTGCTCCCGAGCGAGTTTCAGTTTCCGTGTCAGTTTCCGTTCTAATTCCAACTTCAAGCTTCGTTCCATTTTCGCTCGCGGTGAGTTGCACCAGTGGCCGTCATGCCAAAGAGGATTAAGAAATGCCGGGCTGCGGGGAGGACGTGGCGTTGCACACCACCGGTGCAGCGGGCAAGAGCTGCGAGGGCCTGCTTGCCACCAACGGCGCTGACGGGTCAGGACACGACGCAACGCTGGAGAAGCTTCAGAAGGGAAAGGACGAGCTACTGCGAGCCCTTGATGTTAAAAAGTTAACCCAATAGATGATCAGCCTGGAAAAAGAACTCGCCGCGGACGCCTCAGACACCACTGCGGGGAAGAAGGCACCGGGTATATGGGGCTGCTCCAGCATCCGGGCATGCCCACGTGGGAGCTCCAGGGACGTCTCGCGTTGTTACAGTACATCTGTAACAAATTAGCCAGGTACAAGTGGCCGATCACCCGCGCTTTTCACACCGCCGCCATCCAGAAGGCGTTGCGAAATAACGGCGTGTGGTCCACCGATTGGGGAGAATTAAAAGAGCACTTCTTTGACGGCGATGTCGCCAAGATCAAGTCCACAAGCTCATCCAAGGGCGGCGATGTAACCGGACAGTCGGTGACGCCACGTTTCTGCTGGAGATTCAATAAAACAGAGTGCTCCTCCTCGACTTGCCGGTTCGACCACGTGTGCAAGTTCTGTTGGGAAAAGACCAGCAAGCGTTTCAAGCACGCCGAGGCCGTCTGCAAGCGCAAGAAGTCGGACGATAATCTGTCTACGGGCTCGGCCGGCACAGAAAGCTCCGCGTGACAACCCGCCGGCCACGCGCGCACAGGGATCTTTGATACGGTCGCGCAACAAACTGTAAGTCTTGATTCCAATTTCCCTGTGACCGATCGTAGTAGTGACCACGTTGTTTGTTTTGATTTGATCCCCTCAAACCGGGGCAGTGCTTCCACGAATGTTCACGTTACGGACAATTTTCGTTTTGCGACGAACCCCCCCCCCCCCCCTGTGGTGCGATGCCTTTTTTTTCAACAGATGGATGAGGAGGAGATGCTGGAAGAGGCCCAGCCAACTGGCAGGATACGACAAGCTCGTCATCTATCTGCCAGGTAGATGCTGTTACTGGACGCGGGCACGACAGTTTTGCCTAGAAATGAAGCGAGGACCACGTTAGACAGAGAGGGCAGTGGGCGGGTAGCAACAATAATGCTCATGAACAGCCATAACCAAGAACAAGTAAAGCGGCGTGTGCAGGAAGCCTTTGCGGAGGTTGGAACGATCCTGAGGTATGAAGTATAGTAAACAAGTGATCTTACACTAGGCCAAGCTGATTTAATTCTATGCACGACAACCTTGCCCGCATTGATTTTATCCTGTACTCCACAAAAAAAGGTTCAATCACCTCTAAAAATGCTCTAGCCTGGGTGTCATTTTCCGTAGTCTATATGGTAGCTAGGGACAATAGGGAGTAACTACAGAGAATCAATCAAAGTGACCCGACCAACAGATTGGGTCAACTCTATAGTGGTAAAGGAAAAGCCAAAAGGAAAAGCCAAAAGGAAAGCAAAGCTCAGAATTTGCTTAGACCCCAGAGATCTCAACAACGCTCTAAAACGCAACCACTATCCAACACCAACGTTGGAGGAGATAACACCAGCACTAGCAGAAGCAAAGGTGTTTAGCAAATTGGATGCCAGTAATGGATACTGGAACATTAAAATCGATGAAGAATCATCCCTGCTGACAACGTTCAACACACCCTACGGTCGGTATCGCTTCAACCGCCTCCCGTTTGGCCTAAAGGTCAGTCAAGATGTGTTCCAGAGGAAGATAGACGAAGCATACAAGGGGTGTAAAGGAGCGATCGGGATTGCCGATGACATCCAAGTGTTGGGTAAAAGTGACAGTGATCACGACAAACACCTCCACGAGGCGATGGAGAAGACACGGCAAGCCGGAATAAAACTGAATGCAAACAAATGCATCATCAAACAAGACGAGTGCCAGTTCTTCGGAATGGTGTACTCTGGAGAAGGCGTGAAAGCAGACCCTGACAAGGTCCAAGCAATTGCATGCATGGGAGAACCCCAAGACAAGAAGGAGCTGAGAAGCTTCCTGGGACTCATTCAGTACATGAGTGCCTTCATCCCCAAACTAGCTGACTGCACAGCAAACATCAGAGAGCTGCTAAAAGAAGACGTGGAATACAAGTGATCACACACCAAGGACTTCAACACGCTCAAGCAACTCATCAGCAATGCTACAACCCTGCAATATTACGACAGGAATAAGACGGTCACATTACAAGTAGACGCGTCAATGAAGGGAGTTGGCGCAGCACTACTGCAGGAAGGCCAATCCATAGCATTCGCCTCAAAGTCACTCACAGAAGCTGAGTCAAGATACGCCAACATCGAACGAGAGCTCCTAGCGGTTGTATATGGATGCGAAAAATTCAAGACATACCTATACAGCAGAGATTTCAAGATTGAGAGCGATCACAAGCCGCTTGAGCAGATCGACAAGAAGAACTTAACAAAAGCACCGACCAGACTACAACGACTACTGCTGAGGCTTCAAGACTACAAATACACAATCAAGTACAAGCCCGGCAAAGAGATGCTGTTAGCTGACGCCCTGTCCAGGTTGTCTCCACATGAGAAACAAGAAATGGAGGGAATGAAAGTGAAGATTCACCACATGGTGAACATAACGAGCGTCAAACTAACAGAAGTCCAAGAAGAGACGAAGAAAGACAAAGAGCTGCAGATGCTCAAGACACAAGTGGTGGAAGGATGGCCAGAAAGAAGAAACCAAGTAAAGCCAGAACTACAGGACTACTGGTCAATCCGCGACGACATTTCAGTAGAAGACGGCATCCTGCTTGCAGGATCGAGGATTATAATACCTAAGACCATGCAGAAGGACATCCTAACCATCATACATCAAGGACACCTAGGCATGGAAAAATGCAAGCTGAAAGCCAAGTCGGCAGTCTACTGGATAGGCATGTACAAAGAAATTGAAGAGTTAGTCTCCACTTGCAGTACTTGCCAGAAACATCGGGTGTCACAACAAAAAGAAGAAATGACACCGACGGAGGTGCCAAGCAGACCGTGGAAGACACTTGGAATAGATTTATTCCATTTGAACCAGCAATGGTACCTACTCCTGGCCGACTATTACTCCAAATTCCCAGTTGTCAAGAACATGAAGGATCTGAAAGCTTCGACAGTGATGACAGCTGTCAAGGGAATCTTCGCGGAACAAGGAATCCCAGATCAACTCATCTGTGACAACGGAACGCAGTTTACATCACAAGAGTTCCACCAGCTAGCTGCAGAATACGGATTCCAAATCACTACTTCATCACCACACTATCCTAAGGGACATGGTTTCATTGAAAGGATGGTACAAACAGTGAAGAAGACACTGATGAAGTGCCTGGAAACCAAAGAAGACCCGAACCTAGCACTCTTGACTCTACGCACAACACCGCTGAGAGCGGATATGAAGTCACCAGCGGAACTGCTCAACGGAAGGAAGTACAAAACCAACCTACTAACGAAGATAAATCCACCAGCCGACCAAGAAGAAGTCATGACCAAGCTGACAGATGCACAAATGAAGAGCAAGAATCAGTACGACCAGTATGCACAACGACTAGCAGAACTGAAGCAAGGACAACCCATACATGTACAAGACCCAACAAAGAAGACATGGACGCCCGTTCCAAGTAGTTAAGAAAGCAGAAACACCAAGATCGTACATTGTAAAAACAGAATCCGGCAAACACATGCGAAGGAACAGGATTCACATTCGCCCAACACCAAAAACAACTACAACCATAACCCCGGAGATGCAGACAACAAACAACGCAACCGCCCAACAATCGAAGACTACTGAAGTGACAGCATCAACTGCAATAACACCTACAGCGCAGTATGCAACCAAGTCTACACGAACAAGAAGTAACATCATGCCGCCGAAACGTTATCGATAAACAACATGAACAAACGGACTGAGACTGTTAGACAGAAAGCAGTACCAAACACGGCAGAATAACCCCAAGGTCCTGCTGGTACACCACCCTCGCTCTGGTGTATCATTAGCTTTAGAAAACATGCTTAGAACAAATAGAAAACCATTGTTACTAATCTGTAATATTCTAAACAATAGAGATATATGGTGCCAATATAGTACTAGTGTATATGTAACCACAAAACGTATGTTACAACTTAACAAATATTGCATGAACACCTATGTATTTGTCTAACAAGAACTTAGATAGAAAGATAGAGCTAGAAAGCAAGTATGAGAAAATGGAGCTGGGAAAAGAACTCTGAACTCTTCATACATATCCTATTGAACTAGATATAAGGCTAGTCGATAAGCTAGTAAAGGAATCCCAAAAAGCTAAAGAAAGAGGGATGTTATATGGTTACATATCCATCATCAGGCAAAACTGCCTATGACCTGTGTGGTCCTTTATAGGACTACTTTTCCTAACCCAGCACTTCTACCAGATGGCACACTTGTATCACTCCGCCCTAGCCCTCGCTAGGTATCAGACGTATTAAAGCTAAGTCTCCTAAAATCCAGACTTGTCGAGTGTTCAATCGGAGTTACGACACGACGGCAGCACAACACAATCAATCCATCAAAGTGGTTTATTGAAGAGGCATTGCAGCCAAAATGCTGAATTGTGCTTTCCTTATATGATGCACTTACATGCAATTTCATGGAACAGTTCAGTACCCAGTCGCACCCATTCGTGCAACCAGATCCCGAAAAAGAGTGAAGACAGAGGCACCATGTCGTGGGGAATGTAAGTAGCATTGTCGGGTTTCTCCGCATACCAAGGTACATACTAACTGTTTGAAATGACAAACTATGCCACATCACTTAAACCTACAATTTGTCCAGGATATTGTCAATGTCATGGCGAATTCGACACTACATTGAACATTGGTTTTATTCTAGGGAGAAAACCGGCCAACGCCAGTCAAGGTGAAGGGGCTTGTCATCAAGAGCCACGCCTGGACAGTGGACCGCTTCCAGGCTCAGCTCTCCGGGGGGAAGCGGTCGTTTCAATCCCCAAGCTTTCGGCTCTTCCGAGGCAAATGGAGGCTGTCGTTGCAGAGAAACAAGGACGGTCGATGGATTTTAGGAGTACAGCTACTGTCAATGGTGGAGGCTGTCCTGATTTGCTTTAAGTGAGCACGACATTTTTCTTTAAATAAACGGGAGCATTCGCTAATTTTTCTTGCACTCTGAACGTTCCTTGTAGCTAGGTGTGGTTGTGCTTGGCTGTTTTTAATTTCGGACCATTGGCCCAAATTCAAGTGTTAGCTTCTCTTAATTAAATGGAAAGTGTAGTAAAAATGGTATTCCTAGGACTTCCATCAACTCTCAAAACCTAGCAATATTGCATACAATTATACATGGTAATGTATGTATTTGTGCATGTAACATTCCACCTAAGAGACAAAAAACAAATGTGAAAAGATACAAGGAGGAGAAACTGAAAACATCTTCTGTTAACATAGACAAGGATTCAAGTTCAGTTCATTCACCCTCAATGTGTCAGAAATGTCGTCTGCAGCCTGAACGACTAAATGTCGTCTGCAGCCTGAACGACTAAAAAATGCAGGTAAGAAAATGTCCCTTGAGAGCATGGCAGTGTTACAACCACACTCAGAAGACGGCACCTGCATGTGCAGGAAAAAACGAGGCCGACTTAAGTCAACTGAACCTGAAATCAATACTGGAAGAAGTGATGTGAATGTTGGTGCATCCACAAGTTCAGGGGAAAGCCAGCAGGGAACTACTTCACACAAGCGAAAACTTCAGGAGGAAGACAGACACGTTGGGGTTAAGACTGTGATTGTCAATATTAATATGGAACGTTTTGTAGATCAGCCTGTAGCAAGTACATTTACTTGCAGTATATGTCGTGGATTTCCTTATGAACTCCCTGTTATAACGAGTTAACATATCTTCTGCCCTACTTGCATGTAGTATTGGTTGGACAAGGCAGGTACTTGCCCATCCTGTCGGATACCGATAACTAGGATGCAAGTCTACAAGCTGAGATCTGTTGTGGTATGCCACGAACACTTTTCATATGTCCGTGGAGTTTGTCGATTTCACCATAAGCAATGAATGTCTGCAACTACAAATAATCACTTGTTTGTATTATATCGCATAACATTTTAAAATAAAGAATACAGTATAAATTAAGCAATTTGTGTCGGCAGACATCTGTATCAAAAAATGAGAAAATGATACGAATGTTAGCAAGTGTGTCACCTTATGTATGCGCTAATTACGGAACCGATTTACATAGCTTGCCTCAATGTTCCCGTTTCTGTCTACAGCTCTACCATCGAATATCATCCTCAAGCTAGTGGACACTGTATGTTTCTAACTTATTGTTATAAATTGCCAGCAATTTATCTAAGCCAGTATTTGAGAACATTTGCCCTTTTCTCTAAAGTGTATTATGTATGGAAACTAAAAGTCAGCATTGATTGCGTGATCTGAAAATTCGCTTATTTTATCACATGCATATGGGATTCAGAAAAAACAACAACACATGTTGAATTTGAAGACAGTGGAAGCACTCTTGGAGGCGAAGTTATTATAATGTTTACGACCTGTTATTGTTGCAGACACTGCTCTACTTTTCCATGACAGCATCGTTTTTCATATGGACGACAAAAGAGCTGAGATAATCAAGGAGGAGAATGTGACTGCTCTATTGGAGGTATAATGAATGACAGAATGTGGACATGAAAATTAGCCATCCACGAACACGAAAAGTGTTAAGAGCCGGGTGGTAGTAGTAGTAGTATGCTTTTTTGTTGCACAGATTCTGACAGTATCTCGGTCAGAATTTAAAGGTTTAGAATAATGCACTCGGATGAAATCAATTACAAAAGATATTGAAATTTGTAGGATTCCTGCATACTCCTGTATGAGAGAGTGACTCGAGAGACAGCAGGACAGCAGGAACTATGTCCAATGGTAAGAATACTACAAGTATCCCTACCCGCCTAAAAGATAACATCTGGGGTCACAAATACGTAGAGTTCAAACAACTGCTGCCAAACTTCCGGTTTGACCCACATTATACCGTATCCCTGACAGACAGCCTAACCCCCGCCCTGACCATCGCGAACCGTCCCTCTTCCCGCGATAACAAGCTGGACCTTTCCATAGACCAGTGGACGTCCGCGTTCCTGGACTTCCAGTACATATACATCCAACAGCACCCCGACCAGAGCCCGCACCTGGTATCTTATCTCCACCTTATCCGCGATCTGGCATCCCACAAAGCACGGTGTCTGTGGTACGTACGACGAACAGTTTTGTCACCACAAGGAAATTTAAAGGTCCCCCGATACGCCTTGGAACGCCCCACACCTACAGCTGTATGTAGATGCGCTTACGGTCCCGTCCCCTGTAAACCCGGTCACGGTTTCCCAAACTAGTAGCACCTTGACCCGGCGGGGCGGCGCGACTCAGAATGGGCTCAGAGAAATCCCAAACGGGTACTGTTTTCGCTTTCGCAGGCCCGACGACCAGTGCTTTAAAGCCGCTCTATGCGGTTTTTGGCCGTCTAATCTTAAAACAAAAAGTCGTCTTTCTGGCAATTTTTTTACATTGCTAGTAGAATAAACCCTACCGTGTTACACTGCACCATTCAGTTCATGGAGGCGAGACGATATTTTTGCGCTGCGAGCGGTTAGAAAAACTGGGAAATTGGACGCGCGCGCCTGGGTGTCCGCCATGTTTGTCGACTTCCGAACATGTCCGAGTACTCCCGAGTCTGCCCGAGCCGGCCCGGAGATTTGTCACGTGACCTAACGTGACCTTTCACCCGGCGCGGGACATTTGATTTTGACAGCCGGCTTTCGCGATCGAATTTCGTTGACGTTCCCGGTTCCTGTTTGTTTTCATCGCGATTTCTCTGTGGAGATGGAGGGACGGCCCAGACGTCGTACTGCAAGGACTGCTTTGAACAGTTTTCTTGATTTATCGAGTGAGGAAAGTGAGGAGGTAAGTTATGATTACAATTTTACAACGTCGATGTTGTTTTGGCTATATTTGACCTTGTAAAAGTTCGACCAAACGCCCGTATATTTGTATATAATTTTTCCCGATCTTCCTACCCCATCTGTGTCCCAAAATAATGGTTAGAAATGGGGCCATTTACGAATACTTTTGGGAGGAAAATGAGAAATAAACTCTCGATCCATCTTGTTCTGCAACAGATAATTATCTCTAGTGTTTGCAATATTTGGCCCGCTTGAAACTTTAGTTGAGTTTTACCGGGCCCATGTAAACAAACAAGTTCTTTTGCTACTGAAAGATAGCAAAGGTGCTAATTATGACAGACATAGCCGATTTTGCATGGACGTAATTTCTTCCGATCTTTCTACCCCATCTGTGTCCCAAATTATTGGTTGGAAATGGTGCCATTGCATTTACCAAGAACTTCATCTGTTCAATGCTTTTTGAGGAAAATGAGAGTTGAACTCATGACATTTTCCATGTAAACAATCATATTTCTTTGCCATTGAAAGAAACCTGAGGTGCTAATTTTTACGCTTGAAACTTCCAGCTTGGGGCCATCCTATACAATTTTGTGGACCCACAGTCCTTTGCACGCTCCCTAACACAATATACCATTTTGTGAGGCATCAGGGGTTTTTCTCAACAGGGGAATAGGGGAGCTGCTCCCTCATGTAACCAGCCATCTCCCTCATATCAATTTTCAGATTGAACCCTAAGTGGCTACATACAAACCATTTAGTATTTCTCAAACTGATATTTTTCCACAGTAAAGATGTAAAAACAATGCATTCTAGCATTACAATCTGTGTTACTCTCATTAAAAAAATCCCCCTTGGTTTGTTCACTCCGGGATCCCTCGCCATGGTTGCGATCTGCTCCCCCATGCTAAATTTTTCTAGAAAAACCCCTGGGCATCATTGTCATGTCTCATATTTTTGTTAGTCGGCTGTGCCAAACTGTGCCACAAAATATTCGGAAAAGGTGTCTGACTTGCAAATCGTTGTCTTTTTCTTCCAGAGTTATGAGGTGAGGGGGACAGCATTCAAGCGGTGGAGGTCAGAGCGTGGAGGGAACACCCCATCTGCCCGGAACCGTGGCGGCCAGCTGGACCTGGCCAGCTCCTCAGACCAGCCTCAACTGGCTGCACAGCTCGTGGGGGACGTGGCTATGTCCTCCATTTCTGAAGGCAGCAGCACCAGTGATGAGGAGACAACAGTTGAGCCCCCCCCCCCCCCTACAAGAGGCAGGGGTGGCAGGGTCTCCAGGGCTAGGGGTGGCAGGGCCTCCAGGGCTAGGGGCAGGGCCAGCAGAGGAGCCAGACGCGGTCGACGGAACGCTTCCCTCCTGACAGCCGATGACTGCAGGAGGATAGAAGGACTTCGGGCCCGAAGGAAGGAGAAAGTGAAGGTAACTCTGTGTACACTTTGTGACTCCAACCGAACAGAAGATGAAGTTCATCTTGTACTAGACAGTAGGTTATATAGGGACATGCTTAAAATATAGTTTTAGCGCTGCCCTGAATTTAGATGTAAAAGATTAGTAAAAAAAGGTGATCTAAAAGGTGATCCATTTGTATACATCATGACATCTCCTAGCAATAATGTTATGTACAACATGTTTAGGAGCTGATAGGGAGGATGACAGAGCCTCAGAAGGACGACTTCATCTGTGAGCTGTTGGAACGCCAGCCTGGCCTGATCCTTGACATCCTGGAGAGAAGAGGTGGTGCAGGTGCAGGTGGCGAGGGTGCAGGTGGCGAGGGTGCAGGTTCAGGTGGCGAGGGCGCAGGTGGCGAGGGTCCAGGTGGCGAGGGTGCAGGTTCAGGTGGCGAGGGTGCAGGTTCAGGTGGCGAGGGTTCAGGTGGCGAAGGCGCAGGTGGCGAGGGTCCAGGTGGCGAGGGTGCAGGCGCAGGTGGCGAGGGCGCAGGTGGCGGCGGTGCACCTGAATGGTGCACGTGTGGCCGCTGCCAGGACATGCCGACTGATGCTGAGAGGCTGTGCTGCCAAGGAGGCCCCGACAGCTGTATCTCTAGGTTGCCTGTAAGCTATACATGTTTCACTTGTATAATAAAGATGACTTCACACTCAAGGGTTTATATGCTATATACATGTAATAAACATCTAAAGTCAATATATCTGAAAACAAAACATGTTGCTATAATAAAATGCCTCCTCATTTGGATCATATGCAAATATCATTTTGATCAAGACTTTCCCCCTTTTTCAGGACATGGACCTCAACATCCTTGATCCTGGGATCCTGAGACTGGCCAGGCTCTACAGAAACGACGTGTTTGGGTTGGAGGACCTACAGGAGCCTGGCCAGGACAACAAGGAGTACAGGCACGCCGCGTACCGGCAGTACATCCTGTGGCAGCATGGGCGCCTGGGGGCACGGAACCGCCTGGTCATCCCCAGCTGCTGTGTGTGGAGGATCAGGCGGCGGTTCCCTGACCCCCATGGCCAGTATACTGGTTTCCGCCCAAGTTTGTAAAATATAAGCAATGGAATACTGCACATAAACTCACAATGTGTTGTCTCTTTACTCTATGCTCATTAGATAGACTTAGCTCATTTACATGCTCATTAACATTAGCCAATAGCTGGTGAGAGCAGCTATTAGCATTAGTTCCCGCTGGTTTGAAATCAGTCGAGACCTAGGATCCAGGTTAGTCACACACACTGTAGTTAGCTCCGTAGTAGACTTATCCACATTGTACCTTGTATCTGTAAATGTAGCTGAACTTGCTTGTATAACTTAATAGACCATTGTACAACTCGGGCTGTATCCGTAACCACTAGACCAGTTTGCTATATGTCCTTTGTAACTTGTATATATCAGATCAAGTGCGAATACAACAAATCCGTACAAGAAGAATCGGCTGGGCTCATTGTCTTTCATATCTCTTCTTACGTATTAAGTGACTTTTAGTCGGTCAGAGATAGTTGTCCCACGTCCAAACGTTACAGCTGCATGCTTATACAGTACAGTAGCATATATGGCCCACACGAGTCGCCTGGACATAGCAGAACTACAAGTCCCTCATTTGTGTCACGTATCACTTTGCGTCCGAATCGACAATCTATCTCTAGAACCCGGCCATATCAACAACAGTCGTAAACCGTGCCAGTCCCTAGGGTATTGCATTGGCGGCCACAGTCCGTATCGGGCTTGCATCTTCAACTAGCTAGGTCAACATAGGTCCATATCTTCCTCCTCTGAA
The DNA here is from genome assembly GCA_013266295.2 of Branchiostoma floridae x Branchiostoma japonicum. Classification (NCBI taxonomy): domain Eukaryota; kingdom Metazoa; phylum Chordata; class Leptocardii; order Amphioxiformes; family Branchiostomatidae; genus Branchiostoma; species Branchiostoma floridae x Branchiostoma japonicum. Next base: position 18,995,627 of record CM023827.1, read on the forward strand.
GAACCCCTGTAGACATCTTCAGGCTCCGCACCGTCTGGTCGGCTGTACACGTGATCTGTGCTGTAGTCTGGTTTTGCCTTCTTCCTTGGCGACTTCCGTTCTCCGCTGGACGACGCTTCTACCTTTTCACTCTTGTATGTGCCTTCTTCTCGACACTCATCATACTCCTCGTATTTCCTCATTGTGTTAGCTTTTGTCCGTTTCTTATTTTTTTGCTGGTTCCTTCTTGTAGGCTCGCTTGTAATCTTGCCTCTTCCTCATTCCTTCCAAGGCTTTGACAGCTGTTGAGTGCGGAGACAGTGGAATACCTGCTGCACATCTCTTCATAGCAACGGGGAGCCCAGTGCCATCCTGCCAGCAAGCGTGCGGAAGCGGGTAATGTTCTTTGGCTGACTCTTAGAAAGCTGTCCATTTACACCTTCAGCTTTATTCGTATCCGCTCCAAGTCTCGTTTTAGCCAGCGTTTCGCAGATTCTAAATCGCAGATTCATGATGGCTCGTAACAGTTTACAGTCATCGCTGTTGGGACAGAGTGGTCCTTTTGTCTTAGCACTCATCTTCTCGAACTTCCACACAGACGGGTGCCTGCATACAAGTGAGTCTTCGTGACACTGTCTGTGATTACTAGCAAGGCACATAGGAATGGCTTGCATGACCTTCCCCATTGGCCTTTCCATACCCTGCTTATCCCGCATGCCAATCCGTTCAAAGGCTGCGTGGTGTTCAGCATTTAGGCGTTGAGACAGATCGTCACCAAATCTGTTCTTTACATTGTTTCTGATGTTGGAAATTTTTGCCTTGAACATTGTTGCTGAGAACTTTGTGTTACTGACCTCCTTTGCAACAGATCTGCTCACATGGACGTAGCACCTCTCTTGTTTTGTTCGTTGCCCAGATACTGTCATCCCAGGTGCCATCACAGGGTGGTGCCACTGCTGAAGAAAGGACAGTTGAACACAGAAGTGGATCGTCGCGGCCAGCCGTCCTCTCTTCCTCGTCATCCCAGGTGCCATCACAGGGTGGTGCCACTGCTGAAGAAAGGACACTTGAACACAGAAGTGGATCGTCGCAGCCAGCCGTCCTCTCTTCCTCGTCATCCCAGGTGCCATCACAGAGTGGTGCCACTGCTGAAGAAAGGACAGGTGAACACAGAAGTGGATCGTCTTGGCCAGCCGTCCTCTCTTCCTCCTCCTCGTCATCCCAGGTGCCATCACAGAGTGGTGCCACTGCTGAAGAAAGGACAGGTGAACACAGAAGTGGATCGTCTTGGCCAGCCGTCCTCTCTTCCTCCTCCTCGTCATCCCAGGTGCCATCACAGGGTGGTGCCACTGCTGAAGAAAAGACAGGTGAACACAGAAGTGGATCGTCGCAACCAGCCGTCCATTCTTCCTCGTCATCCCAGGTGCCATCACAGGGTGGTGCCACTGCTAAAGAAAGGACAGGTGAACACAGAAGTGGATCATCGCGGCCCGTCGTCCTCTCTTCCTCCTCCTTGTCATCCCAGGTGCCATCACAGAGGGGTGCTGAAGAAAGGACAGGTGAACACAGAAGTGGATCGTCGCAGCCAGCCGTCCTCTCTTCCTCCTCCTCCTCGTCATCACAGGGTGGTGCCACTGCTGAAGAAAAGACAGGTAAACACAGAAGTGGATTGTCGCGGCCCGCCGTCCTCTCTTCCTCCTCCTCCTCCTCCTCGTCATCACAGGGTGGTGCCACTGCTGAAGAAAGGACAGGTGAACACAGAAGTGGACTGTCGCAGCCAGCCGTCCTCTCTTCCTCCTCATCCCAGGTGCCATCACAGAGTGGTCCCACTGCTGAAGAAAAGACAGGTGAACACAGAAGTGGATCGTCGTGACCAGCTGTCCCCTCTTCCTCCTCCTCCGCATCAAGCTGGCAACCATGGAATCTCGGAAGGTCCAGGCCCGAAGGTCCACTCTTCCTTCTCTTTCTTCCCAGGTGCCATCACAGGGAGGACGTATAGCTGCCAATTCAACAGGCCCCACCCTTAACGATAGCGGTAAGTTTCAAGACTAAGACATATCTACCAAGTTCAGGCATTGTCACTTATGCAACACGTTCATCTTACATGTCTGTTTAGTAGGTTTACAACATAATAAGTAAGTCTTGTAATGTTTTCCAGGCATACAGGATGACATGGAAGATCAAGGCGCAAGGAAGAGGGAAACCATTAGCAAATGCCTATTTACCAACACCAAGAAGCAGGTGAAGCGTAATGGAGAACAAGCTATGATGTAAGTAACGAGCAATAGTATGTCAGCCTGTAATATAAATCATAATGCTGAGTGGGTATGCTTGATTCAACCACATTGTGCTTTTTAACAGGGTGTCTGTCGTAGAGCCAAGTGTCGGTTTGATAGACCAGCCAAATAATTAATAATATTTACAGGTCTAAAAGTCCCTGAAGCTACTGGACTTGAAATGACCTAAATTTATTAACATGTATATTCTCTTATTGTGACTGAACTAAGCAAAAGCATCATGAATATTACATCATTATTCAAATTCAAGATGGGACTGGCCTATCACATTGGTCCTACCCGTATTCTTCAGACATTTCTTAAGTCGGCAAGCACTTCTAAAAAGTTCTATTTCTTCTCAAACTATTTTAGATTTGCCCACTTTTATGGTACTTGTTTTGTTGCAGCACCGTCTGTGGTAGCAACATCGGGAAAAACTGTGTATAAATTGGGCCTTGCTTAGCCATGCACCCTCATGGTGACCAAATTGGCATGCTGGGGAGGCTGCTAAGATGGCGCATCTTTCATTACTCTCTACACTGTGGATTGAAATCCGTCACCATCCTCAATGGTGGCATTCATCTGATGCCTAAATCTGAACTTTCTCGACTCTATGAACTGAACTCTGTGACATTTTGATTATCTTTTTGGCTTTGCTGTCTAGATTTACGTCATTTTTGCTCAGCTACGTTTATGCCCTCCCCCATATGCATTACTCCTACCAGCATCGATGGGGACTTCAGGTAATCCACTCAAATCTCCGATTAGAGTGGTTTCTACAGACTCTTTTCCTGCATCATCCTGTTCTGGAGTTACGTTGCTATCACACTTTGGGCTTAATTTTAAAATTCGGCTTCGAATTTTTATCTTTCGTCAACCGGCCCCATTCAATTATGCCACATTCAGGTTGCAGGGACGATCTGTGGATGGAATAAAAGATGAGCTTCTGCAATTGGCTGCACGTCCGTATGCGGCCTTTGATCAACATAGAGCCTTGGCCCTGTTAAAAACGCTGGCAACGCTAAGAACCAGGGTCATCAAAAGGCAGAGGAATATAGCATCATACTTCAGCAGTTAAGGCCGCTAGCCAAGTCACCGGGGTTTAAAGAAATTCGGCAGGACTTGTTAGGTCCGCCTAAAAGATAATTAAGAGTAACATGGAAGATTGCTTTGGACTTTGGATGGCTAGTAGAGTTGATGTAATTGAAAGATTGTGTAATCTGATAAGAGATGTCTGACATGTTGTATGTAGAAACGTTTTGGTAAAAGATGGATCAGACAACAGGTGAAAGAAAGTCATGAAGTGTATAAAGAGCAAAATGTGAAATAGAAAAATGAATGAAGTTTGTCAACGTAAACCCCGCACGCCTTTGGCTCACGTCATGAACAGTCCTTTCAGAACCTTGTAAAATTTTACATCCCTGGGACTGATCTCTGCGTTGATGAGCAGCTTGTAGCTTTCAGGGGAAGATGCTAATTCCGACAATACATACCGTCCAAACCGTCTAAATATGGCATCAAGATATGGTGGAACTGGATCTTGTAGACCTTCGGTGAAACACCTGCTGCATGCAACATCCCAAATACAAATCAGCTTTGGACAGCAATGACATCTCTGTGCGCTTTTCTGGGGACGGCAGACAGGTTACCAGGAACAACCGAATCGGTGCGGTGATGGGCACTGTCCGGATCATTCCAGCCCAAGACACCATCGATGAAAATACAGACAGTGCCAAGCTGCACCACACGATCGACGAGGAAGCTGCAGTCTTTATGAAGGTATTAAATGTTTCAAAACTAAAAAAACAAATCTTTGTAATTCAAGCATCACTGCATACCTACATCCCTAGTCTTTAAATGAGCTAAGTATTTAGGGTTAAAACATAATGCACCTAAAGAGCTGTAGCAAGTAGTACTTCCAAAAGAACTTGCACCCTTTATCATTTAGGAGGAGAGGATAATGAGGCCCTGAACGTACAAGCGATCGGCCACGTACGCGGGACAATGTCTCCAACGATTTAAACTTATTTCTTTGGACTCATCGGCCGTTTCCTTTCTCTGTCTCCAACGAAGGAAGCGGACTTATCGGCCGTCTTCTTTCTCTGTCACCAACGAATTAAACGGACTTATGGCTTATCGACTTCGGACTTGTTGGCCGTCTCCTTTCTACGTCTCCAACGATTTAAACGGACTTATCGGCTTATCGACTTTGGACATGTTGGCCGTCTACTTTTTCCGTCTCCAACGATTTAAACCAGTTTTCCGCCGAGAAACACCGTCGGAGTGAACTACTGCTGATCTACACGCCAAGTTCGTCCATCATTCAGTGAGCTATAACTTGATTATTAATATGGCTGAGCCGGTTACTCGTATTTCTTTCACCGGCCACTCTTTTACGTCTCGACTCCATTCGTTTGTCAAAGGCCGCACTAAAACGGCTAGTGTCGCGCCGTGTGGATTTCTGGCTTGAAAACGTTGACATTACATTTCATGGAGTACCCGGCTGCACCATCCCTAAGTACTATGCCACAATTCTCCCTGGCCTAGAAGCAACACGTCCCCACATTGTCTATGTAGAACGAATTGGGTCACAACGATATCTGCCGACATTATCTATCCCCGGAGAAAATCGCCCATGATCTCTCATCTTTGGCGTTCGCTATCTCTGACATTCCATCTGTACGGGGGGGGGGGGGGGGGGTCATCCTAGCCGAACCCATCTGGAGGCTGAAACTGCCCGGCTATATGCCAGACTTTCATGATCGCCTTGCCGACTTTCGCAAATCTCTTAACTCTCTCCTTGAGTCAATGCCCACAGTCACGACTTTGCGCCACTGTCGTTTGTGGCAGAAAAATTCAAATTACTTTGTTTCGGACGGACTCCATCCCAGCGACCTGGGAAATCTGCAACTGTTTAAGTCGGTCCGCGGATCACTTCTGCCGCACATTCGCTAATGGACTCTCCCTGGTGTAGGCGCGTTTCCCGGTGTCATATCCTTCTGTCCGGGCCCTTTCAGTCTGAAAACACTTCTTACATATACATAATTGTATTGCACCTGCGAAAGAATCTATTTATGACTGACATGTTGCTTGTTCATGAAATCCAAAGGGATCTATTTATTTATATATAATTAGCTTCAAGATTCTCTCCCATCTAAGTTCATATTGCTCGATTGCCGTTGAACTTTTGCATGTGAATATGTTTCTTGCATTGTTCTTATTGTTAGAATACCGCTGAATTTTTGCATTTTGAATATGTTTTTTGATTGGATTTTAATTTTTAACGTCTTAAACGGTCGTTCCAACAAATCTCTACGAGGCAGGGAAATGCCTCGTAGAGATTCGTACCCCCCCCCCCCCCGTGGGTCATCTGTTAAAAGGAACGCGACCGTAATGGGGGAACGTAGTCAAATTCCTACTTCCCTTCACTTCTAACATCGACGTGACGCTTACAGCGCAGTTTTGCGCCTCCGACAGCAGAAAAGCTGTCCCACGGTAGCAACCTCAGCTCATTGCTGTCTTAAGTTGTAGGGAACGCCCTCCTTCACCATACTAGCGTTGGCCTTCGTGCAGCCACAGGTTGTACCGCAATGATTGGTGTCATTTCCGGGGCTTTCGGGCCCCCGGTGGAACTCGTTTCTGACTATCAGGCGGCCGGGCCTCACGGCATCAAACTAACAAAATTTTTTGATTAAACTAACGAATGTTCTTAAAATCTCAATTCGCTTGTTCCAAATGTACAGTCCTTTTAAGTTTACGTTTTGTTTTCTTTTGGAGACGCGACCGTTCCCAAAGGGCGGATGCGGTCGGTCTCTAGCAGCGGTTGATGCGGCTGGCCTTAAAGTCGGAGATAGCCAATCACCGAGTGATGTGACGAGCCGTGGCCACCCTTGAAGATTTCGGGGTTCAGCTTCAGCTTTGGGGGTTGACCTTACCTCTCACAGGGATTACTTGTGTCCGGTTCACGCTAGTCCCTCCTTTCCTTTCCCCGGTGTCATCCGAAGCCGCAAAAAGAACGCGGTAGCCGAGTTCGACTTCAGGTTATAGTTATCGTTGGCTCGGCCACTCATGGCCATGGCCGTTATGGTAATAGAGTAAGGATAAGTCTTGTTACAGTCCTGCCACGCCTGGAAACCATGATGCGTTTCCATGGGGCCTTAATCACCTTTGGTGAATGTATGGTTATGATCATGGCATGTGCACTTAACTACCATTTTTCAAATGATGCGCTGACAAGCCTGCTAGTACTGATTGGGCTTCATTGCCACAAAGACAGTCTTTTTGTGACTTCCCGTCATGCGTTTGACCAATTTTTCAGTCTGAAAAATTTGCAGTTTGCTGTGACGAAGTGGAAAGTGTGTTCATGCCTTTGCTTGAACAAGTCGAGTCAAATTGTATGTGAGAAACGACAATGTCAGAAAGACCTCACTGGCAGTGACACACTCTACTTTTTGGAGATGCCGATTGTATATCAGCTACAGAACATGTGCAAACGTCAGTACATATCGATACATTTACTTGTGTATGTTCTCTGTCATAGCTGGTTAGAGCTTACCATTGATCATAATATGGTGATGTAAGAAATTGCATATGTAGGACTTTTAAAAAATACCACAATAATGTATATCAAAATTGAGTTGTGTTGAACATTTCAGTCAACATATATTGTATTTCATTGATCAAATCTATTTCTGAGGCACAGGTTGATGCACGCATGTAAAAATTATAATTACGGCGTTACAGTGACATATACGGTGCATATATAAGATATCCTACAGAAATGGTAAAGGAAAATAAAGGTGATGGTTCCGGTATAGAATAATTCATGCAAGTGGATGGAATTAACAAGTGTACATTTTAATTCGATTTGAATTTTTTTATGGGATAGTCTCAGCGTTACGGAAAAGTGAATGGTTCGTGACAGTGCACTGATACGTACTTATTTTGTACAATCATACATTTTTCCTACAGGTGAAGGATTCTGCAAAATGGTGCAAAACAGGTTTGAGAGAAACGAACTGATGAAAACACACCGATGCAGTTTAAGTCTTCAAGTCAAGCAACTTTGGAATACGGCCTATTTACTTAACTGTGAATGAGCTGCCGTACCACCAAAGGTAAAAAAAAATTGATTTTCACTACTGTACTTTTTGAAATATGTAGTATTGAAATACTAGTGACAACATTATTCTACGAATTAGTCTATTGGACAAGTTGACTCAGTAATCATATGGTAAGTCTTTACTAAACTGAAGTAAAATAAGTAATTGATTAGTTTGGTAACTGACAAGTTAATTTTGGCTTTGTGTCCCATACCAGACTGGCGGGGTTTTGTGGCTTGCGCTCTGTTTTGACACACAGATCCAACCTTGCCTCGAGTGAAGCAGGCCACGGCTGTGAGCAGTCACACAGATGGGGAGCTACCCTAGGAAATGTCAAAGGCGAGCAGTCACACAAGGCGATGGTAACCCAAGACAGGATACCAACCTTGTTAAAAACCTTACACCGGGAAAAGACGCCACTCCGGGCCCGGACACCAGACCGATTCGGAGAACCACCAGCTTTACGGAAGGCCAGTCGGGTGGATTGCTAGAACTAAATACAGATGGCAGCCACCGATATCAGCGTAGGAAGAGGGCTAGAAGAGCCAGAGATAGAAGACTGGGATAGTGAGAAGCAGGAAGACTGGGACGACGAGGAGGAGCCAGAAGTCGATCCAGCCCGACTGCAGCTCTGGGCCCGGCGGGCGACCGATGCCGGGGTCTGCCCCTTGGCTGCGCGCACGAGCGACCTGGAGGAAGTATATGCGCGGTTCGCGTTGGAACGGGAATACGCCCGGCTCCGGCACGAGAAGGGGGAAATGGAGCGGGACATTCGGGGCCTCCGCCGGGTAGTGGCGAGCCTGAATGCGGAGCTGATATTCTTGTTTTGCTATCGAATACGAAGTTTATCCTTGTTGGACAGGCGCGATTCGTGTTTTTTTTCGTTAAAAGGCGTCGTCTATATTTAATGTTTTCAAGACAAAGTTGAGTTTGAAAGAAGTAAGTCCAAGGGCTGCGTCGAATGTACAGACGCTGCTGCAATGATTTTGTCCCTGTGGTCTTGGTCTGGCAACCGGCCAAGTTGGAGCGCAGGAAAATCAACACAACAGGACCATCAACACCCATGGCCGCGAGGGCCATGGCAAACCCATTGACATGCTGGTGGAACATTATAACAATTATGTATATTATCTTCAGCATGATTCCTGACAACAATGTGCAAAACATACAACTATTACTGGAAACAAGCTAAAAACATACAAAACATACATATACCCTATACTATGCATATGTTGCTTATCTGATAGCATTGTTGAACAACATTGTACCAGACACAAAGAGACAATACATATCATTCATATGTCCATTGTAAACCTTCCATGTTGTCGTAGTTGTTATCCATCTACCAGTTCTGTTATCTAAACCTATTGTTTCAAATTACAGGATCCTGAAGGCTGTGCTGAAGACATCTGGTGGGCATTTAAGTTTCCAGCACGCCAAGGATGCATCACTAGCAGTCCCAATGTTCGATGAGGCTAGGGAATTCTGTTCCAAGCTATTCACCACAAGGCAGAATGTGCGCCACAGTACACCATCTGCAGACAGGGACTTCAGACTGATTACAGATGCCATTGTTAATGGGAAGACTTACAACATCACCCCAGGAAGACGATTGCTAGGTAATGAGACATTTGAGGACCCAATCACTAAAGGCATGGCAAAGATGGAGGCATTCGTCAAAATCTGTTATCTGTAACAATCTCACATGAAATATAGCAATGTACGTTAAGAATCACGTTGAATCCTCTATGTAACTAGTTGCTGTTTATGTATGTTTAGTAATTTCGTATCTGTACACCAAAGGGAGGTCGTTGGCAGTGGCAGATATGTTGATCTACGTGTTTACCCGGTGTTGCCCCGAAGACACTGAGCGACTGACACCTTTTGCGCACCCCGGCTGTTTCGAAGTGGGTTAGTCTGAAAGTTTGACAGCCGCGTTGGCTCCTCTGTTAGAACGTTTTGGGTTAGGACTGCCTTCTTCTTCTTCTTCTTCCGTTAATGTCCATCGGCCGAATTGTCGGCCATTATTGACATGTTTAACGGGTCAAAGGTCACCATTTGAAAGATGTTTAGTTCATGTTTGACACCTGTGAGGCGAATTCGGACAGAGAGTTTGACTGTATAACCTCCTCGGGTAGAGAGTTCCAGTCGCGTATGGTGCGAGGGAGGAATGAATACATCCGGTAGTTTGTACGACACGGGAGTTGTTTATACTGTTGGCTGTGGCCTCTGCGGCGTCTTGTGTTGTTACTAGGCAGGAGGTTTAAAGCGTCACAGCTTACACATGCTAGGCCGTGCGTAATCTTGTACAGCATGGTGAGTCTGTTATTGCGGCGACGGTTCTGGAGGGTGGGCCATTGAAGCTGCTCCAACATAGCAGAGACACTAGACGTGTTTTTGTAACGATGGAGGACAAATCGTGCGGCCCTACGCTGGACCTTCTCTAGCTTGTCTATGTTCTGGTTTGAGTGGGGGTCCCACACAGAGCTGGCGTACTCTAAAATGGGCCGGACTAGAGCCTTGTACGCCAGCTCTTTGGTTTTCTTGGAACGTACCCTCAGGTTCCGTCTCAGGAGGCATAACATTTTGCTGGCTTTAGAGCATGTGTTGTCAATGTGTTTGCCCCAAGAGAGGTCTGTCTGCATTGTAACCCCCAAATACTTGGCAGAAGGCACACGCTCTAGGGTATGGTTATGCAGAGTGTACCTAGTGTTGGCAGTCTGTGGGTTTCTGGCCCTTGTCAGGGGTAACTGGTGACACTTGTCTGGGTGAAAGGCCATGTCCCACTCTCTTTCCCAGTCTTCCAACTTGTTGAGGTCCTCTTGTAGTTTTACGGAGTCTCTGGAACAGGTAATCAGGCGGTACACGGTGGTGTCGTCAGCAAATAAACGTGAGGTGGAGGAGATCCTCTGCGGCAGGTCGTTTATGTAGGTGATGAAAAGGCACGGTCCCAACACCGTGCCCTGTGGGACGCCTGATCTCACGTTCACGTAACTTGACTGAGCGCCGTTGACCACTACAGCCTGTTTACGGGCGCTGAGGAAATTAGCTATCCACCTGTTTGTACGGCCTCGGATCCCGTAGTGGTCCAGTTTGTGTACGAGGAGGCTGTGGTTCACACGATCGAAGGCCTTTTGGAAGTCCATGATGATAACATCAGTCGCAACACCTTTCTCCATGGCTGAGGAGGCTTCTTCAGTAAACTCAAGGAGCTGCGTCTCACAAGAGCGGTGCTTGCGAAAGCCGTGTTGCTGTGTGGACAAGATGTTATTTGACTCCAGGTGACGCATAATGGCACTGACCAGGATGTGTTCTAGAACTTTGGCCGGGACGCTGGTGAGGGAGATAGGGCGGTAGTTGGATGCCTTGTAGTGCTCTCCCTTCTTGAACACTGGGGTCACCAGTGCCACCTTCCAGTCTTGGGGGACTTGACCTGTGCGTAATGATGACTGGAAGATTATGGCAAGAATCGGGGCGAGTTCTTTAGCAAGTTCTTTTAGCACTCGTGGAGTGATGCCATCTGGGCCTGCTGCTTTGGTGGGGTTCAAGCTAGTCAGGAGCTTTTCACAAAGGTATAGGGGAGTGCAGCCTCTGCAAAAGTTCATGAACCCTTTGGCCGACCTCAGGGTCAGCCAGAATAAATGGGGAATTAATGAATTTGACGTTCAGTTCGAGCTAAACTAAGAAGGATTGTTTCTTGTTAGACGAAAAAGAACTCCGAAGCTGGGAAGTACTCCGAAAGAAAGACCTGGGAGTTCCTAAATTCAGCTCCATCCCGCACGGACTTACTGGGCTGGGATCGACTTCTTCCACTCCCGAAACAATCTCGCCGCTTCTTCGAGAACTCAACTTCCTTTGCGACGGGGACAAACCGCTCAGTGTCTGAACTGCCGTACGTCCCATAAATTATGATAATGAGCTGGAATATATTTTACACATAATCATGCCAAAATGTACCTCTTACTATGTTTAACCAATGTATGTGCAAAGATCACTGAAAGAATGCAAAAAGGAATATAAATTTGAAAGAAATAACATTTTGACCCCGTCCGGTCATTGCCGTCACAAAAAAAGTTCGGGTGTTTGAGGGTTAAGAGAATGTTACAATGTTCTATATCCTAGCGACTAAATTTTTTGATCAAAATCTTGTGTATTTTTCACGATATGCCGCATAAAGTGTTGTTGTTGTTGTCCTTGCTTAACGTCTAATATCTCGCTAGACGTGGTCTCTGGGCCGTGTGCCAGCGGCGTGGCGAACGCACGGCCGTCGCCGGGCACGCTTAAATTGTCTGACGGTACACATTCCACACAGCCAGCGCTAATCGATGTCTCATCATATTATTTGCTATATAATAGCAATAATATCTTTTTTAATAATCAACAATATACCCATATGTGATCAAGTATTTATTTTAACATCGTTAACTTATAATTTGTAAACACTAGACAGGAATAGATTATCGCTGTTGGGGGCGCCGCCACGGCGCGTAATGGCCGGCTGCCAGGCTTGTTTCGCGATTTTCCCGATTTAGGAGAGCGCTAAGTTTAAACGCGTGCACAGGGTAAGTATGGTATGCTATGATATGGTCCAAGTACTATCATACCTCTGTTCGCTTCTCTAAATATTCCTGATCTAAGTCGCACACCATTGAGAAGAAGCAGAATATGGCTCGCGAGGCCTACAAGGAACTAAAATGAGGAGTAAATGAAAAAGAACTGTGCAATGTTGAAAGAAGTGAAGAGGCTCCGTCTTGAGGCGGGACTGAGAGAAAGCGAGACAGTGGCAACGGAAAGTGATGCTGGTTATAATAATCCACCTAAGGGAACAGGTGTTTATGTACCTGGGTGTTATTGCTGGTGAAATGAATAAACTGAAACTGGAAAGTGGAGGGGACAGCCAGCGACGCAGGCAGGGTGTTCCCTGTTTGAACACGAAACGTACAAGAAGATGCTCCTGTCCCTGACCACGGAAAGCCAACATTGCGCCGAATGCGAGGTGCGAGAGGACTTCCAACCGGCCCTTCTTCTCACCCAAACTGCACGCAGACCTTTGACAAAAACGTAAAGATGGGGAGTAGTGACCGAAAGATAGCAAAGAAGAAAACGGAGAAGGTCCTGCAGAGTGGATTGGTGCCAGGGACTTCGTGTTCCGACAACTACGGCAAGATAATCAACGGAACCAATGATGCCCTACGCGACGCTGGCCTTCCGCCTGCAGAGAACTAGAAGCAGGATTGTCTCCAACACAATAGAAGAAACCACAGAAATCGAGTCTTCACCCTGGGCCTTACAGTGTCTGAAGGAGGGAACAGCGACAAGAATTCGCGAGGGATAGCAAGCCGGAAGGTAGGCCACTATATTGTGAAGAGATGCACTAGTGCTTTATACACGGCCCGACGACACCACACTGACAGTGACTTTTTCGCTGAAGTAGAACGACTTCGCCAGACCATCGTAAATTGCATATCAGGTGAACATTCTAGCTGTAGCTTTGAGTTTGGGTGTCCAGAGTACATCCCATACAGCGGCCGCCCCGCCCCAGAGATACCAGGAGGAGGAAATTTGTTGTTGACTGAGGGCGGCCGCAAGAACCTTCAAGACTTAGTCGACTACAGGCTCGCCCCAGAGACAGTGAAAAGGCAGAGGAAACTGATGACGACCAACAAAAGCGAAGCGTTCCACAATCGGGCATTGAAGCCGTGCCTAAGGCGTAGACCTTCAAAAGAAACTACGGCCCCCGGGTCCACGCCGCTGGCCTGGCGGACTCAGTCGGGTCCGGTGTAGCCATCCGCCGGACCAACGACGCCTTAGACGCATCGCATTCCCAGGGCAGTCCGGGCACAGCCGTGCTCGAAGCAATCGACAGACAAGACGAATATCACAAGAATAGAATAAAGACTATAAAATACAAGATGAAGCGCCACTATCTGCAAAAGGCCAAGTTAGAACAGAGGGATACACAAGGAAATGGATATAGGACGGACTCCGTGCACCCTATGTCCACCAGGAGAGACCCATCCCTATGCCAGGGAGACCTCAAAAAATCAAAATTCAAAAACTCTTGTAGAACGACTGGTTTTTTTGAGTGTTAATATCATACCCGTATAGGCGATCATATATACGAGAATATCAATATAGAGGTTAGTGTATAATGTGATGGACGGAGAAATGGGTATGTTACCCCGAATGTATTGAAGAATAGAAAAGTCAGCAGGAAGGGGAGAGGATACATGTCACTGGTAAATTAATTTTGGAAGCTTAGCACGTAGGAGCGATAAGGAATGACATTGAGAAATTAGAAAGGGTCAAGTGTAAGGCTACACCTGCACTTCCAGACGCCTTCGTGAGCCCACGTCTAAGATTATTATGGTTGATAAGCACATTTGACCTTGCATGCCGGACTGGTTTGGTTTGTGTGTTGTACTCTGTTCTCCCTCAGATCCACCGCAGCCCTCGAGCAAGACGGACCGGACACGAGATGGGAAGCTACCCAGGGACGTGCCGGGATGGTGGCCGGATCACCCAGAGGCGAGTGATTCATCAGAGAAGAGACATTTCACCGGACGCCAAAGATATAAAGAAGACAACCAGCAAGGAGAGACTCACTCCAAATCTGGACTTCCCAGCGCAGAGTACTAGCAACAACGACAAACGATCATCATGGCAACGGCACCACACTACGAAGAAGAGGATTGGACGATCTATGGTACGCCGGACGACGACTCTGAGGCCGACTTCTACCCCGGCGATGACGTCGACGGACGGTCGTGGAGGTACCGAGCTATCCTAGCGGGCCTCAACTTCCAGACCGAGACAAAGGGGGAGGAGCGGCATAAAACCGAGATCTATGCCCGCTACCTCCTCGAGAAGGAGTATGCTACCCTACGTTACGAAGTCAGCGAGTTGAAGCGGGCCGTCCAAGGACTCAGGCGGGTAGTGAACATTTTGAAGGGTGCGGAGCGGGGCCGGCCAGTGACCAGGAATCTCCACTTATACCTGTGGAGGTACAACGAGGAAAGGCGGGATGTCCCCATCCCCGAACGGGATCCCCGGGAATTCCCCATGGTGGCCTTCGTGGCGTCCCTCGAATCCTATCCCAACCAAGAGTTCGATATCAACGCTGACATCAAACGCCTCAGAAAATACCGGAGAGGATGGAGGAATCTACAAGACATTCTGCGACGGATGATCCGGGCGCGGCTACAGAAGAGCCCTGAACACCGAGACCGCTTTCCGGGGCTGCACGCCATCGCCATAGACGAGACGGGCGACGGCTGGGAGGAACCCATATATTCCAGGCCCGAGATCTGGAGGAGCCCAGACCCTATCATGAGGAGGCCCGGCTGCGATAAATGGACTGGAATAACAAATGGACTTGAATAATATGGACTATAGGGATTCGATGTTGGAATTGGGACAGGTAGGAACATTCTCTTGTATCAGTTAGCAGTATATTGGGCAGGGGTCCCTTAAACGGGTAGCCGGGTCTGTATGTGGGTGACCCTCAGGGAGTTGCGACCCTGCCCGACTTAGGTGAGCTATTCTGTAAAACCCCACTAGTAACTACCCCTCGTCGAAAAGTAGGTTCTGTGTTTCCTGCACAGATTCTCCCCCTCCTCTGTCTGTACTGAGTACAACACCTTGCAACACCTCCTCGGGGAGTTGCGACCTTGCCCGAATTAGTGTTAGCTATAGCTCTGTATACCGGAGGGTGACGCCTTATCATTGGAAACTTCTGCTTTGGGTTGAGTAATGCCAGCATTGTCTCCCCTTGTACCTCCTGTACAACCGACATTGATCTTGCAATTTTGTTTATGTTCTGCTGATATGATGTTTGACGTGCCGCAATTTGAGTTTTGACTAGTGCGACAAATTTTGTCGATTTTGCGTTGGCGGTACCACGACTGTTACCGTCTTGTAGGAGAGGAAAGAGTAGCGACAAAAGCTCCCTTGTCTTGACTTTCCTGAATAGAAGTAAGACAATCCATTCCTTTGTCTTTAGTCTCTTAGTCTGATAAAACGAATGTTGTGAGAGTCCTATATGAACGGCCGTCCGTTCCGCTAATCCGTTTAAAAAGGTGAGAATGTTCCTTCCGTTCCCAAATTGCGAAGTTTTAATGTTTGATAATTGAGTGCCGCGTTTGATTTGGAAATTGTCAAAAGTGTTTCGAATTATCAGTCTGACCAAAAAGAGGAATGTTTTCACTGCATGGGAGTCTCTTTCTTTCCCTTTATCCATTGTTGTTCGAGAAAAGTTTCTATGCAAGAGAAAAAAAAATCGTAAACTCTGCGCAGCGTAATAGCTGCTGGACAGGCACGATTAGGTTTTTTAATGGGAGGCTCAACTGGCGTCATCCTACGCCTGCCTCAGATTCTAGCTCCCTCTTGTTCGCCTTGTTAGAGTACTGGTTTAATTATCTCGGTGGGCCTCCCCACGCTAATCCAGAATTGTAGTGGGCCTCCCCACGATGGTTTTCATTTTCAAGTAACAAAGCAAGTTTTTAACAAGCGATGTAAAGTAGGGCGCAATGTGAAGATTGCTAGTATTCTAGCCCATGTTCCCGGAGATACTGTATGGTGAAAAATGTATTGAATTCAGCCAGAAGTGTAACGGTTCACCCTGCTGTGGGATGACCATTTTTGGGGAGAACGTGCGAAGTAACGTGGAAAAAAAAACGAAGATAGAACGCTCTAAGTTTCCTTGAATGATTGCAATGTTATCCGAAAGTTGTATCCTCTTCTCTTGCCTTGCGATAATTTTGTAGCGAGTGTTAAGAACGATCGTGTTGTTAGCTCGCCGCAGAGGCGCAGTTTGATTGATCAGAGTGTTGTTGAGTTCCTTTTACGATTATATGTTGGTGACGAGATGTAACTTATACGACTCATGTATTCTTTTCTTGTATCCGTATGTATTTGATATTAACCGCATTTATTCGATTAGAAAAGCCAGTAATTGGAAGCGACTCTCTAGTAATAGTGTATCACGATAGGTTGTGACACCCTGAAACACCGATTGTTTGAAGTTTAGGTAGCCGCGTCGCGGACGACGCTCGTTCAAAGCAAGGGGGGATGTAAGAGACCCACCCTACAGTAGGCACGCTACCCTAATTATAACTGACGTATCAATATTGTACACAGACGCTGTATCTTATCACGTGGCGCCTGTCACTCTCAGAGGAGAACTTGCAACATATGTACCTCGTCCTTGAGCCGATAGGGTAGGATTACTGATGTGTTGTAGCTGGTCCTGATAAGACAGCGATGAGCCGGTTATGAGCTGTGACCTCCCACCCACCGAGGTGTGTGAAGAAGTTATTAATTTGAGTAATGAATACTGGACGATGTCAACACTTGTAAGGCGTTTGGCAACTGACAAGTGAAGGGAAGTCCCGGGTCCACGCCGCTGGCCTGGCGGACTCAGTCGGGTCCGGTGTAGCCATCCGCCGGACCAACGACGCCTTAGACGCATCGCATTCCCAGGGCAGTCCGGGT
Source organism: Branchiostoma floridae x Branchiostoma japonicum (assembly GCA_013266295.2). Classification (NCBI taxonomy): domain Eukaryota; kingdom Metazoa; phylum Chordata; class Leptocardii; order Amphioxiformes; family Branchiostomatidae; genus Branchiostoma; species Branchiostoma floridae x Branchiostoma japonicum. The sequence continues at coordinate 19,012,476 of CM023827.1, forward strand.
ACAGCCGTGCTCGAAGCAATCGACAGACAAGACGAATATCACAAGAATAGAATAAAGACTATAAAATACAAGATGAAGCGCCACTATCTGCAAAAGGCCAAGTTAGAACAGAGGGATACACAAGGAAATGGATATAGGACGGACTCCGTGCACCCTATGTCCACCAGGAGAGACCCATCCCTATGCCAGGGAGACCTCAAAAAATCAAAATTCAAAAACTCTTGTAGAACGACTAGTTTTTTTGAGTGTTAATATTATACCCGTATAGGCGATCATATATACGAGAATATCAATATAGAGGTTAGTGTATAATGTGATGGACGGAGAAATGGGTATGTTACCCCGAACGTATTGAAGAATAGAAAAGTCAGCAGGAAGGGGAGAGGATACATGTCACTGGTAAATTAATTTTGGAAGCTTAGCACGTAGGAGCGATAAGGAATGACATTGAGAAATTAGAAAGGGTCAAGTGTAAGGCTACACCTGCACTTCCAGACGCCTTCGTGAGCCCACGTCTAAGATTATTATGGTTGATAAGCACATTTGACCTTGCATGCCGGACTGGTTTGGTTTGTGTGTTGTACTCTGTTCTCCCTCAGATCCACCGCAGCCCTCGAGCAAGACGGACCGGACACGAGATGGGAAGCTACCCAGGGACGTGCCGGGATGGTGGCCGGATCACCCAGAGGCGAGTGATTCATCAGAGAAGAGACATTTCACCGGACGCCAAAGATATAAAGAAGACGACCAGCAAGGAGAAACTCACTCCAAATCTGGACTTCCCAGCGCAGAGTACTAGCAACAACGACAAACGATCATCATGGCAACGGCACCACACTACGAAGAAGAGGATTGGACGATCTATGATACGCCGGACGACGACTCTGAGGCCGACTTCTACCCCGGCGATGACGTCGACGGACGGTCGTGGAGGTACCGAGCTATCCTAGCGGGCCTCAACGCCCAGACCGAGACAAAGGGGGAGGAGCGGCATAAAACCGAGATCTATGCCCACTACCTCCTCGAGAAGGAGTATGCTACCCTACGTTACGAAGTCAGCGAGTTGAAGCGGGCCGTCAAGGACTCAGGCGGGTAGTGAACATTTTGAAGGGTGCGGAGCGGGGCCGGCCAGTGACCAGGAATCTCCACTTATACCTGTGGAGGTACAACGAGGAAAGGCGGGATGTCCCCATCCCCGAACGGGATCCCCGGGAATTCCCCATGGTGGCCTTCGTGGCGTCCCTCGAATCCTATCCCAACCAAGAGTTCGATATCAACGCTGACATCAAATGCCTCAGAAAACACCGGAGAGGATGGAGGAATCTACAAGACATTCTGCGACGGATGATCCGGGCGCGGCTACAGAAGAGCCCTGAACACCGAGACCGCTTTCCGGGGCTGCACGCCATCGCCATAGACGAGACGGGCGACGGCTGGGAGGAACCCATATATTCCAGGCCCGAGATCTGGAGGAGCCCAGACCCTATCATGAGGAGGCCCGGCTGCGATAAATGGACTGGAATAACAAATGGACTTGAATAATATGGACTATAGGGATTCGATGTTGGAATTGGGACAGGTAGGAACATTCTCTTGTATCAGTTAGCAGTATATTGGGCAGGGGTCCCTTAAACGGGTAGCCGGGTCTGTATGTGGGTGACCCTCAGGGAGTTGCGACCCTGCCCGACTTAGGTGAGCTATTCTGTAAAACCCCACTAGTAACTACCCCTCGTCGAAAAGTAGGTTCTGTGTTTCCTGCACAGATTCTCCCCCTCCTCTGTCTGTACTGAGTACAACACCTTGCAACACCTCCTCGGGGAGTTGCGACCTTGCCCGAATTAGTGTTAGCTATAGCTCTGTATACCGGAGGGTGACGCCTTATCATTGGAAACTTCTGCTTTGGGTTGAGTAATGCCAGCATTGTCTCCCCTTGTACCTCCTGTACAACCGACATTGATCTTGCAATTTTGTTTATGTTCTGCTGATATGATGTTTGACGTGCCGCAATTTGAGTTTTGACTAGTGCGACAAATTTTGTCGATTTTGCGTTGGCGGTACCACGACTGTTACCGTCTTGTAGGAGAGGAAAGAGTAGCGACAAAAGCTCCCTTGTCTTGATTTTCCTGAATAGAAGTAAGACAATCCATTCCTTTGTCTTTAGTCTCTTATAGTCTGATAAAACGAATGTTGTGAGAGTGTTCCTTCCGTTCCCAAATTGCGAAGTTTTAATGTTTGATAATTAAGTGCCGCGTTTGATTTGGAAATTGTAAAAAGTGTTTCGAATTATCAGTCTGATCAAAAAGAGGAATGTTTTCACTGCAGAAGAGTCTCTTTCTTTCCCTTTATCCATTGTTGTTCGAGAAAAGTTTCTATGCAAGAGAAAAAAAAAATCGTAAACTCTGCGCAGCGTAATAGCTGCTGGACAGGCACGATTAGGTTTTTTAATGGGAGGCTCAACTGGCGTCATCCTACGCCTGCCTCAGATTCTAGCTCCCTCTTGTTCGCCTTGTTAGAGTACTGGTTTAATTATCTCGGTGGGCCTCCCCACGCTAATCCAGAATTGTAGTGGGCCTCCCCACGATGGTTTTCATTTTCAAGTAACAAAGCAAGTTTTTAACAAGCAATGTAAAGTAGGGCGCAATGTGAAGATTGCTAGTATTCTAGCCCATGTTCCCGGAGATACTGTATGGTGAAAAATGTATTGAATTCAGCCAGAAGTGTAACGGTTCACCCTGCTGAGGGATGACCATTTTTGGGGAGAACGTGCGAAGTAATGTGAAAAAACGAAGATAGAACGCTCTAAGTTTCCTTGAATGATTGCAATGTTATCCGAAAGTTGTATCCTCTTCTCTTGCCTTGCGATGATTTTGTACCGAGTGTTAAGAACGATCGTGTTGTTAGCTCGCCGCAGAGGCGCAGTTTGATTGATCAGTGTTGTTGAGTTCCTTTTACGATTATATGTTTATGACGAGATGTAACTTATACGACTCATGTATTCTTTTCTTGTATCCGTATGTATTTGATATTAACCGCATTTATTTGATTAGAAAAGCCAGTAATTGGAAGCGACCCTCTAGTAATAGTGTATCACGATAGGTTGTGACACCCTGAAACACCGCTTGTTTGAAGTTTAGGTAGCCGCGTCGCGGACGACGCTCGTTCAAAGCAAGGGGGGATGTAAGAGACCAACCCTACAGTAGGCATGCTACCCTAATTATAACTGACGTATCAATATTGTACACAGACGCTGTATCTTATCACGTGGCGCCTGTCACTCTCAGAGGAGAACTTGCAACCTATGTACCTCGTCCTTGAGCCGATAGGGTAGGATTACTGATGTGTTGTACCTGGTCCTGATAAGACGGCGATGAGCCGGTTATGAGCTGTGACCTCCCACCCACCGAGGTGTGTGAAGAACTTATTAATTTGAGTAATGAATACTGGACGATGTCAACACCTGTAAGGCGTTTGGCAACTGACAAGTGAAGGGAAGTCCCGCGTCCCCGTTAGAGACAGAATTATCTTCGTACATCAGCCTCGGCTAGTAGCTGAAATGTTTCCGTTGAAATTATCTTATTCGGAACTAGAACTTTGACGATTGGAGGGGTTTCCCCATTCCGTGACCGGTCATGTAGAGGACATGAACTCTGCGGAGGTTACTCAAAAGGTTAGGTCATGATCCCTAAAAATGAAGTTTTAATGAAGCAAAACTCGGATGTCTCCCTCTAATGTCTACTCAATTCGACAGAAAGTCTTCAAAATGATATATAGTTTACGTCGAAATTCCAATGTTTTGACCAATCGACTCCTGAATTTCATAATGAGAATGTACAAATTTGGAAAAGGGAGGAACCCAGCATTGAGGAAATAAAAGTAGGAAACTAGTAGAAATCAACAGAGAAGGAAGCTCCGGCAGACTCCAAGAACCAGGGAAACTCCCACTCCAAAGACCAACAAGCTCGGCTGAACTTTTCCGGCGGAGTGCCATCTGAGAGTCTTCCCTACAGTCTGCCGAGCTAGAAGAGGGACATCCCCGTCTCGTGGTGCGTTGCCAACGTCATCATCGTCGTGAGATTGTATTAGAGGGTCGTGACGCAATAAAGTAACCTACGAAGAACTGCGGGACCCCGAGCCTTTATTCGTCGTCATCACAGCACATGGTCGACGGTCCGGGGAACTCTGTTCGCCGGTCCCGAAGTATCAACCCCAAGGTTACGGCCTGAGGTTACACATGGAAGGCCTGGGAGGGTACAAAAGAGGATTCACCTATTTTTTTATTACTTTTATATACCAATGGGTACCCATGCACTTTTATTTTATATGGAAAATAGATATGTTAACCGGAAACCGCAAGATGTTCATCGAGCCCAATGTACAGGTATCTATATATATGTAGCTACCTGTCTTATGAATTATTGTTTGTTTCTTAGCCTTTATATATAGTTCTGCTAACACGTAGACTTCGTTGTCCTTAGGAAAAGTATGTGTTTATGTGTGTTGAACCAATCACAAATGGCTGTAACATCCAACAAACTCATCTAAGCTGAACCAGCCCCCACTGAACCAGTGGCACAGTCCCCGAAGTCTGGGTTTCCAAGAGGCTGGAGACAGCTGTAAAAACAGCCCTAACCTTAACAAACCCTGAGTTAGCTGGATGTTCTCCCGCAAGCCAATCAATTAACTTCAGTTACGAGTCAGCCATTTGCTCTGTCGACATTGTTTACATGCTTCTCAGTGCAGTTTTGAGATTGAGGGGGGATCAGTTGTTGCAAGCTGTGATGACTTTGTTGCAAAAAGATACCGGAGTATGGATCTTTTCTGTGTACGAATTTTGATGTTCTATATGGGCTGGTATTCGCAGCTTATCTGTGTTGTCTGATGCTCATCTCAGGTTTTGCTGTAGAGGAAACACAAGGAACAAATATTAGAACGCTGCTGAAAATTGTGTTTCTCAAAAGTTGGCACCGACCGAAAACATGGCAGAAAATAGTCAATATTGTTTCCACGTTAGCAGTTACTTTTCAGGTTGCGAAGAATAATTTGTTGGGGTACTTGGAGCAACTCAACCATGTCACTTTTTAAAAATAGCATTCTCAAAATATATGAATATCTTCTTGGCTTGACCATACATCAAGACTACATAAACAACACGAATGAGAAAATATCCTTTGGCCTAGACTATGTTATTTTGAACAACCTCCTTGATTTGAACAAGTCTCAGTCGCCCGATAATATTTGAGTTCACAGTTCTCGTCCGCCAACACGTAAACAAGATAATCCATCACAAATGTCAGCCGCGACCAGCTTACAACTCTTGGCAAGTTTTCTCAATAACATCTAAAAACGGCGAATTATCATCAGCATAGTGCAGGGTATTTTGAACAATATTAAACTAGAGATTCGGGACAAAAGGTTTGGACAAACCAAACATGATATACTGTCCTTGGGCACGATGGCCAGACACATTCCACAAACCGCCTTACACAACAAGGCGTGACTCAACTAAACGGCAGAATCGATCGACTTTCCTCGACAAGAACTTGTCGACAGCTGCGTACGAATAACCATAACATTTTGAAGATCCATTGTACAAGGTGTGTCGGTCACAAAAGTGACATTTGTAAAGACAAAAGGATCTGCAAAAGAAGTACCCACCTCTCGCCACCGCCCTTCCTCTCCAACTAAAGAAGCTGGGTGGCAGTGCGACGCGAAATTCTGCTTATATCCTTCCGCCACGGACCTTGTCAGATGGCATGTGTACCAGCAATTACATCATACGAAACAAAGATTATTCTACAAATTAATACTACAAATACTACAAATATAACACAACGAAAAAATGAGGCAAACTGTTTAAAAGCGAACACTTATTACTAGATGCTTCGTACTTGCCCGCACTACTTTCTGGCGGCGATTGTGAAAATCCTGTCTGAGGTGGATATTCGGTGGCGTAGCCCAGCGAGGCTCGCTTGGGGTTTGTCCAAGTTTAAGTTACAGTATTGGCACTGGTGAACAGCCAGCCAAATCACCTATGTAGGGAGAGCTGTCCTACGAGAAAGAGAAACATTGCCGTAGGTTAAGGCTACGAGGTAATGTCAACTTTTAAGTCCAGTTACATATTGCATATATGTATGGTTATAATGCTAGCACAAGACATGTTTGGCGAGGTTACGGACAAAGATCTTTCAGTCGCATTATGCTAGATGGGAGTCTAAATCCCTCCTATGATATCGCAACATGATGTGACCCAACACTAGTTAGCATGGTAACAGACACAACATTGGTTCAGGTCATTGTGGTCACTGTTTGGAGAAGAGGAAGAAAAAAAAAAGTGAGCAAAAACGATATGTTTTCCTTACCTGACCAACCCTAGCAAAAACCTAGCAGCTGCAGTGTTTTGGACTCGGGATCATATTAAAGTCATCAGCATAGCTGTGTTATTTACTTCTATTAAAAAGTGATAGGCATCGAAATCTAAAAAGTCCCATGTGATAACTTTGATTCTCTTATCTACATTTTAGCAAAAGAGCTGAAGAAGGACATTAGGCTTCTGCCATCAAAGATGACAGAGGTCATAAAGGATGTTGCAATTACAAGTGTGGTCGAGGCCCGCATCGACAGCCTCTTCGGCCCACAGCTGAGTTCCATTTTCTGTCGTGACTTTCTCATCATGGACTTACAAATGCCTTGGACAAATGTCACACTTTTCTAGGTAGAAATGCAACAGAAACAGAACAAGCCTAATTGCACTGGCACATATATGTAGCTTTCTAAACTGTTCGTAGCATGAGCCATACAACTTGGCGCCGTCGAGCGAGGATTTCGAGACTAGCAAGGGAGAAACATGAGGGAAGACAACCAGCAAACGAACAAGCGACTGATGGGAGGTACATTTGTAGGTGTTCTTGTTGTGGGTTTGCGGGGTACAGCGACACGGTCTTGCCCAGTCATAGCACTACAAAATCCAGGGGTACAACAACTGTAGTCGGCTCCCAGTTCCTTGACCTGGCAGAAGCCACTCCTATAATACCATAAATGGCCTTCCAGGCGTGACTACATACAGCTCTGGGGAGACGTTGACTGGCAGGCTGCCCCCAGGAGTGACCCACGGCGTACAAGGACATTCATAAAGCATTAAAAACTTCTGATGTTTGTTTTATGTACCTTTTACTTGGGAGGGGGGCAAGGAAATTTCGAGACATAACACACAAACAAAGACATTTTATTACGATTTTACTTTACTAACTTAATGGTCTGTGATATATTGGCATGTAGCAACCTCTTGGATACATTCCGTTACGTGTATTATCGACCAACAACAAGATATCTACCCTAAACTACTCACTAAACAGCAGAAGTTGTGTAGCCTGTACACCGGGCAGCCATTTTGTTCAAAACAAGTTCTATTTGCCATGCGTAGAAGATAAAAGGTCCCTTTTTACCAGCCTATCCCACCCATTTCCCTTGAAATTGGAACAGTCCGTCTGCCAGGGGCGCACGGGGAGTACCGCTGCGGCCCTGGGGTCGGCAGGCAGGGCACGTCAAGTGTCACTAGCTGGAAGGGCCGAAAACAGGCCAGGCATTTTGTAGTGATAGCGTTTGTAGTGTTGAGGTAGGATGACGATGTTTAGCTAGATTTAGCAGAGTTATGTGTTGACATGTGTGGTTAGAGCTTAGCGACTATTTAGAATTGTAATTTGTTGCGAGCGTTATGCCCGGTTGTTTGCTTGTTGAAGTTGCCAGAAGTCCTGTCAGGATAGAGATGTGTTAGTGGTAGGTGAAATCCTTGTAGGAGTTGTTACCCAAATTGAGTTCCGGGATCACGTGATTAGGTTGAGTTCAGTCGGTTGGTCTAATGTCGGCAGGCGCCCCTTGTGGGGCACTTTTGATCGCGGTGGTCCCTGGGAATGAAGGTGACGTCTTGTATGCCCTTGCTGTCGCGACGGGCTATGGGTATTTGATGCAATTACAAGAGCAAAGTAGTACGCGGCGCGGGCGTAGCTTTTAGAGTAATCTGGTTCGTTCACCCTTACGAGTTGCAAGAAATCCATAAAAGGCTGGTGAGGAGGGGAGCAAATACGTGTGTGTTAATGCGAGCTGGGGTGGTCACGCCCAGGTGTACGTGTCACTACGCCGACCCGCCTCCCCCAGCGTTGCCGCCTGTTGCCTTTCCCGTACCAGTTAATCCCGTTCCCTTGCTGCCCGGGGCGGCACATCCCGTGTTGCCGCCGGCTCCCCCGCCAGCAGCGTCTCCACGGCCGACCCGAAGGGGCCCGGGACACTCCCTAGATAGACAACTTGTCCGAGGTCTGCTTAATCGTAATTAATAGTAGTTAGATGTCCCTTAGCTTTGAAGAAGATAGGTTGGCCACTATGGGCCGTGTGGAACCGACTCGGTCTACGCCGCCGGCGGAGCCGCCGAATTTGGACCCTAATCCCCTGACTAGTACGCAGCGTAGCGTCACTGGGCGGCACCCACGTGTTAGTGAACAGGTGTACGACACAGACTTCCTGAGGAGAGCGGGTACGACCCTCGTACCCCGTCGAACTCGCCACCGCCCCTGCGCCGGCACAGACCCGCATCGCCCCCGCCGTGCAACAGGTGCTCTATCTATGTCAGGTGTCGCAGCACCTCAGCCAGCCATTTTAGTCCAAAACGAGCGGCGATTGCCGAAATTCTCGGGAGAAGACCCGGATTTCTCTTACGAAGATTGGCCCGAAAAAGTAGAGGGGGCTATCCGCGCGTGGAATGTGCCCCCTCTTGTTATCGAACATACAGCGATTAATAGGATAATCAGGATTGCAAATCAGAGGGTGTGTCAAGGGTCAGCCTCGTTCTGTGCAGCACCTCTGCGGTCAAAGTTCGTCGCTGTTCTGACCTTGAAAAGCATTCAACAGACAACTACAACCATTTCCTATCGGGCATGAAGCCATCTCCTAACTAGAAAGGTGAGTTTGTAATAATTTCTGTCTAAGTTTCAGAGAAAATATTTGTTAGCTGTCGCAGAATGATGGGTTAACTCACAAGGGTAATAGATTGGCTCAAATATACACCTGTTTCATAGAGGAATCCTAATAATTATAAGCACATGGCATTGGTAACGTAAGTCAACACTGGCGTGACTGTTTGCGATTATGATGTTAATCAAGGGACAAGACAGTATCTGTTCATTCCTATAGGTGTTAATCCATAGTTAACATGATTATATAGTCAAAATAGTACGCTATGTGTGGATTTCTGCACAGGTTCTTCAGCAAACGGTAACGTAAGTCAACATCTATGCAATAGAGTTATCGAACTTTACAAGCCGTCATAGTACTTTCAACTCACTACCTCAAATTATATTCCACTACTGTTGTACATTGTTTAGTGCAAGTTTTTATTGTGTATTTGCCTTCTATGTAGATCATGGGGAAGGCACGAGCTGAAATACAAAAGGCGTATAGGGAGAGGAAGAAGGCAAAAGATGGCAACCAGTACAGAAAAAAAGAAGTCGCCAGAGTGATGAAGTACTACATACCGACAGCTTTGGTTAGTAAGAAAGAGTTAGAAAAACGAAGAGCAGAGGGAAGAGAAAAAATTAGAAGACAAAAAGCAAAACGTTGAACTCCAAAACTTAAGACCAAAATGAACTTTAAGAAGGAACGTGGGCGCAGAAGTACAGTAAGACGGATGCAGTATAAGTTAGAGAAAGCATTAAAAGTAAAAAGAAAGCTAGAGAAAAGAATCGAAAGGCTGACAAGGAACCAGGCTCAAAGCACTCCTGAAGTCTCAACACCACGCAGCAAAACCAATGCTGAGATACGTCAGGCTGGGCTAACACTGCGGAGAGTACCAAGTTCGTTGAGGAGAAAAATCCTGTTTTCAAACGTCTTCACGTCAGAACTAAGAGAGTCGTACAAGAAGAAAAGGACGGAAGGAAAACGAGTCTTCAGAAGCGTACTAGCTGGGAAAGTTGTCAAGAAGTACCGAATGATGAAAGACACTTTCCAATGAAATTGGAATGGCCAGAAACGCAAGGTTAAATGCCCACAAAAAAAACCAGACGTGCCCTTGCACGGTCCCGACTCCAACGATAAGTGCAAGAGTCCATGGCAAGGGATGACAACTCGAGGTCAAGATGTTTCAAGTTTTTTTTGTACACGAGAAAAGATGGTGTTGTGTGTTTAATTTGTTCACACTTTTTCCAACTTATAAATCGGAGCAAAATTAGGTGATTTCAAAAATTCACTGCATAAGAATACTAGCATGGGCCGCGCGTCGATAGCCATGTTGTCTTATGTTTGGGAACCCGGGTTATATACAACATGTAAATTTAGGACACATTTAGCTTTTATGGACTCAGAGTGCCTCTGTCTTAGAAAAAAAAATTGACAGAAGAAAGTTACCACATGATGTTGTGACTAAGTTTAAATTATATTTTGCACTTTTTACTTACATTTTACTTAACTCCAATCTGTTACGGGTGATATCATATTCACCACGGAGGGAACACCACTGTCCCGGGCCCACCTGGAATATGAAGCAATAAACAATGAAAATGAAGACTATGGCACCTGTACACTAAGGCAAAGCAGGCCAAGGCCATTATCATCCAAGAACTGCCTGACAAAGACAAAAGGGCTGTAGGCTCAGACACTAATCAAGGATTAGGCTCCTCCCAGAAATGACATTTATGGCCTCACTGGCTCTGGGAGGTAATAATATACTAATATTTCATTTAACTTATGCCCCATTTACGATGCAAAAATTTAAACTGTTTATTTCAGTAGGATGTATCTGACTTTCTGTGAATATGAATGCTTCAAAACGGCTTTTATCCTGAACCATCACACCTTCTTATTAACAAGAAACGTCTTATTAAACACTTACATTATCCTTCTTTTCACTACACAGGCGCTGCTTTGAAGGCATGCACTTCCTGTCTTTGATCATAGGCAGATGGGCGAGATGTGTGCTGTGGGCGACAGTAACACAGGGAAGCCGCTGTGCACAAGAATGACACTAGCACCCGCAGGTACGCACGGATAAGGATTCTACAACTCTCCTACCGTAAGGCCTGGTGCCAGGGAGAATAGGGGCAATATGGCCTATTCGGGGGTACAAGGAAAATCGCAAATATCTCGAGTTTGAAGCGACAAAATAACTTGAAATTTGGCAGACACTTGGACAAGAGACCATTCGTTTCAAAAATGTTTAATAAGTCTAGAAAATATGCATAATATGTTCATAATTAATTAGGAAATCTAGTATACGATTTTACAAAGATAGGCTGAGACCCCACCTTTGCCGATGGCCTGGAATACTGATTTTTTCAGAGGATATAGGGACAGTCGCGTAGTATAAGAATCGGTTGCCGGAAAATAAGAATATTGTTTGAATCTAAAGTAATATCAAAATTTTGCTCACTTGGTCAGCATTTTAGGGGGTAGCCATGACATTATTGATTGATAGCTTAATATGCGGTGGATAAATGAGTTTTCCGGAAACCGATTCATATACACCAACTTGGCGCGGCTTGTTTGCACCTAATATCAACTTTGTAGGTAGTGCAAACTTGAAACTTTGAAACTTTATTTGAATAACCATTAGCGGTGGGCCCGACCGGTCCACCGCTAGTCTTCCTGGCATTCACACATATAGTACAAAACTATAAAATACATTGCACAACAACAACATATCACATACAACATTTACAAATTTACAATTAATTAAAAACATCAATCCTGTTGCACAAGAACTACTGCTGGAAATGCTCATAGACACCCTTCTTAAACGACCTCAAGGACTGTGTGGACTGCACAACAAGTGGAAGGTCGTTCCACACACTTACAGCCCTGTATGTGAAACACTTCTTCAAGGCATTGGTTCTGGGTTTATCTAATACAAAAGATGGTCTAGAAGCAAAGCGGGTTCTGTGGCTGTGCTGACTGTTAACCAAACGTAGCTTCCCCCTAATACATACAGGTTCATTTGCGAGAACTACTCTTCTAAATGTGGTCATAGTGTTCACCAACAGTCTAGTGTGCACAGGTTTCCACTGTGGCTTCAACTGAAACAGACGGGTAGCCTTATTCTGCATTCGTTGTAAGTGGTTTATGTTAGTTTTAGTTGTACATGACCAAACTGGGCTACAGTAATCAATGTGAGATAATACAAGGCATTCAATTACAGTTTTTAACAATGACTGATCCATAAAATGTGCACATCTTTTAATCATTCCTAGTGACCTGGCCATTTTCTTTGACGTAGATTTTGTGTGAGTGTTCCAGGTCAAGCACTCGTCTACAGTCGTGCCAAGTAACTTTACTTCCTTGACCTGTTCTATGACCTTACCATGTGCTGTTAATGTGAGTTTGGGTCTAGCAGACATTCTAGGCTTACTTCCCAGGACAATACATTTGGTTTTTGAAGTGTTCAGGAAAAGCTGGTTCATTCTTACCCAGTTACAAATGTTGTTAACCTCCCCCTGTAGTTTATGTGAAATGGTTTCAATCGATGGAGCACAGATGTAGGCTGATGTGTCATCAGCATACATATCCGCTGTAGCCTGTGTAATGGCAAGCGGTAGATCATTTGTGTAAATGGTGAAAAGAAGGGGCCCTAAACAACTCCCCTGGGGCACACCACAAGGCACTTCCTTAAAGGAAGAGTTAGTGCCATTTATGTGAACACATTGCTCTCTTCCTGTCAGGTAACTTGCCATCCATTTAGTCGTGGATTCATCAAAACCATAACACCCTAATTTCAAAAGTAGACAGTTATGATCAACAAGGTCAAAAGCTGCTGAAAAATCGAGGAAAATGGCGCCTACCAATTTCCCCTGATCTATACTGCGGTGCCAATCATCTACCATATGCAGCAGTGCAGTGCATGTTGAATGGTTTTTCCTATATGCATGCTGGTGATCAGACATCAATGAATTCTTCAAGAAATACTCTGACACTTGTTTGCTAACAATGCGTTCCATTATCTTACTGGTGGAAAGCGGAAAGGTGGGGTCTCAAGCTTTAAAGTTTGGATATGTGAATTCTGGAAATTTTCTGTCCCTGGCTAATCCTGCACAATCAATCAACTTGACAGCTGTATAGTTTAATTGTTTTAGCACCCTCTTTCGAAGTAATTATTTGCAATTATCTTTAATTATGCATAGAGTGCAGACAGTGGCTCTCTGATACTGGTAGGCCATGCCAACATACTGGACGCGGCCATTATCCATCCAAACAGGGAAGTTTAAACCTCCTTGATCCAAATAATGTTGACAGTGAACATTGCTGGTTGAGAAAGGAGCCGAACACTTGCTTGGGAGGAGTTATTTCCCGGATAAGTACAAGCCACATAAAATTTACTGCCCGGGTTATTTTGAGAGTGTTTTGTGGCCTCTTCTGTGTTTCTATGGCTTTTTCTAGGGTCCGTGTTTTCTTGGGGTATCAACTCTCCATAAAAACGTTGAAAAGGTCTCACGAGACAACGGAAAAAATCCGATCGATTCATGCAGTCTGTAGATCACAAGTCACACATTGGGGATAGTCGCTATACACATACCTCAACCTGTGCATTTTTTAACGAAAATGGTATTGTGCATTTTATCAAGGAGCTTTCATGAAAGCTCCTTGATTTTATAGATAACAGCTGTAGATGTAGCTGTAACACTACTAACAGCGCCACCAACTGACCAGTCCGATTTGAACGGCTATGGACCTTTTAGATTAGGGGTGATGTACATGTGTATAAAGCCCCGACAGCGCCGTCCCGACAGCGGCAGATATTGGAAACGTCGGGAAAACCTGTGTATAAATTGATACCTATAAATTGGACCTTTAGTTAGATTAGTGTGTTGGTATCGTAGCTGAACCAATTTGCTCCTAAACTGTAGGACAGATAACAGATATTTCTACACTTCCCCTGAAGAAAAGATTAGTAAATCTAACATGATCCCGAATGACTTCCAAAGGCAAAGCGAGACGAAAAGATGTGTATTGTGCAGCCCGGCATCATCCCTGCTGGCAGACATGCTCCAAACCGATCTATTGTTACATTTTCATGTCCCATTATGAGTGGAAGGAATAGATTATTTCTCTTCATGTTTCTGAGTTTTTCTTGTAGCAGCATTTTGACAAGCTACATATGTCAAATATTAGCCAGCATGGTAGCTTCAGAATGTACAGTTCTTGTATCACTTTTTCCAAACAACATACCAGCACACAAGTGTCTTACTGAACTCAGGGACCCAGCTGCAGTTTTTGTATTAATTTTTCCATGCAGGTACCTCCATGCTTTTTCCAAACAACAACATACCAGCGCATAAGTGTCTTACAGAATCCTGTACAAACATTTAAACTATCATGGCTTTTCTAACCATTAGGCCGTGTTGTATAATGTCCTTGATTGTATGGGTGATATCCGCTCGCGCATCAATTTTCCTTTGTTTCGAAAAAGAATGTTTCAACCATAGAGGGTCCAAGTCAAAGGCATTGGGGAGGGGGTGTGAAATTAAGCGACAAACAAATGCAAAACACCGGGCGGGGCATTGCGCGTTCAAACCAGTGCAATTATCGCCTGGCTTGATGCATATTCAAGAGTTTTCCCTGGCACCATTGCTCATTATAATATTAAAGTAGGTCATTATAATAGTAAAATGAGGCTTTGCTGGGGGTAACTTGGACCAGGCCTTACACTAGGGGAGAAGAGCATGTCTGAGGCCAAGGGAGTGTCCCGTACAACAACATATGGGTTCCCTTTCGCAGTTAACGATATAAGAATGTCAAGGTGCGATCTCTTCAGATTTACTTTCCAGAAAATTTTCTCCGCAAAATAATGTTTTGGTGCTTCCTGCTTTGCAGTACAACGACTAACATCATCCAAAATGGAGTAGCCATTAAGAAGCGGGAGGGTGACGCTGCTTTTCGCAGGTAAGTGGAGTCAAATATCTTGTCTGATAAGTAGTTTATATTAGAAACGACTGACAAATCAGAGCACTATTTGTCCAAAATTAACTGAGATTCTGCATACCAGTAAAGGTACCCACAAAACATTTCAAAACTGGATTATTTCTTTTAAAACTTCATCATGTTTTAGTGAAATGTAGGTAACAGTTTATTGTGTAAATTCGTATTAAATTTAATGTGTACACACAGTTGTTCAAGGCAAGCACATCAAGGATCATTACATGGTCATTCTGGGAACAAAGTACAGCAACGAGGGTTTAGCCTTGACTCTCCCGCTTGAAGGCAAGTCACGATGGACTGACTTGAAGGTGAGGGACGAATAAATATATTAAAAGGACAGAAGAGTTCGCATCGCTACGCTAGGTACCGTGGAGGGCGTGTAGTTTAAAATGAGGGGGGGGGGGCACTCTTGTAATGGCCCGACAGTAAATCACGTAATTAGGCTTTAAAAGTAAATTTTACTGACGAGTTCTTCAAAGTTTCTATTTCACGCAAACCTAGACATGCTAAACATCG
Organism: Branchiostoma floridae x Branchiostoma japonicum; assembly: GCA_013266295.2. NCBI lineage: Eukaryota > Metazoa > Chordata > Leptocardii > Amphioxiformes > Branchiostomatidae > Branchiostoma > Branchiostoma floridae x Branchiostoma japonicum. Next base: position 19,027,941 of record CM023827.1, read on the forward strand.
TCGTGACAGTATCAATACTTTTATGACAGAAAAATGACCCGATTGCTTGGCCAAAGTGTGATCTGGAGACCAGGATGGAGAGCAGGCTGGAGACCAGGATGGAGAGCAGGATGGAGACCACCGCTTCTGAACAAAAAAAATGCTACTTTAACTAACACGCAGTTCTCTTTGTTTCACAGGAGAGCTAGTACAAATTTGGCCACTTTGTATTGGTCAGCGAATTGGCGAAAAGCGGCGACGACCGGGAGCCGTGGTTTGGGCGACTCGTCGCCGTCAACCAAGCCAGGAAGACCCTGCGTCTGATCTGGTATGTAGTAAACACCGAAACTGGGGTGTACGAGAGAGAATTCGAAAATGGCAAACCGTTGGAAAGACGGGTCGTCCTTTTAGGGACATAGTGACAACTGTCACCTTCCGGGACGACATGACGTTGCCGCCAGAAGAGTGGGTAAAGGCAACAGAAGCCTGTCAGTAGTTACGCGTGCGCGTATACTTACATGTATACTAGGGACAGCCGCTTAAGGGCGGCAACGTCATGTTCATGGATGTGACAGTTGTGGCTAACATACACACAGTGTTGAGGGATTGAATAGAATCCCTTTTTTTTACTTTAGGTAGTGTTTTACTAACTGTTGAGATTGATAAAGATTGGTACAATGACTGACCCAATGAGGCTTGTGACGTGGTGTCTTAGAAGTGTGACGTCGACAATGAGTCAAAGGTAGACCTTGTCGATGACGTTATAGTTTTAGTTTATGTTTATTTACGGTTGTGATTCTCTAAACCGCTGTTGTCCACAAACACCTCAACACGAAGTACCCCTGTATTGTTTGCTATCGTAATTGGAATTATACCAGGGCACTCTCAGACTGGTAGTTGTTCCATGAATGTGACAGTTGTGGCTAACATGCGCCCAGTGCTGAGAATTTCAATAGTCTCATTTTTTTTAACTTAAATTTAGGTAATGTTTTACTAACTGATGAAATTGAGAAAGATTGGTACAATGACTGACCCAGTGACGCTTGTCACGTGGCGTCTTGTAAGTATGACGTCACCAATTGGTCAAAGGTACTTGGTAGACTGTGTCGATGACGATATATGTTTAGTTTATGTTTATTTATGTGTTGTGATTCCCTAAACCGCTATTGTTCACAAACATCTGAACACGAAGTACCCCTGTATTGTTTGCTATCGTAATTAGAATAAGTACAGGGCACTCTCAGACTGGTAGTTGTTCCATGAATGTGACAGTATTGAGGATTTGAATAAAATCTCATTTGTTTTTACTTACAGTTTTGTTTTACTAGGCTTTGAGATTGAGAAAGAGTGGTTGAGATTGAATGCCCGGCTTGAGTCAATTGATTAAAAGTCCGCCGCAGTCTTAAGACGAATGACTCAAAGTTTCCTCTATTGACTCAGCAGACTTTAAGTTCCCCGTACTTAAAGTTCCTGTTCCTACACACACACACACACACACACACACACACACACACACACACACACACACACACACACACACACACACACACACAGCAATCGCCCTTGGCCCGATTGTCAAACTCATGGCAGCGATCGCCCCCAGTCTCAACTCATGGCAGCGCATGCAGGGCGATCGCCCCCAGTCTCAACTCATAGCAGCGCATGCAGGGCGATCGCCCCCAGTCTCAACTCATGGCAGCTCAGGGCGATCGCCCCCAGTCTCAACTCATGGCAGCTCAGGGCGATCGCCCCCAGTCTCAACTCATGGCAGCTCAGGGCGATCGCCCCCAGTCTCAACTCATGGCAGCTCAGGGCGATCGCCCCTAGTCTCAACTCATGGCAGCTCAGGGCGATCGCCCCCAGTCTCAACTCATGGCAGCTCAGGGCGATCGCCCCCAGTCTCAACTCATGGCAGCTCAGGGCGATCGCCCCCAGTCTCAACTCATGGCAGCTCAGGGCGATCGCCCCCAGTCTCAACTCATGGCAGCTCAGGGCGATCGCCCCTAGTCTCAACTCATGGCAGCTCAGGGCGATCGCCCCCAGTCTCAACTCATGGCAGCTCAGGGCGATCGCCCCCAGTCTCAACTCATGGCAGCTCAGGGCGATCGCCCCTAGTCTCAACTCATGGCAGCTCAGGGCGATCGCCCCCAGTCTCAACTCATGGCAGCTCAGGGCGATCGCCCCCAGTCTCAACTCATGGCAGCTCAGGGCGATCGCCCCCAGTCTCAACTCATGGCAGCTCAGGGCGATCGCCCCCAGTCTCAACTCATGGCAGCTCAGGGCGATCGCCCCTAGTCTCAACTCATGGCAGCTCAGGGCGATCGCCCCCAGTCTCAACTCATGGCAGCTCAGGGCGATCGCCCCCAGTCTCAACTCATGGCAGCTCAGGGCGATTGCCCCCAGTCTCAACTCATGGCAGCTCAGGGCGATTGCCCCTAGTCTCAACTCATGGCAGCTCAGGGCGATCGCCCCCAGTCTCAACTCATGGCAGCTCAGGGCGATCGCCCCCAGTCTCAACTCATGGCAGCTCAGGGCGATCGCCCCTAGTCTCAACTCATGGCAGCTCAGGGCGATCGCCCCCAGTCTCAACTCATGGCAGCTCAGGGCGATCGCCCCCAGTCTCAACTCATGGCAGCTCAGGGCGATCGCCCCCAGTCTCAACTCATGGCAGCTCAGGGCGATTGCCCCCAGTCTCAACTCATGGCAGCTCAGGGCGATTGCCCCTAGTCTCAACTCATGGCAGCTCAGGGCGATCGCCCCCAGTCTCAACCCATGGCAGCGCAGGGCGATCGCCACCAGTCTCAACTCATGGCAGCGCAGGGCGATCGCCCCCGGTCTCAACTCATGGCAGCGCAGGGCGATCGCCACCAGTCTCAACTCATGGCAGCTCAGGGCGATCGCCCCTAGTCTCAACTCATGGCAGCTCAGGGCGATTGCCCCCAGTCTCAACCCATGGCAGCGCAGGGCGATTGCCCCCAGTCTCAACCCATGGCAGCGCAGGAAGATCGCCACCAGTCTCAACTCATGGCAGCGCAGGGCGATCGCCCCTAGTCCCAACCCATGGCAGCGCAGGGCGATCGCCCCCAGTCTCAACCCATGGCAGCGCAGGGCGATTGCCCCCAGTCTCAACCCATGGCAGCGCAGGAAGATCGCCACCAGTCTCAACTCATGGCAGCGCAGGGCGATCGCCCCCGGTCTCAACTCATGGCAGCGCATGCAGGGCGATCGCCCCCAGTCCCAACCCATGGCAGCGCAGGGCGATCGCCCCCAGTCTCAACCCATGGCAGCGCAGGGCGATCGCCACCAGTCTCAACTCATGGCAGCGCAGGGCGATCGCCCCCGGTCTCAACTCATGGCAGCTCAGGGCGATCGCCCCTAGTCTCAACTCATGGCAGCTCAGGGCGATCGCCCCCAGTCTCAACTCATGGCAGCTCAGGGCGATCGCCCCCAGTCTCAACTCATGGCAGCTCAGGGCGATTGCCCCCAGTCTCAACTCATGGCAGCTCAGGGCGATTGCCCCTAGTCTCAACTCATGGCAGCTCAGGGCGATCGCCCCCAGTCTCAACTCATGGCAGCTCAGGGCGATTGCCCCTAGTCTCAACTCATGGCAGCTCAGGGCGATCGCCCCCAGTCTCAACTCATGGCAGCGCAGGAAGATCGCCACCAGTCTCAACTCATGGCAGCGCAGGGCGATCGCCCCCGGTCTCAACTCATGGCAGCGCATGCAGGGCGATCGCCCCCAGTCCCAACCCATGGCAGCGCAGGGCGATCGCCCCCAGTCTCAACCCATGGCAGCGCAGGGCGATCGCCACCAGTCTCAACTCATGGCAGCGCAGGGCGATCGCCCCCGGTCTCAACTCATGGCAGCGCAGGGCGATCGCCACCAGTCTCAACTCATGGCAGCTCAGGGCGATCGCCCCTAGTCTCAACTCATGGCAGCTCAGGGCGATTGCCCCCAGTCTCAACCCATGGCAGCGCAGGGCGATTGCCCCCAGTCTCAACCCATGGCAGCGCAGGAAGATCGCCACCAGTCTCAACTCATGGCAGCGCAGGGCGATCGCCCCTAGTCCCAACCCATGGCAGCGCAGGGCGATCGCCCCCAGTCTCAACCCATGGCAGCGCAGGGCGATTGCCCCCAGTCTCAACCCATGGCAGCGCAGGAAGATCGCCACCAGTCTCAACTCATGGCAGCGCAGGGCGATCGCCCCCGGTCTCAACTCATGGCAGCGCATGCAGGGCGATCGCCCCCAGTCCCAACCCATGGCAGCGCAGGGCGATCGCCCCCAGTCTCAACCCATGGCAGCGCAGGGCGATCGCCACCAGTCTCAACTCATGGCAGCGCAGGGCGATCGCCCCCGGTCTCAACTCATGGCAGCTCAGGGCGATCGCCCCTAGTCTCAACTCATGGCAGCTCAGGGCGATCGCCCCCAGTCTCAACTCATGGCAGCTCAGGGCGATCGCCCCCAGTCTCAACTCATGGCAGCTCAGGGCGATTGCCCCCAGTCTCAACTCATGGCAGCTCAGGGCGATTGCCCCTAGTCTCAACTCATGGCAGCTCAGGGCGATCGCCCCCAGTCTCAACTCATGGCAGCTCAGGGCGATCGCCCCCAGTCTCAACTCATGGCAGCTCAGGGCGATCGCCCCCAGTCTCAACTCATGGCAGCTCAGGGCGATCGCCCCCAGTCTCAACTCATGGCAGCTCAGGGCGATTGCCCCCAGTCTTAACTCATGGCAGCTCAGGGCGATTGCCCCTAGTCTCAACTCATGGCAGCTCAGGGCGATCGCCCCCAGTCTCAACCCATGGCAGCGCAGGGCGATTGCCCCCAGTCTCAACCCATGGCAGCGCAGGAAGATCGCCACCAGTCTCAACTCATGGCAGCGCAGGGCGATCGCCCCCGGTCTCAACTCATGGCAGCGCATGCAGGGCGATCGCCCCCAGTCCCAACCCATGGCAGCGCAGGGCGATCGCCCCCAGTCTCAACCCATGGCAGCGCAGGGCGATCGCCACCAGTCTCAACTCATGGCAGCGCAGGGCGATCGCCCCCGGTCTCAACTCATGGCAGCGCAGGGCGATCGCCACCAGTCTCAACTCATGGCAGCTCAGGGCGATCGCCCCTAGTCTCAACTCATGGCAGCTCAGGGCGATTGCCCCCAGTCTCAACCCATGGCAGCGCAGGGCGATTGCCCCCAGTCTCAACCCATGGCAGCGCAGGAAGATCGCCACCAGTCTCAACTCATGGCAGCGCAGGGCGATCGCCCCTAGTCCCAACCCATGGCAGCGCAGGGCGATCGCCCCCAGTCTCAACCCATGGCAGCGCAGGGCGATTGCCCCCAGTCTCAACCCATGGCAGCGCAGGAAGATCGCCACCAGTCTCAACTCATGGCAGCGCAGGGCGATCGCCCCCGGTCTCAAATCATGGCAGCGCATGCAGGGCGATCGCCCCCAGTCCCAACCCATGGCAGCGCAGGGCGATCGCCCCCAGTCTCAACCCATGGCAGCGCAGGGCGATCGCCACCAGTCTCAACTCATGGCAGCGCAGGGCGATCGCCCCCGGTCTCAACTCATGGCAGCGCAGGGCGATCGCCACCAGTCTCAACTCATGGCAGCGCAGGGCGATCGCCCCCGGTCTCAACTCATGGCAGCGCAGGGCGATCGCCACCAGTCTCAACTCATGGCAGCTCAGGGCGATCGCCCCTAGTCTCAACTCATGGCAGCTCAGGGCGATTGCCCCCAGTCTCAACCCATGGCAGCGCAAGGCGATCGCCACCAGTCTCAACTCATGGCAGCGCAGGGTGATCGTCCCAGGTCTCAACTCATGGCAGCGCAGGGCGATCGCCCCCAGTCTCAACTCATGGCAGCGCATGCAGCTTTGGGGGTTCACTCACCTTATCTTTTATAGGAATTACTTGTGTCCGGTTCACGCTAGTCCTTCCTTTTCTTTCCCTCTCATCCGAGGCCGCAATGAACGCGGTAGCCGAGATCGACGTCAGGTTATAGTAGCATAGTTTTTTTTTAGTTACTCTAGGTTAGTGTAGTTTCATTAATGTATTTCGAACGTTTTATGGCTGACTAGCACTGCCTTGTAACTTCGATTGATATTGTTGACATCGACCTCTTAACTGAACGTTTTTTGATGTATTGTAATCATCCTATCGCACTGTTATTCGTGTCGTATCTGTATATTTGTAGTGTCTTTACATCATGGTATGAAAGGTCATTTTGTAACGCATTTGTTTTTAATTTTGTAATGCGCCGTTTTTGTAAGTAGTTACCAGTGTGCTTTTGTTCGCTGTATGTTTTTATTGTCTATCGTTAAGTACTAGTATATTCTTAGTTCTAGTTTCCTTTATATCTATCATCTTTCTTTTTCCAAGGCGAGGACGCCTCTGTGCACTAAGGAGGGGGGGTAGTTGTAACAGTAGCATCCTATAGGTTTTTTTTTGTGAAGACCCCGGATGTCGACCTACTGAACTCTTGACTCCCAAACTCTCCAAGCATTCCCAAAAGGTCTGATGACCACTTTCTCTAAGACCACCGGTCGGATGAAACCGGTTTGTTCCCTCCGGACTGACACTTTCTCCAATCAGAAGTAAGTTCCCTTGCACGGTCACCCCGTCATTCATGTAGCGTCGGGGACTTAGACCCCCGTCTCTCCGTATGACGGGAGAGAGAGGCAAGACGTTCCGACTTTCCACACCGGGGTTCGGGGTTCCTCCATCTGTAGTTAAGATTATAACTTGTAATGGTTTCATGAGTGGTTAAGGTTAGGTGTCTGCTACCCTTGCAGACAGAAATTATCCACATCACTTCTGACTAGGTATGTTGGTCTCATTGGTTAAGTAGTTCATTTACTGCGCCGTAACTCTGTTCGAGGTAGAACGCATAGCATTGTGAATATATTCTTAAAAAAACTGTAGTGTTGAGTTGACCTGTGTTATGCAAGTTGTGTTGTAGTAAACCCTCATGTCAGTTATTTAGTAAGGTCTTCATTGCCGAGCACTGTACTCTGTCCCTTACGACCGTCTTAATCAATCCACTCTAGTTTGTATTCGGTTCGGAAGTTTGTAATCAAGTCCTCCAGTGGCGTGATCGTGAACCCGTGGGTACGTGTGGTTGGTTCTGGTTAAGACCTAGTCTAGTTACCATAGTGAGAGTACGCGTGACACACAGGGACTGCAGAACTAGCCCTTAAATCCTCCACTAGACGATTAGTCGAGAGTGGGACTGTCACACCATTTGAAAACAATTTTTGTCTCTTTCAGATCCAAGCTGAGGTGCGAGCAAAGGCGGTGAACAACATGTTCAGGTCAGCGCACACCATTGTACAGGAGACGATGTTGGCGAGCGTGGATGAGACGTCTCCGAATCCGGGGCTGCCCAGGATATTACATCTGATGAATTTATAGTATATGTATATGTAAGGGGTTAAAATAAGGTCTCATAGAGTTTTTACTGCTATGTGGAAATATGTATAGTGGGTCAGTTCTAGGAACTGCTGTGACACTGTGACTCAGGCAATCCCTTGGTCGCAGGCAGGAAGATAACTCCACAGGGAGTCTTCCTAATCACCAAGGGCTGACGTAGGCGACAAGGGGCTAGCTTGACCAGAGCTCCATATTTGGTAGAGAATGTAGGTCAAGACCTTTATTTGGTATCTGACAAACCAGGAAGTAGGGAAAGTTCTTTAGATGACTATGTTCTCAAGAATGTGTGATGTCATGATGAGTAAGAAGACATCCTGTCCGAAATATATAAAAAGAGGAACTTTTTTGAGAGAACAGTAGAGTTCTAGTTGGTAGTGCGTGCGTGTGCAGTCCGTGGTCAGTTTGCAGTCGGCTTGAGTCCGTCCAGTCCGTGTTACGCCGCCCGATGAAGTAAGTTATTAGTTAAGTCAACACAACGCAATGTCCGAGTAAATGTCCTTGTAAATGTCCGTGTAAATGTCTTTGTAAGCGATCACGTAACTGTATTTGTATTCATAACTGTATGCAGATTCGTACTGTAATACCTTTGTTGTAACATGCTTAGTAACCTTATGTTGTAGTATTGCACCTGTTCGTATGATAAACTATCACGCAAGAAATCAGGATCCAGTGGTCGAACATTCTGTGTTTGGTTTACCTAGTTAAGGGTAGTTACGCAGAAACTGGGTTGTTACATATTTATTAGGTTCTCTAAGCCTAAAATATCAGTGCTTTTAAGACTAACGTTCCTTCAATTATTAGTTTATTACATTATTTAAAATTGTTTCAAATTCTCTAGTACAATGAAATTGAAGGTAAGGATTAGATTAATAGGGATATATATATACGCACTCAACTTACAGCATAGCCTTCTGACAAATACCCGCAGACGAACATTGTTGCAGCGTGTTAAAGATATACTAGATTATAATGGTTATTCCTTTCTGTAGCATACTGACAACACACATTGTGACCCTGAATATGTAGGAAAAATACTGAGAAGAAGACTTACAGATATGTATATACAAACATTTTTTTCATACTCTGTCAACCAATAGTGGCAAGTTAAGATTTTACGCAAAATGTAAAACCACGTACAACATAGAGCGCTATCTAGATCTTGAAAATTTTGAACTACGATCAGCCATTAGTTAAATTAGAGTTAGTGCACATCCTCTGGACATAGAAAGAGGCCAGTATAGAAAATTATCTGTACGTGAAAGAACATGTAAATATTGTTGTGCAAACACCGTGCAAGACGAAATACACTTTATCGCTAACTGTTCATTTTACGACAACGCACGGAATGAGTTATCTATCCAAACTACGAAAATTTATACCGATTTCTCAAAGTTTGCAGACAAGGACAAAACTTCTTTTAACTTCCCAAAACCCACAAATTTTAAAAAAGGTGGGGCATTACGTCTTCCATGGTTTACAAAAGAGAAGTCAAGCCCTTCAGACATAGCTCTAGATATTTATCGCCTACTTTGCAGTCTAAACGCTTTTGTATTTCCTTTGTAGTTTTTTTTTTAAATCTATTTCACTGTTCTTTTATCCATGGTTGTTTGATTAGTTGTAACTTGCAATAAACTTGAATATATTTAAGTTTTTGTTGTTAGTTAGGATAGATGTTTAGGAATGTAAGCCCATATACTGTATATGTAAACCAATACTGTATTACTAAAGCAGATTGTAAATTTCAAAGGTAAGACAAATACAATCTTGACCTTCAATGTCAATTACAACATATAGCAGAAAAAAATATCCCATCAGCTGTCCAACAGTAATGTTAATAATTAGCATGTATTCTTCTTACATTACAGAGACTGCATCAGATGTTGTGAAGACCCCGAATGCTGCAGCGACTATAAGGGAAAATCCGTTTGTGCTGGAAACAAAATCAAAAAGGGTCAATGTGTGCAAGGGCTGCAAAGAGCAGTTTGGGGAACCCGTTCCTCCAGCTAATCTGGTGATTCGGGACCGGGACAACTACCATTTCTTTGACAAAAAGAAGGGGTCAGTGAGGGATAGCTGGGGGAATGGGTACTTCCATGCGAATGTGGCTTGTATCAAACCACGTTACCCTGACTTTGATCCTCGGGAAGTTGCTGTGCCACCAATAACAATGAAGGACCTCACTCAGGCCCATGTTGACTATTGCAGAAAACATGGAATCTTGTTGACTTTGGGGGTTCAATGTTGATGGTGATCCAATTCTTCCCTTGGGATCAAAATCTGGGAATCGTGGTTAATGCACCACATTTTCATGGTTGCAAAGTTTGGCTTGATGTATGACCCTTTTTATTTTCATTTGTAGCACAAACGGATGCAACATGTTTTCAATGCGTAACTTTGACAGCTAATCATTTTTATATGGTACATGTAGTTAGTTCTGCGCCGTTTATTGTAGATATTTAGAGTAGAGTAGAGTAGAGTAGAGTAGAGTAGAGTAGAGTTGTTCAAGCCGGGTAGGAGCTCTGCTCAGGTCTTGTTGTAAAGCATCACAGTACATTCTTGTGGTAACTCAGGGCTAAATATCTTCGTGTCATCTGCGAACAGTTTCAAGGGACAGATCACAGCCTCCGGCAATTGCCATTTAGTACGTATAATATTATGAGTAAAGAGGACAGGTCCATTCTTCGTAAATCATCTTGAACAGTCTATAGGTCCTCAGTAGAACCACATTTGTTACCATTGTGTCATTGTTTAACCCTCAACAGTACACCTTCCCGGACTGATTAATCTGTCCACCTGGGGTCCGCGCGGACCCCAAAACAGTTTTTTGCTAATTTTTAGAAATTATCAGTATGCTACCGGCTCAATTGTTTTGCTGAATCGATATGTGAACCTCTGAGTCCACATTACGCACAAAAATCATACATTTTTACCTTTTCCAATTTTTTGGTGAAGAAAAGAAGGAATCAAGAAATACCCGTTTTTTAAAGCTTTGGAGGTTCGTGGGACTGGGGGAGGGGGCTTATTGCCCCCCTCAGAACTCGGGAACGGTATATCGTATGGCCACCAAATTTTCAGAAGATGGTGTACTAGAAAAAATTAATCAATACAACAATTTTGATGTCGTTATGACGTAGTATGACGTCATTATGACGTCATTCATATTATTTTAATGGCTAAAACCGTTATAAATAGGTTATTCTCTGAAAACTTAATGGTAAACAACGCAACTTTGACAAAAAGTGTTTATGATAAAATGATAAGGTCTGCTAAAGCTTATGTTGCCCTTAGCAACACCAGTGACGTCATACAATGACGTCATACATATTTAATTATTCGCCATCTTGGATCTTGGTTTTGACCAATGACGTCATCAAATTAGCATAAATTATTAATAAAAATCACATTAAATTATATAAAATGTTATTAATGTTAGAAAGCATGTGTCACTTATTATAAAAGCCTGAAAATAAAGTAAAGTATAAGAAAAAAAGTAAAGTATAAGAACGCCAGTGTATCTATTACGATCGAGAGCCGGCTGGGGTCCGCGCGGACCCCAAAAGAAAATCAGATACAAAATTTTTAAAAAATGGGGGCAACGGAATTTTCTGCACTGTGTTGAGGCACAACATTGTGGGTGACAATTACCTGAAATTTCAGAAAAAAATCTTTAGAAACAAAAAAACTATTACAGAATATATAGTGCTGGGGTCCGCGCGGACCCCAGGTGTACTGTTTAGGGTTAAGCAGTTTGGATGTATTAAAGTGCCTTTCAGTGACATTGATACTATTATTAGATGGAATCAATACTTTTAGCGTTTGTGTTGTATGTTGCCTGTGAGTTATGTTGATGCTCACAATATGAAGGCATGTTCACTTTTGGACTTAATGCATAGGTTAATCTTCATGTACCAAAAGTGTATAACTGTTGATTGAAGCAAATGTTTCAGTTTCACTATTGTGCGAATCTTTCATTCTTGTGTTTATAGTTAAACACAAAATCTTGTGTGTTGACGCTGCACCTTCCGGTGCACCTGGCCAAACTGGCACAGGAGGACTTCAGTAGCCACATGACTAAGACAATAAAAGAGGGTTGTGGGTTTGGCAGGGACTAGTAATACACCTCGTAAATGTTTAATAAACTTTATTTGTGGTGCCCCGCTTATATATATATAGTATATGCACACACCTACATATACACACACATATATATATATACACACACCCACACACACACATATAGATATCTAGTTACAACTCGTAATCTTTAACGTGCCTGAGGTGTCGCTTTCCTCAAGCACGAGGCCACCGCCTCCGCGCCCTCTATCCGAGAGGACGTCCCTAGGTGGCCTTGACTATGTCTGTCAGTGTGACTGTGACTATGACTATGGCTGTGATGACGGTGGTGCCCGCAGGGGCTAGACAATCCTCTGCATGATGATATCTTAGTTTCTAGATAGACTAGGTGGTTCAGTTACACCGCTGAGCGTCTTGTTATCGCCCAACCGGTGGCTCGGTCATGTGATAGGAGTAAGAGTTAATAATTAAGCTATGTTAAGAATACGTCACGAGGGGACGCGGCGGCCCCTCGGCGACCCCTTTAGTGGTTAATTAAAGACAACACACGCACGCCCTCTGGCTAGCCCTTGGCCGGAGCCGGCGGCTGTGATCGATGTCCCAGGCGAGATAGGGTATCCCGTCTTGAGGGACAGAATGGGAGTAGGGATAATTGGACCAAGAGCGCGCGGAGCTACTATCAATTATTAACCTGTATTCTGTATTTACTTTGATTGTATTTTACCCATGTAACAGATTTGTTGAATGCTTTGTATAACCTCGTATTTACCCGTGTAGCCATTGTAACCGTTATTATATACGGAGGCAGTAATTTAGACGCCCCCGTCCGTCTGCGAGCTTTTGGAAAGTTTGATTGACAGCACAGATGCTACAGTGTACAATACTAGTATTGGACGGGCCGCGTCCATCTTAGTAGGACGGGGTCACGAATGGTCAATGATGCTGATAAGAAAGGGGGATCGTATGCCCTCAGTGCCTACGCGTACCGGACAACCCGTTAACTGTAACAATCTCACATGAAACATAGCATTGTACGTAAAGAATCACGTCGAATCCTCTTTGTAACGAGCTGTTGTTATTGTATGCTTTGTGACTTTGTATCTGTACACCAAAGGGAGGTCGTTGGCAGTGGCAGATATGTCGATCTACGTGTTTACCCTGTGTTGCCCGAAGACACTGAGCGACTGACACCTGTTGCACACCCCCGCTGTTTCGAAGTGGGTTGGTCCGAAAGTTTGACAGCCGCATTGGCTTCCCTGTTATAAAGTTTTGGGTGAAGACTGCCTCCACAAAGTTGGAGGGGAGGTCAGCCTGGCGCCCTAGTTTCGGCAAAAGTTCACGAACCCTTCGGCTGACCTCAGGGTTAAGCAGTATAAATGGGAAATTACGAATTTGACGTTCGGTTGGAGCTAAACTAAACAACAACTGTCAGAGAAAGTATCCGATTTTGACGAATTGTATTCGGGTTTTGCATATTGCTTCGGCCAATCAGGCCGCACGAAAGTTAATCAAATTTACCAAATTTGGGGATGGGAGTGAACCAAAAATTGAGGGAATAAGAAGCGTTGTTTCTCGTTAGTCGGGGAAGATTTGAAGACCTGGGGACTGAAGAACTCTGAGGAGGAGAACCCGGAAATTCGCATGAGAGACTTCCTAGAAGTTCCAAACTTTGACTCTATTCCGCGAAGACGTATTGGAACGGGGACGATTCGCTCAGTGTCTGATTTGCCTTACGACTGCCCTTCTCCGGTCTTGGACTTATCGAATAAAGCTTGCAGACGAACATTGGAGATTCTGTGTTCAATTGCCGTACCACTCGTCCATCATCAGCAGAGTGACTAGCTCGTCTAGAAGCTCTTACACATATCACAGTCAGTACTCCATCAATACGTCTTCTATGTTGAGTAGGTGGTGAACGTCAACTGTGGAAGTTCCCCTTGATCATGTTTTCAGGTCATGTTCATATTAGTGTCAAGCACCTGCCCCATGAATGATCTTCGGTGCCCCAACCAGGGGTGTACCATCGTGATGAAGCGGGGAGACTCTGAAAACTACAGACAGACCTGTGAGTGGGCGGTGAATACCTGCGAATGCGGCGAAAAGATGATTGAACGCGCTTTGAAACAGCACAAGGAAGCCAAGTGTCCGCTCGCAGTGCTGTCCTGCCCACTTGGCTGTGGCGTGAACATGCCAAGGTGAATAGAATTATCCACTAGCCTTGTGTGTATTTGGAGATACACATGTTCTTCATGCTGATTTATAGGACTTCCATACCCATGTACACGTGTGGCTTATAAACTGACAAATTCCTAAAACTAATTTTCATTTCCTTCGTTATCTATTTGTCCTTTTTTTGTCCAGTGCCTAAATGATAGGAAAGCAATTGTCACATTGTAAATAACTAATATATAGACATGAATAGCGACGAGTTGTAACCATGAATACGAGATCCTATAAATCATTTTAACAGATCTGAGTTCTACGGTCATGAATGCGACATGGCCGTCGTGAGCTGCTACGTGCCAGGGTGCAGCATGACACTCCGTCGGAAGGAAAAGCTGACACACATGAGAAAGTTCGAGGCCTCTCACATGAGACAGATGACAGCCCTGGCTAGGAGGTTAAGGAGGCAACTGGCCGAAGCAGAGTGGAATGTAAGTATGATATAAACTGGTTGGGTTTCACATACCAGGGTACCGCACAGGTTACCCTGTACTTTAAACGACAAACTTTACCAAATCACACCACATGAAAACATGCCCTCGATGTGGCAGTCTCTAGAACTCACTCCACCGGTAGAACTTTCATACATAATGCAGTACATATATGGAACAATCTCACAGGCAACGTGGTCGGCCAAAGCATTAGCAACAACTTCCAGTCATTAAAAATCAGAGTACATCTTCTTACCACCATCGGGACATCTAGCTTGAACGTTGCAATTGCTGTAAACCAATGATTTCAAGAGTGGATTAAGAGGAACAGTTGGTGTGGGAGGATAGATGTTATCAGAGCTATTTTCTGAGGCAGGACACGTAGGACAAGTTCAAGGAGTGATGTTGAGGGAGTGGGAAGGCCGATTGTGTATAATTGGAAGGTCACGCTGTTACCAACGCATTCCTGGAACAACCTGTAAGATTTTGGTAACTGACAAGTTAATTTTGGCTCTGTGTCCCATACCAGACTGGCGGGGTTTTGTGGCTTGCGCTCTGTTTTGACACACAGATCCAACCTTGCCTCGAGTGAAGCAGGCCACGGCTGTGAGCAGTTACACAGATGGGGAGCTATCCAGGGAAACGTCAAAGGCGAGCAGTCACAAAACAGTCACACAAGGCGATGGTAACCCAAGACAGGATACCAACCTTCGTAAAAACATTACACCGGCAAAAGACGCCACTCCGGGCCCGGGCACCAGACCGATTGGGAGAACCACCAGCTTTACGGATGACCAGTCGGGTGGATTGCCAAAACAACTAAATACAGATGGCTGCCACCGATAGCAGCGTAGGACGAGGACTGGAAGAGCCAGAGATAGAAGACTGGGATAGTGAAAAGCAGGAAGACTGGGACGACGAGGAGGAGCCTGAGGTCGATCCAGCCCGACTGCAGCTCTGGGCCTGGCGGGCGACCGACGCCGGGGTCTGCCCCTTGGCGGCGCGCACGAGCGACCTGGGCCTCCGCCGAGTAGTGGAGAGCCTGAATGCGGAGCTGGGGGGGGGGGTGCTTCGGGACGTCAGGGGCTCCACTTCTACCCGTGGAGGCACGACCTGACGAACAGGGACTTTCCCATCCCAGAACTAGACCCGCGCACACACCCTAAGGAGGCATTCGTCTCATCTGACAGGCCGCACCTTAAGTTCGAAATCGCGATGAAAGTGCGTGGATTACAGCGACAAGTCGGCGGACTGAAAAATCTCGCCGACGTTCTCAAGACCATGGTGAGGGAGCGGTCGGTCAGTTTAGCAGACCACCGGCACCGCACACTGCATTGCATCGCCTTTGGCCTGGGAGAAACCTCCTGGGAAGAGCCAATGATCTACAGGCCGGAGCTATTTGCACTCCCAGATCCGATCAACCGTAGCAACAGGAGCCCGCATTGGTAAGAACAAGGACTCGAATCAGGAAGAAAAAGGGACTAGAATAGTGTGTGGATGAATCATGGACACAGAGAAATTGATGACCCTATTAAAGCTGAACAAGAAAAAAACAGGTAGGATTAAATGTGGCATATTAGATTAATATAGATATAAATTGGCCCAGAATGTAAGCGGGTGGCCTTTAAGTGGGTGACCCTCAGATAGTTGCGTCCTGCCCGTTTAAGGTTAGCTACTAGATAGAACCCCAAGTGTTAAGGTGTCTTTCCGGCTTTTGGCCGCCTTCCGAGTCGTCTCAAGCTCGGCCGTCCCGTGGCCTGAGCTGACCTCCCCTCTCAGATTTACGCTCGGCCGTCCCGTGGCCTGAGCTGACCTCTCCTCTCAGATTTAAGTTCGGTCGTCCCGTGGCCTGAGCTGACCTCTCCTCTCAGATTTTGTTGTTTCTATTATCCTGGTTCTATAATTGTTGTTACCAAAGTGAGTGAAGTGATTTTGTTTAATGGAGACGCAACCTAAGTGATGTTGGTAAATGAATGAGCTGGTACGGATATTTGTTGTAATGTGAAGTGGGTGATTTATGGAACAGACAGGGGATGTCTTCCTGATTCCCCTTGGGTCGCCGCCGGTGACGATTGTGTGGCCTAAATTTTCCAGAAGAAAATCTCTGAACGTGCCTAAATAAATCAAGTAGAAACATTATGATTGTTGAGGCTATTCCAATGGAATCCTTGGTTTTGTTCGAGTAACTGTTGTACACAAAGCTGATCCTCGTTGAACAGGCACGATTCGGTTTTTTAAAAGGGCGTTGTCTGTGTTTAATGTTTTCAATACAAAGTTGAATTTGAAGCAAGTCTAAGGCCCTGGGCTGCGTCGCACGTACCGACGCTGCTGCCATTATTCTGTCTCTGTGGTCATGGTCTGGCGACCGGCCAAGTGGGAGTGCAGAAAAATCTAATTTATTCTAAACCGAGCGATGAGTCAGAATCTACGAAAGTCACCATTAATGCGGTATGATCTTCCAAGACAAATAATCCTAGTAAACAAGAATTGACAGAGTGATGATTTATATGCAGTGTTACACGCAGAGACTGACTTCTTGATCTCTGTCCCTCCAATGCCGAACTGTTTCTAGTGAATGAATATGAGCATGGTATTGAAGTATTTTGAACAAGCGAGTATGAACCATACGATTCACCTATTTTTTTTAAAACGTTTAAATACCAATGGGTACCCATGTACTTTTAATTTTATATGGAAAATAGATATGTTAACCGGAAACCATTCTGTTGCTGTTATTCTGAACCATTCTGTTGCTGTTATTCTGACTCCCCTATGCATAGTATTATTCGAAGCGTCGAGGACGACGCTTGATTACAGAAAGGGGGTGTAAGGAAGACCCCATATTCCAGATATAGATTTCCACTGCGAAGGTAATTGGATATTGTTGTAACGTTCGACGACAGTATTACGTTGAGCACGTTCGTTGTATCTGTTTCTCTAAGTTAAACTGACAGCCACTGTACCTCGATTTGACAAGAAGCTGGTAGTCTTTCTGTTATAAGTTTGTATCACATCAACACCCGATCCGACAGATCGGGGCAAATTGACAGCAATGCCATGTTTGTAGGACGATCGGCAGCAGAGGGGAAACTGTACCATCCTGACTAGAACATGGTTCGGTCCTTGTGCCAATCTCTCCCCACGATTAAAAATACTTGTTCATAGTACTGAAAATTGGAACGAGGTATTAAGGGGGTTTCCCAGCTTCGAGACCTTGTTCACTAAAGGGTATGAACTCAGTTGCATTGACCCAAAAGGTCTGCTCATGGCCCCCATCAGTAAGGGCAGTTTGGAAAAATGCGTCTTTCTGCACGTAACTATTTTTGAAATGCGATTGTTAGCCATCAAAATGATAGCTAATTTGTACCCAAATTGCAATATTTTGACCAATACGTTGCTGAATTTATGATGAGAATAAACAAATTTGGAACAGACTTAGATTTTAGAGAATAAAAGGGAGAAAGGATGTGACATTCAGGGAGAAGGAGGCTCAAGCGGACTCTGAGGTCCAGGGAACCCGAACTATCAGACAACCACCTGTGGAGTCAGACTTAGAACTTTTTCCGTTGAAGTCCAAGATAGAGATCACATAATGTTCCCTGCTAGTCCGCTGAGCCAAGATAGAAGGCGTTTCCCGTCGAGCCTGACTGCCGGTCGTCCCCCGTTGAGCTGTAACCGGACAGTGGAAACGAATAAACAACAGAACGAACTTTTGTGGCTCCAAGCCTTTACCACTCGAACCAACACAGCAAGGCAGATGAGTCACGGGTCATTCTCATCGTGACACAAAGCTTACACAAGGAAACTTGCAGCCTTGTTTATCTAAAAGTCAGTTAAAGTCATGTGCCCGTATTGTGACGAACTTACTGTACAAAGGGACTGACACCTCCAAATCATTGCAGTAAGGAAGAGTACACGAGGACGATGCAATCCAGGTTTACAAGAAGTAGGCAGGCAACAAGGTAACCCCATGTGGCATATTTATTAGCACTGAGCATGGGTTTTTTGCCGCCACTCCAGACGGGAAAGTGGTGCAACCCAATGGCGAGATGGGTTTGTTGGCAGTGAAATGCCCGTTCTCTGATTGTCAGTGGGCAGACTTTGTTGTATGGACACCCGCAGGCATACACATAAACAGCATATACCGGGACAAATCATTCGGGGAGAAGTCAATGTTCCCCATCTAAAGTGCTTTTACTTCAACTGCCTGTTGCCTGAGGTGGCATGCCTAAGGTATCCAAATACGGCAATAAGAGAACCTCAAGAGGATGTTGATGCGGCTAAGAAGCAGGCTGGTAAGCACCATTATCTTGGGTGAAGCTTCATTTCCCCACTACGTAGGTTGTGTACCTTTAATACTTTGTCCTCCTTTCTACCAATATGCCCTGATTTGGTCATCCAGACAAGTGTCGGAGTAACACATATCTACATGCGTTGGTGCTAGCAATATTGTTTTGAATAGAAATTAAGAACAAGTAAATCCATACTCCAGATTGTAACATTTCTATTTCCGTGTGCCTACAAGGTATCCGCAACACAGGCAATAACTGGTATTTAATAAGCATAATGCAAGCGCTCGCTGCGGCGAAAGCCGACCAGACATGTCGGCGCATCATGTTCATCCTTGGCTGAAGATGGTGACAATCATGAACAAGCTATGCTTTGTTCTACCTACCAACAAATGCTCAAGTATGCCAGCATCGCTGCAGAGTATTAACAACAACGCGCGCCGACGACAGTTCATCAATGAAGATATTAACTTATTTACTTCACTTCACTCACAATTTACATCACTTCATTCTGAGAGATTGGATAGCTCATACTTTGCCGAGCAAAGGGTGAATATAAACTAACGTTGGCATTAAAGAGATGGCATATAAGTTAGATGACGTAAAACATTTGATTTACCGCCCATTCTCCGTTAACGCACGGTGGTCACGTTGCTAGGGTATAATCCGCGTTGCTAGGCATAAGTGCTCCGCCCACTAGCCGGTCTGC
The DNA here is from genome assembly GCA_013266295.2 of Branchiostoma floridae x Branchiostoma japonicum. Lineage (NCBI taxonomy): Eukaryota > Metazoa > Chordata > Leptocardii > Amphioxiformes > Branchiostomatidae > Branchiostoma > Branchiostoma floridae x Branchiostoma japonicum. The sequence goes on from CM023827.1 coordinate 19,047,071, forward strand.
CGTGACCGGCGGCGGTGTTGAGAAAAACAACACAACTTTCGTCCAATATAAGGCACGATCTGATTATCAAATAAGAAAATTTATACAAACACTCGAAAAGAACATTAGTTCGCTTCGAAAATATGTATGATTTGAAGAATGACCTCGTAGAATGCGGTTCAAATTCCCCGCCTCCCGCATGTGCGCAAATAAGGCCGGATTTACACGGGGCAAAAAATCAATGTCGTACGACATTCGACGCGCGGCGCGACGCGCGGCGCGACGCAGAATGTCGTACGACATTGATTTTCATGCGTGTAAAACCGCGCGCCACCGACGCGCGGCGCCGCGCGTCGTTTTTTCTGTGGCGCATCGAGGAGGTGCCACAAGTGCGTCGCGACACTCAGCGGGGAGTCTGCGTCGCGGCCCAGCAGCGTGTAAACAGCCCTGCGTCGCGCGCAGCCCGTTTCTGCTTTGCAATTTTCTCTTTTTCCCGCGCTAGCCCGAACCCACGCCACGCTCGTCTGTTTGTTTCTGTTCTTACTTCTAGAATTCTGAGTATCATATCACGTTCTCCTTGTTGTTTCGTCGGATTTTTGTTGCTGATTGTTTCGTAAGCATGGCGGAAGTAAACAGCAGTAACTGGAGCAGCGCGGCCGGAAACCCGATGCTTGATCGGCGTGTGGAACTGTGACAGAATTCGCAGCAAAATGGAGACTCACAAAAAGAAGGAGGCATTCGGGCAGATTGCCGAAGCCATGCTGCAAGAAGGATACAACAGGAACGCAAAACAAGTACAGAAGAAGATCAGGGATCTTAGTTTATAATAGGTACTCCTCGCGGCGGTCAGGGTTCACCACATGTGACGCAGCGCGCCGCAGCCCGCCGCAACCATTTTGCAGTGCGCCGCAGCTGCGGCGCGCAGCGGGAGTTACAGTCGATACGTGTAAAAGCAAAAGTGTCCTAGGCGAGTGACAAACGCCGCGCGTCGAATGTCGTACGACATAGATATTTTGCCCCGTGTAAATCCGGCCTAAGGTCGTTTTCGGTCATTGAACTTTAACCTCCCGCTCTATTTGTCTTTTATACGCACCAAACACATGTTTCAACCATACTTTAAACTTTAGGACCTCTAAGTCGCATTTCTCTTGTAGAATTTTTGGTGTCTGCGAGATTTTAACTTATTTTGCCAATTTTCTAGTATGTTTTCCCCCATAATTCCCTAACGGCGCAAGGGAAAGCGATCGAATTTTTTCAAGATGGCGGCCAAATGTTTATTTTCCCGATGGATGTATTTTTGTCGGATTCTAGCGGTAGGATCGGGAGATATTGCTCAAAATATGGGTTCTGCGTTTTAGTTGAAAATTCACGTGGAACAGAGAGTATGTTTTAGACTTATAATGAGGTTGTCGGCAGAGATCAGAGCGTGTCGTTCTCACCTTCTAACCTCGGCGGGCAGTGAGATGGAAATACAGTCCGGCATAGCCCTATTGTTCTCGTCCCAGGCGCGATTTTCAAGACGTGTGAACGGTCAGTTGTACGGCCAAGCTGAGCGGGCGATTTTTAAATAAAAGTGCGAACTGTCCGACGAGAAAGTTTTTTTTCTGTCTGAAGAAAAATGTCCACACAAAGGACAGATTTGAAAACACCGTGTTTTTCAACGGTTTATTCGTGTGCTACATGTGTTACTCTGCGTAACGATTCGCATCGTACAACCGTACCAAAATCGCAGGTTGAAAGCATTTGTAAAAACAATTACATAAACTTTGTGTCGGCACGAGCAAGAAACTGCATTATTGCAGTGACCGGGAACTTCGCCAAGTTGGTAGAGATAGAAGCTTGAACAAGTTGTCTGTTACATGAGCTACATAAACTAGAAACAACAGCCGTGAAAGAAAATGGCGTCGGTTCATAAACAAAGAACACTTATCCAGTTCTGTTGTAAAAACAACTTTTTCCTTCTTTCATCTCCAAGGATTTAGTACTATTTTCAATCTTCTTTGTAAGGTTATGTTTTTATATCACGGACTCCAGAACGTTACAATTTTGCAAAATGTATGTCCAGTGTACGCCGGAAAATTTGGCACGCCGATCAAACAATGGCGTCTGTACAGTTACCGCGCCGTAGTATTCAACTACAAATCCAACTTATAGATCTCGTTCAATAACAGTTACGACAAGGATACCAGAATGTATAAGGTAGGTTTTTAGAGAGTAGGAAGAAGAATATACCGGTTGTGTATCTGAGTCGTAGTAAATTTAGGATGACATCATTAACATACCAGTACTGTCAAATTTCGATCAAATACTAAATGTAGCAAGGGGAGATTTACGTTAGCGGGTTACCCGCTTAGTGAGCTGCAATGAATGCGTTTATCTCTTAGATACAAAAATTTATCTTCGAATCATCAATATAGAAATACTGCAAATACAAGGACTGTTTTTATGTGCATAAGAACGTTGCAAATGGTAGATGTTCCCGTGTGCTGTTTACGGCGGATTCCACGGCGTCGCGCGATCGAGGGCGACTGGACCCGGGAATTTCGAATTCCATTTTTTTTGCATTTTGAATCACGAGATCGACAAAATTGTAGCGCAGTTGAGGTTTGTTTGTTTGTGGCATAACGAAATTAAAGTGAAAACGACTCATATGAGAGCTTGTGTATTGTTAATTGTGCGAAATAAAGAACAATGGGGGCGGGGAAAACCGCGCATATGAAAAGACACGTTCGCGGGAAAAAATCTGCTGCGCTAGGTGTGATCAAAACATTTCTAGTGCCCGCCTGTAAAAGCGTGAACCAATCAGCTATTGTTGCCAATAGTGAAAGGAGTGATTGACATCGATGTCTCATCAATATGTATGAGCTACGTGTTAGGATTTTTGACCGGCATTTTGACCACCGTGACGTGTGCAATTGGGGGTAGAACATGGTGAAAAATAAAGTTCTTCCAAATACCTAACAAATGTGCTGAACTTGTTACCAGTATTGTCGACTATCTTTGGCCAATTTTGTACGGTGCTACCACCTATACTTTTCGAGATATTAAGTTTTTTTGTCTGTAGATATGGTAATCTCCGTAACAAACCACCAAAGACATCACCAAATAGCCAAAACAAGCTCGCGTACTACATCTGCTTGGAGATTAAAGCAGGGAGAGTAAACCTTCTGTACTATGATTTTCTAGCAAGACAAGGCCAACTACAGTATTGTTACAGTTAATAAAATGCTGTTAATCGAACTTTGCATCGTATCCTTTTCCTGTAAATTCGATAACACAGTGAAGAAAAAAATGATAACGTAGGTTAGACGATAACGTAGGTTAGAATTATGCTTATGATGATCAATACAATCCAAGCCGTCAGCCCTTATACTATAAATTTACATGCAAATGTATATCTGATGACCCTCTTTCTGATGAATGGAAGTGCAAGTATCTGTCTCTAATCTCAATGGATTTATAATGGAATAACCATGATAACGTAGGTTAGAATTGAAAATTGACAAACGGCCTGACGCTGTTTGTTGTTGTCATTTTTCCGATACTCGTGTTTTGTTCTCCCTGCCATGGATTTGTTTCGCAAAAACACAGTCTAGCGGATAAGACAGTGTGAAAACTATTGTGAAATGTCTTTTCGTGGGCGAATTATACCCGTATATCTTTCCATAACGTAGGTTAGACAAAACCTTGCGACAAAACTAAAACGGCATCAGATTTAGTATGGACGCCAGCTGGACAAGTTCACCCACCTGTGGCAAGACAGTTTGGTGGATAGGTGTAGATTATGACTGAAAATTTAGTCAACTCACTCGTTTTCGTTGTTTGAACCCGACGTTTTGTGCGTTACTAGTGGTTGCGACAGGTGATTTTAGCGTGTTTCTTAGCAAAATCTTCGCCTCGACGACCCGAAGGCAGCTGACAGTTGCGGTAAAACATAACTTAGTATATTACTATCATGTACTGATAACAGGAAAGCACAAGATACGCAGTTATTGCTTTTTTTAAAAAACTTGGTGGCCCGCTACTATCATGCGACAGCAATTGCACACGTTAACGAAGAATGGGCGTTACGTCTCATATTCATAAACGGCCATTGCCATTTGTAACGGTCGATGCCATATTTTCATTTGACAGGCTGACGCACGGTTGAAGTCCACAGACTTTGCCTTCCTTCTTTGCAAGATGCTCATCGAGCCAAATGTAAAGGTATCTATATATACGTAACTACCTGTCTTATAAATTATTGTTTGTTTCTAAGCCTTTATATATCTGCTAACACGTAGACTTCGTTGTCTTTAGGAAAAGTATGTGTTCATGTGTAACATCCAACAACCTCATCTAAGCTGAACCAGCCCCCAATGAGCCAGTGGCACAGTCCCCGAAGTGTGGGTTTCCAAGAGGCTGGAGACAGCTGTAAAATAGCCCTAACCTTAACAAACCCTTAGCTGGATGTTTTCCCGCAAGCCAATAAATTAACTTCAGTGACGAGTCAGCCATTTGCTCTGTCGCCATTGTTTACATGCTTCTCGGTGCAGTTTTAAGATATAGAAGGGGGATCAGTTGTTGCAAGCTGTGATGACTTTGTTGCAAAAAATATACTGGAGTATGGATGTTCATCACAGGTTTTGCTGTAGAGGAAACACAAAGAACAAATATTAGAACGCTGCTGAAAATTGTGTTTCTCAAAAGTTGGTACCGACCAGAAAACATGGTAGAAATTGGTCAAGATGGTTCTCGAAAGGGTTAACGTTTGACGTTAGCAGTTACGAAGAATAATTTGTTTAATACTAAGAGCAACTCAACCATGTCACTTTTTTAAAAATAGCATCCCCAAAATATATGAATATCTTCTTGACTTGAACATACATCAAGACTACATAAACAACACGAATAAGAACATGTCCGTTTATAGACAAGACTGTTATTTTAAACAACCTCCTTGATTTGAACAAGTCTCAGACGCCGAGAATATGAGTACACAGTTCTCGTCCGCCAAGACGTAAACAAGATAATCCATCACAGATGTCAGCCGTGACCGGCTTACAACTCTTGGCAAGTCTTTTCACTAACATCTAAAAACGGCGTATCATTATCAGCAAGCCGTGCAGGGTATTTTGAACAATATTAAGCTAAAGATTCGGGACAAAAGGTTTGGACAAACCAAACTGTCCTTGGACACGATGGCGAGACACATTCCACAAACTGCATTCAGTACCGTGACCGACTCTTCAGGCGCACTCTCCCAAAACCAAACTTTGCTTTAAGATTACATTCGCAACTGTGTTACGTCTCCTTAAAAATAGTGTGGAAGCGAAAGACAGTCCTGTGGACGTTTAGGCGAGGCACTAAAATTAAAACCCATGGTATGATCCCAGAAAGGAAGTGCTTGTTTAAAAGAAGACACATGCATTTATATTAATCGATTCGCTAGGATTTAGGTGATAGATGCATGATTATAATTTTGTAATGTTTTCGTTGCACTATAGGTGTCCGATCACGTCAACCGTGGTCCTGAGGACGAGGTCATCAATGCGAGAGCCATTGCATGTCGGATGCTGGCAGCAGTGGACAACACACTGTCCCAGCCGGTGAGGAGGATATATGACCAAGTCGTACAAGGAGAGGAGAACTTGGAAGATGTGCCAAACTTCCGGACAGTCCGAACCCAACTGGAGCGTCGCCGGGCATCCCACGTCCCCCCCCAACCCAACCACTGTGGAAGATGTCGTCATCTCAGACGAGTGGGCGAGGACATGGGGAGGACGACAGTTCCTGAGTTACCAAGACAACGACTGGGGAATCATTGTCTTCGGGACAAACAGGAACTTTCGCAAGCTGCGCCATTGTTCTGTGCTGTACATGGACGGAACATTTAAGACATGTCCTAGACCGTACAGCCAGTTCTTCACCATCCACGGGCTGTACCATGGAAGAGCCACCCCGTTCGTCATGGCGCTGATGACGACCAAGACGGTCGGCGCATACCGACAGGTCCTCCAGCATGTCAAAGAGAAAGTCTTGGAGGAAACGGGACACGAGCTGAATCCGCGGATGATCGTGTCGGACTTTGAGTTGGCAATCATCTCCGCGAACGAGTCCGAGTTTGAGAATGCCACTGTCTCTGGATGCTACTTCCATTTTTGCCAAAGTTTGTGGAAGCGCATCCAACACCTGGGCCTGGCTGGGCCGTACCGGCGCCACCCACGGCTGAAGAAGTGCCTGCGCAAAGCCATGGGGATAGGATACCTACCTGTGGCACTTGTGCGGTTCAACTTCCGTGAACATGTCCAATCCCACTCCACCCAGCGCCTGATTCGGCGGTATCCGGCCCTGCTGGATTTCTTCCGGTACATGGAAAGGAACTACGTGGCGGTCAACGTGACGTTTCCTATCCCCCTATGGAACGTCTACAACAGGGACACGGACACGAGAACCAACAACCACGTTGAAGGTAACATTAATTCTATTGAGCATTTAATGGCATGCATAGATATGAAAATGTTGGTATGACTTTATGGATGTATTCCATATACATTCGTATTGTTTCCTTATGTGCCTAACCATAAATAAATAAACTTTTTTTTCTGTCGTCGACCTTAAGTACCTTCCTTTCTGCTTCATCACAAAGCAAAGACAATGTTACCTTTCCTCCGTATAAACTAGTATTGTTCACAATGATTTCTTATATTCTCGTGTTTTGTTGTTCTTTATTAGGCTTCCACCAGAGATGGAACAACATCATCGGACGGTCCCATCCATCCCTGTGGTTTTTCATCCGGAGGATGAAAGATGAGCAGAAGACAGTCGTGGACGTGACACTGGCAAGCGTCAACAGGGGTGACCGCCCTCCCCCGCGGAGAAGGAAGTGGCGAGAGCTGGAGGCGCGCATCCGCAGTCTTCGTGCAGAGTACTGCATGCCGACCGTACGTACATGTAGCAGCCTATGGGTATTTGATGCAATTACAAAAGCAAGTAGTACACGGCACAGGCGTAGCTTTTAGAGTAATCTGGTTCGTTCACCCTTCACGAGTTGCAAGTAATCCATGAAAGTCTGATGAGGAGGGGAGCAAATACGTGTGTGTTTATGCGAGCTGGGGTGGTCACGCCCAGGTGTACGTGACACTACGCCGATCCGTCACTGGGCGGCACCCACGTGTTAGTGAACGCGTGTACGACCCAGACTTCCTGAGGAGAGTGGGTACGACCCTCGTAAACCGTCGAACTCGCCACCGCCCCTGCGCCGGCACAGACCCGCATCACCCCCGCCGTGCAACAGGTGCTCTATGTCAGGTGTCGCAGCACCTCAGCCAGCCATTTTAGTCCAAAACGAGCGGCGATTGCCGAAATTCTCGGGAGAAGACCCGGATTTCTCTTTCGAAGATTGGCCCGAAAAAGTAGAGGGGGCTATCCGCGCGTGGAATGTCGCCATATAGCAGCAGGCACACCTAATCTGGAGACACCTGGCGGGCGAGGCGCGCGAAGAGGTGAACGTGTTAAGCCTCGATGAACGCGAGGACCCTGAGAGTATTTTGGACACGTTGAAAAGGGCGTTCCGGGACACGGTCAATACCAAAGCACCTCCTCGTCCAACGCTTATGCTCCTCCTGCCTCGGCGACGCTTCTGCAAGAATTATTAGAGCTTCGCCGGCTAAACAATGGCTTGACCGAGCAGAACCAACATTTGGCGCGAATAACGGGGACACTTTGTAACGAAATTGACGAGCTGCGCGGCAGGGTCGGCGACGTTCCTTTGGGTGCGTTCAACCGGCCGCCCGTCAGCCAACTGGTGGGAGGTCGGCGTGGCGGTGGCGCGCCTGGTTACGGCTTCCGGCCTCGGATCTAACAACGGTACACCGAGACCGGGCGATCCATTTGCTCCTCCCGCAATGGGGAGGGGCACATTAGCCGAGACTGTCGCCGGGCGGGCCCATCCCCATCACTCAGCCGTCTTCCCGCACCGTTTAATCCACCTATGGCGGGCGTACCTAGCAACCCGGGAGTCGCGGCACCACCGCCGCCAAACTGGCAGGCTCGGCTAGCGGGGGGGCGACTCGCGGAGAATGTAGACAGTTCTGGCTCCCAACCCAGTAGTAGTAGAGATAGCAGCAGGGCGGCTAGCCAGTCTAGTATCAGCTCTTACACACGCTTATGAACATTACTGTTTTTTATTATTTTTCATTGATGACATCCTTTCACGTTGATGGCCTCAATAGCTTCCGCAAGACCACCTGCTCGCAACTGTGAGGACATCCTTAAAGAAGTACGGTGCATGTAAGAGCCACAAAACATCATTTGCTCAGGACGGCCATCTGTCTGTCAGCAAAGTGTCGACAAGGTTTGCAAGAAACAGATGTGCTCCAAATCTCAGGCATGACAAGATTGACCCAGCAACCTTGCTGTCATTCCTCGACTGTAAGTACTGTGAACACAACATTTATATGGGTATTTGGTTATTAATTTGAGGTCAATTGCAATTGAGGGAACTTTACTTTGGTTTGTACTGATACGGTGTGACTCGACGATAACCTCTCTATTTGGGATGTTACAGCTGTCATCAATTTTAGCGGAAACAACCGATTTCCACTTTTCGCTACGCTGCTAAGAAAGACAGCCAGTATTCCCATTACAGTCAGACTAACTTACAGCCACGCTCTCTAGTCAGCATGTCAACATTCTGTAGATCAGGACCAACAGAGGCATTATCAACCAAACGCAAACCGACTCTGGTGGACAAGAGCGAAGAGGTGGGAACCTGTCGCGTGTGCACGGGTTTCGTCAACAAGGATGGGTACGGAGGGTACATTTTTCGGGATCCGGACTCGAGAGTTACGTACACTTTAACTGTGCACAGGTTTACTTACTTTCTGTACAAGGACTGGCTACTTTCTGTACAAGGACTGGCTACTTTCTGTACAAGGACTGGCTACTTTCTGTACAGGGACTGGCTACTTTTTGTACAAGGACTGGCTACTTTCTGTACAGGGACTGGCTACTTTCTGTACAAGGACAGGCTACTTTCTGTACAGGGACTGGCCATCACTACATGGCTACATACACGTCAGCCACAGATGCCACAACAAGTTGTGCATACGCGTGGACCACATTTCGTATTAACCCTGGTCCACAAACGTCCAAAGGACCCGCTGCTTGTTGGAGGGGACCTTTTTCGGGAACACACGGGCCTTTCGGGATTGTATTCTATAAGACTAGGTACCGTATCCCCCCCCCCCCCCCCCCCCCATTTACTCATCACTCAGAAAGCACACTAACAAGTATACATACTTCAAGAGTTGTGGCGGGTTTATTTGAGAGGTAATAGAAGTATAGGGGCACCCAATGCGCATGTCAATCATGAAAAAGCCTCTTGGCATCAGGATAATCAGAATGGTGTAGACCCCCCGAATAACCAGAATGGTGTAAATCCCCGGGGCCCCCGAATAAGCATAATGGAGTAAATCGAGAAGGGGCTGTACGAGCAACCTCCATGGAGGAGCTCTGCAGAGCGGTTGCTCGTACAGCCCTCAGCTCTACGGAGCGCAGAGCTCTGCGACAAGACAAGTCAATTCGATGGTTGGCGTCACCATGCAAAAAACTTCTCGTTTTCCATGTTCCTTTAATATTGGTGGCTTATTATAATTGGAGTCGGATGTTTTTATACCTAGTTAATTCCTTTTTTCTAGTTTGTTTTCGTTTTCTCATTAGTTTACTTGCTTTCTAACCAGCAAGCAGGCCCCGCCAATTAAATACGTCCAGAGACCACCTCTGTGAACGTAGCTCTGCATGCGACAAAACAAGTCAATTCAATGGTTGGCGTCACGAACTGAATAGCTCTATGGGGCCATGTGAAAAGGGCTCTGTGAAGGCCTTGGAATGGACCTTTGTGAACGTAACAAGCCAATTCGATCGTTGACGTTACCTAAATGCCTCCATGCTCTGAAGGAAGCTCGTGAACGAAGCTCTGCTGCCCAAACAGCCCACAGCTCTGCAGAGGTCCTTCGCAGAGCTGCTCGGACAGCCCTCCGCTATACTAATACGTATGGGAGAGCTCTGCGACAAAACAAGTCAATACGGTGGTTGGCGTCACTAGGCAAAACAAATACGTTTCTTCTTCTTCTCGACTTCCATGATCCTTATTGTTGGATTATTATAATTGGAGTCGGATGTTTTTTTACCTACGTTTCTTGTTTGTTTTCTCATTCCTAGTTTACTTGCTTATAATACTTAACAGGCAAGCAGGCCCCGCCAGTTCAATACGCCCAGAGACCACCTCTGTGAACGTAGCTCTGTGAACATAACAAGGCAATTCGATGGTTGGCGTCACTAACTGAATAGCTCTATAGGGCCTTATGAAGGACTCATGGGACGGAACTCTGTGAACGTAACAATCCAATCCGATGCTTGGCTTCACCAAAATAGCTCCATTCTCCGTGAAGGAAGCTCGTGAACGAAGCTCTGTTGCCCAAACAGCCCACAGCTCTGCAGAGGTCCTTCGCAGAGCTGCTCGGATAGCCCTCCGCAGCTCTGCGACAAAACAAGTCAATTCGATGGTTGGCGTCACCAACTGAATAGAGAGGGCAAAAGTCAATTCGCTGGTTGTCGTCACGGTTGAGTTTTGCTTTCAAATCTTTGAGCTCTGCGTTCAAAACAAGCCAATTCGATGGCTGGCGTCACAGGTTCAGTTTTGCACTCTTTTGTCTTTTGGATTATGGCACGTTTTCGAATTGGCTTGTTTTGAACTATCGAATTATCGAATTGGCTTGTTTTGAACGCAGAGCTCAAAGATTTGAAAGCAAAACTTAACCGTGACGACAACCAGCGAATTGACTTGTTTTGTCGCGGAGCTCTCTATGCCCTATAACCGACGGAGGTAGGGCTGAGCGAGCAGCTCTGCGAACTCTGCGAAGTCTTGTTTGTTTGGGAGAGCCCCTGGTACGTCACAAAGCCTAGTAGTCACATTGAACTGGCTTAAAAGCTCTATACAAAACTGAACCTGTGACGCCAGCCATCGAATTGGCTTGTTTTGAACGCAGAGCTCAAAGATTTGAAAGCAAAACTTAACCGTGACGACAACCAGCGAATTGACTTGTTTTGTCGCGGAGCTCTCTATGCCCTATAACCGACGGAGGTAGGGCTGAGCGAGCAGCTCTGCGAACTCTGCGAAGTCTTGTTTGTTTGGGAGAGCCCCTGGTACGTTACAAAGCCTAGTAGTCACATTGAACTGGCTTAAAAGCTCCATACAAAACTGAACCTGTGACGCCAGCCATCGAATTGGCTTGTTTTGAACGCAGAGCTCAAAGATTTGAAAGCAAAACTTAACCGTGACGACAACCAGCGAAATGACTTGTTTTGTCGCGGAGCTCTCTGTGCTTTATAACCGACGGAGGTAGGGCTGAGCGAGCAGCTCTGCGAACTCTGCGAAGTCTTGTTTGTTTGGGAGAGCCCTTGCTACGTTACAAAGCCTAGTAGTCACATTAAACTGGCCTAAAAGCTCTATACAAAACTTAACATTTGACGCCAGCCATCGAATTGGCTTGATTTGAACGCAGAGCTCAAAGATTTGAAAGCAAAACTCAACCGTGACGACAACCAGCAAATTAACTTGTTTTGTCGCGGAGCTCTGCGGGGGTATCACTGAGGGCTGTACGAGCAACATCCATGGAGGAGCTCTGCAGAGCTGAGGGCTGTACGAGCAACCTCCATGGAGGAGCTCTGCAGAGCTCCTCCATGGAGGTTGCTCGTGCAGCCCCTATTGAGTAAATCAGGAAACCCGGACGGAGTAAACCCCCTGAATAACCGGAATGGCGTGGTTAATCCAGTTTCAAACTTTAGACTCGGCTACCTGCCTTTTGACAGAAAGTTGCCAAAATTTAATGGGACGGGATCTAGTTTGTCGATTGAAGAATGGTTAGATGGAATTGAAGGTTTCTTTCAGCTATTCAATGTCCCTGTAGGCCATAGCGCAGGCCTATTGTACCGCCAACTAGAGTGGGAAGCAAGGAGGCAGGTGGCCGTTTTATCTAATGTGGATAGGGCAAACATAGACAGGCTAAAAGATAGATTGGTAGAAGCTTTCGGGGACACAGCCCCGGTTTCGGTCCTTATGGGCCAGTTTTACTCTAGGGTACAGATGCCCAGTGAAACTCTGCAGAACTATGCCCTGGCACTGCAGGAGCTGTTGAAAAGAGCCGATAGGCGGAGGGGCAATCCATTCGTGAATAGCGATAGTCTTCTGAGAGATCGTTTCTTAGACGATATAAGGGACGAGTGGCTTCGACGCCAACTACGGAGGGAGGCCCTGAGAGCTCCAGTGGCTAATCCTAGAACTTTTAGGAAAATAAAGGAGAAAGCATTCCATACAGGTTAGATAGATGGTAGTGGGAAGTCAGTTGGACATGGTAGACGAACTAGCCCGCTTTCGGCAGGAGACTGAGAGGTCCCAATATAACCTCCGTAAGGAAATCTCCAGGCTGGCCGTGCGCCCTCAAGCTCCAAACTCGTACTCTGTCAATAATCAATCCGCACATGGCCCGACAGCTGGTCAGTCGCGATCCCTCCCCACTGACAAATGGGATCCTTCGGGACGGCCCATTTGTAGGAATTGTGATTAGGCTGGCCACATGGCACGTGAGTGTAGGAGAAACCCACAGCAGAACAGTGAAAGGTTCGCTAGCCCTGCGGTGAACCCAAAACTAGAACGCTCCACCACTATGGATTCCGGCAAGCGGAGTGGACAATCAATAGGGTCCTCTGTGAATTTAAGATACTTGTCCCAAAGTTGTACAAAGCAGCTGTGATAAGGTCACTAAGCTACCACGTATTACTTCATATTTGGCGCTACCCTTACATTTGGTTAGTTCACCTTATACACTCACTACCCATAAAAACTGAAGTCAATGATTACCATACATTTCTCCTACTGTTGTGATAAAATGGATTTAAGTCATTGATTTTTGCGCTGCCCAATAACAGTGCCTACACAGGGCACATATAGGAGAATTAGTACTCTATATTCAAATGCAGCTCCCAAGATATAGACTGTAGAAATAATATCATGACTTTGTGGTACATTTAATTTTCTTACAATTTATGTTTCCAAGCCACGTACTATGTATGTTTCAGGCCCTTGAGAACCTAGTAATGCCAGCGTTCGAATGGGGGTTGATGGCAAATTGTACGAGGGAGGCCAAGTTTGTGACAACGCCGATAACAACGATGAACAGAGAGCCCCTAAACGAGCTTATTAGATCACAGGGGTAACAACTGCGTACATTTCCTTCGTTATTATATCATTACATCATCAATATGAATAACGGATGAAATGCTGCAAGTCTATAAAAGCATTTTTATCATTGTTCAGGGCTTGACATTCATTTTTGAGAATACCGGCGAGGACCGTACAGGTTTGTGGGGCCTGCTGTTCCGCGACAACAGCACCTACGGGCCGTCAGTAGTGGGGATCATGGCGGGGCATCTTTCAAAATGGCGTTTCAGATCATGAACAAGATGTCCCCGAACTCCAAGAAGAACACCAATGTCTTCTGTATTTTTAACGCAAAAGAGAGCCGGAAAAACATCACCCTGGCAACCGGCCGGTATGCCTAAGAGATAGAGGACCTACAAGCTTTGAAGTGGAAGTAAGTTGAATTATATTTCTGATTGGATTTTGATTGACACAAGAATTTTTTTTTCACATGTACTAAACTAGTTGAATCTAATAACTCAAAATCTTGTTTCAACTTCCAGGAGCACAGATAGGGAGGAGTTGCAGCTGAGGGTGTTTGAAGCCGAGGACTATGCATACCTGTGTCTCTGGTACGGCTTGTCTGGTGCTTGTGGTAAGGACCTTTCGAACACTGAATTCAACATATTGGTAGAAATTTTACCAATACAGGACATACAATGTAGAAGTAGAGCAGACTGGGGACTCGGAGGCACAGGTGAGAGTAGTTCAGGTTGGTCAGACCTAAAACTCTTCTGATGCAGGTAGTTCCCTACCGGTAGAGGTGGATGTACACCTTACTGGTGCATCAAAGACAACCACGGGCGCATCAAAGAACACCTCAGGCGCATCCAAGAACACCAACGGCAGCGAACAGGTTGATGTTGTGGAGCGTTTAAAGCGGCATTTTGTAGGCAAGTGCACGCGCACACACAAAAGTGTGTATTTACATACTATAACCATAGATGTCTTGTGTTTGGCTTAGTTGATTCGCAGGAGAAGCTATGAAATAAATGAATAGTCACTGTTTCTCTAAATTGTTGATGGGACCAGAGGGAACATTTTAAACACATATGATAAAATTATAATGTAATTTGCAGAACGACTGTCTTCTGCTCCTGAGCCTATTTCTCCGCTTCTCAGAGAACTTTTCCGGCTAGTGTTCCAATTTCTTTTGCGTCGGGAACGAGTCGCTCAGTTGTCAGAGAACTGCCATACGACCTCCTCTTCCCTTGTGGGTGGATTACGACTGAATAAAGTGCGCAGACACAATTTTTGGAGCTTCTGCGGTTGTTATTGCCTAGCCACTCGAGCATCACAGCAGAGCGGCTAGCTTCTCTCTTACACAGTGACCTTCAGTTTATAATTTCCTTGGTTTTGTTTACATTATTACTTTTAAATTGTCCTATGATCATTATTCATTGCGTCACCATCCAGCAAACCCACCTAACTAAATAAGCTGAACAAGCCCCCACTGCGCCAGTGGCACAGTCCCCGAAGTCTGGGTTTCCAAGAGGCTGGACAGCTGTTAGAATGAACCTAACCCTAACAGTCCCCAAGTTAGCTGGATTTTCCGCCGCATGTGATGAGTCAGTGATGAGTCAACCATTAGCTCTGTCATCAGTATTTACAAACAACTCATTGTAATTCTAAGATTGTGAGCGGATCAGATGTCGCATGTTGTGCTGACTTTGTTGCGGAAAGATGCTGGTTTTCACAATCAAGGTGTTCATTTTTTCTGTGTACGGCTGTTGGTGTTCTATATGATATGGTCCTCGCAGCTCGCCAATGTTATTTGTTGGTCATCTCAGGAGTTGCTACGGAAGAAACACGAAGATAAAAAAAGGAGATTAGTACTGTTGTAGTGCAGAATAGGAGCAGCTCAACCATGTCACTTAAATCTTTACAAAATATAAATATATATAACTTCTACTTGGCTTAAATACACATGAAGACTATCTAAACAACACAAATGAAAAAGGGTTAGGCTGCCAACACGTAAACAAGATAATCCATCACAGATGTCAGCCGCGGACAGCCTTATTTCTGAGGAATTATTTTTTAACAAATTTCTTAGTCAAAAACGGGCGTATTATCATCAATATAACACTGGACGTTTTCAACAATAATACAATTGCCGATCGGGACAAAAGGTTTGGACAAACCGACATGGTGGCGAGCTCGAGACGTATTTCCACAAACTGCTTCACAACATGGCATTGCTCAACTAAACGACAGAATCAATCTAATTTTCTCCATACGAACTAGTCTATATCTACATACGAGTAACAACAACATCTTAAAGATTCGTCCTACACAAAGCAAGCGACCATCACATAAGTGTAAGCGACAATTTGTAAAGACGAAAGGATCTAAAGTGGTACTTACCCACCTCTTGCCACCGCCCTTCCTCTCCAACTAAAGCTGTGTAGTTGTGCGACGGGAAATTCTACCTGTATCCATCCGCCGCGACTATGGTCAGATGTGATGTGTACCAACAACTAAATCATACGAAATAAAAGATTATACACACATTAGAGAATGGGGCCAACTATTTAAACACTTGTTACTATATAGGTGCTTCGTCCCTGTCCGCACTACACACATTAGAGAACGGGGCCAACTATTTAAACACTTGTTACTATATAGGTGCTTCGTCCCTGTTCGCACTACTTTCTGGCGGCACTTGTGTACATCCTGTCTGAGGAGAATCTTCGGTGGCGTGGCCCTGCGAGGCTCACCTAGGGTTTTGGGTAGAAACTAGTGGCTACCACAGCGGTCGGTTGCTTGGTCATTCTTTCCCGTTGCTAGGAGCTCTCGGCAAAATATTAGGCTTCTGGACACAATTGTTTTGGTTAATCGTAAAACATTTAAAGATAAACAAAATGGTATGGTCCTTATTTAAGGAACTCCTCGACAATGTTCCAATGTCCATTTTGCGATTCTTAGCATATTGGTATCAGATGTGTACCAAACGATGTGTGTTAGATATTAGTTAAAGCATGGGCGGGGCGAGTTTTTTTTTTTTTTCAATTAGCAGGATTTGGTACCGGTGCAGCTCCGCCCACTCGAGGAGTTTGTTAGCTCCCAAGGGCTCCATATATATCAGTGCTTAACTTTACATAATCATGGGAAATCATACTTTTGGAATTTTCATCTAGATAGTGATATTGTTTCCAATCAGGTTTAGCCTATTTGCATCGTTTAGGCATTTTTAAAAGTTAAGCCTTTAACTGCATGATCACAGGTGGAGCTAACACTGGATGGGCAGGAGAAGCTGCACCACGTGACCTGGCCCGCAGACAGCCAAACAAACAGCCCATCTGGATAGCGAAGCCCTGAGGAAATCCGGTCTGTACAGAAGTGGCTCAGGATTAAGGACAAGTTCTGCATCTCTGATGCAGGAGATTAAGATGATGTCCCCACAGACTGCGCCACCTCTGTACAGACTGGTGAATGAAAGAGCCGAACACAATAAGATGATCCAGATTACCACAGAAGCAGAGGTAAGATCACCATCCTTATAATTTTTATCAGTTCCCTGTGATTGAAATTTTTTAATACATTTGCATAGCTTGCTGCACAATGGGGATTGACCTCAGACTTTTATTTTATATTTTACACACTAGGCATGTAACATGTCACGGCGCTCTGTGAGGGACGTCCTTACCCACCTTCTGCGCCTCCCCGAACACAAAGGGTGTGGTGAGGAGATATTGGTTCGGTTCTCTGGGGACAGGCGTCAAGTCACGAGAAACAATAGGTTTGGTGCAGTTATGGGCACTGTCCGGAATGTCCCCAACAGGAACACCATCAATGGGGACATGGACAGTGCCCAGCTGCACCACTCCATCGATGAGGAGGCCTCTGTTTTCATCTACGAAGGTGAGTTTTGTGTCATAAATGTTTGATCTTATCTCGTACCAACCTGCTGTTACAACTTGTTTGTTAATGTAGCACACCTGCCTTGTGATAAACTGTTTTAAACAAGTCGCAATTGTCACCCCCTGCTATGTATTCAATAAGAAATATGAACTTGATTAGGCAAAGCATCTTGGAGTTATTAGCCCGGAATTAAATCGTTTTTTCCGGAATGAAATTGGGACTTGTTTTTAATGTTTAATGTAATAAAGACGCAGCAAACAATGTAAATACATGTGATTATTTTCTTTAATAATCTCAGGAGAAGAGGACTACGAGACCCAAAAAAAGACGGCGGCCGTCGTGTATGAGGAGATACAAGACATTAGGCAGAACGATCTTGTAAATTGATGACAAGCTCATCAAAGTGAAATGGTATGCTGAAGTGCTTGCTCAGCTGATGTCAAATTCTTAGTATAAAATGTACAAATTCAAAAATTTACTATAAAAATACAGTAAGCAATAGATGTTAAAGTAGACAGTGACTGTGGATGTTGGTTAAGAAACAATACCTGCGTCTGCTGACGAAACAAGGCACCAGCGTCACAGACCTGATCCAAATCTACCTGGCACTAGTAAGGCCAGTCCTCGAGTACTGTCATGCATTGCTCGTTGGGTGCACAAAAGAGCAAGAACTGACCATCGAGAGGGTCCAGCGCCGGGCATTGCGCATCATTTCCCTGGGAGGGCGACGCAGCGTACCTGACCTACCCTCACTAAAGAGGAGGGAGGATGCGGCTGTGCACCTGATGAAACGTATGCTTCAGGAACACCATCCCCTGCACGACTTGGTGCCACCCTCGAGGACCGCTGCCACAGGACTGACACAAAGAAATGCTGACAAGATCAGTTTGGCTAAATCCCGCACCAAGAGACTGAGAAACTCTTTTCTGCATTGTGCAATAAGACTATATAATGAGAGACTGAAACACTTCCATTGCCTTGCCAGAGTTCAGTCTATATACTCTGTTCCCAATGTCAGACTGATACGCTAGTTTTAATTGCGTCTTAAATACGTAGGTGATTAAATTTCTCACTTCCTATTAGACTACGAAAGCACACGTTTTAATTCAGCTCTTAAGTCAGCAAGTAATTCTAATACCGTCTCAGAGCCGCTGTATTTTAAAGTTACATTTGTAATATGCAGATATGACAGCTGACTCCGAATATGCTTAGAGTATTTTCCAATTGTTTATACCTAGGCTATTTTAGAATTCATGTTATTGTGATGAATGGCTTATATCGGTGTATATATTTAGATCCATGCATTTTGGGCACAGCCCACTATTTCCAGGTCCCATTAGAATACATAGTTAAGATACCAAAAACAAGCTATCAAAAACCAACTACCTGAATGTTCAACTTTGGAAAACTGACATTGGCAGGGTAGTCCAACCTCCAAATTGTCCATTTAGTAAATAAATCCCAATTTTTATTCGGCGGAAACAGGTAGAATTGATGTAAACAGCAATTGGATGACCTTTGACCCCCTCCACAGCAAGAAAACACAACAACATTGCATGACTTTTAGAGTGCTACCAGGCAGGCAAAACAAGCCTAAAAGCCAGTTTTTTTCAACTCAATAGAAAGAGCCATAACTCTCCAGCTGGAAAATGCCAGCATTTATCCACACATACCAAGAAAAAGGCTGTTTTCGGTTGGTTTGGATGCTGACCTTTGCCCTTTTGTTTTGTAAATAAGGACGCAATACGGGCTGTTACTTTCTGCCCGCGAGTTCCTTTTCTGAATTAAACTTTAACTTAAAATGATGACATGTACTAATTCACAGTTAATCTGTAAAGCAGTATTTTTGTGCACCGTTCAAACCAAGGTTTCTAACGGCCGACTGGAAGTTCATGTCGACACTTCTGGGGCTCAACCAGGCCAGTAGCAAGATGTGCTGCCTCTGGTGCCACTGCACCAAGAATGACATTTTTTTTCATTTTGGCATTAAACCATACATTGCTGTACCTCTATCAACCAAGTGTTATTACTTTACCATATTCATACATAATACATATTGTTGTGCACATTGTTACACCATACACTATACTGCCTTTACTGCAATGTAATCTACTGAGCATGCTTGATTTAAATATTGCATGTTCGTCATCAAAACTAATACCCTTAACAGTATTTATCAAAACATGACAATATTTTCATGTTTGTCTTTGCAGTTGACTGCTGGAACATAGAGAGGAAGCTTGGTGATGACATGAAGTATGTCGGCAAGAAGGGACACATGGGGCATATCCTTCCATCGCTTCTAAAGTTCCCCTTTGAAAAAATAGGTATGGCTGTCAAGTAACTCCTGCCATAGCTTAGCCGCTACCAGGCTGCTACATGGCCCGGGCCATTTCGTAGTGAGCAGAGTACCCAGAGTACTTGGTGAGCATTGTTATTGGTGTGCACATTACATTAAATGGGGGGGGGGGGTACTTAGAAGTCAGTATCACTTTGAAAATGGTACTGACTTCCAAAGAAATGTGTTCTTCATGTATTAATGTTTACGTCTTTTTGGTACATTGAAGACAACAAGTTCATTTACTTTCCAATATTTCAGTTCCTTGAACTTGAAGCCACTCAGAGAGTAGCAGTTTGGTAGGAGAGAAGGCAAAGGCCACACAAAGCGGCTCACTGTGACCTCTGCAGCAGAGCTTTCCACCTTTGAGACCTTCAAGCAATTTTACAAGGGAAAGTCAGAGGTCTACTGTCTTGGTACGCTTCTTTTTAACCTTGGTCACAAGATAGTACATTATTTTTAAAACAAGGCCTCATAACCTATGAGGCAATAGGCTTCTTTGCAAAGATAAGATACTTTTAACAACTTCTTTTCCTCTAGGTCTGTGTCATTGCACCTACAAATCAAGATCCTTTCAATGGATTTCTCTGAAATTTAGTATGTCGGTAGTCAAAGATGGTACCAATAAGCCCATACCACAAACACCATGATTGCTTTACAGAGATTTGTGCCCTACAGACACTTGCTTGGCTTGCATTGCTGCTTTGAGCATTAGATTGGAAGTTTATTGTTTCCATACAATATAGCTGCTGAAGACGTACAAGTTGATGATGCTGATGAGAGCTGGAGGAACCTGGTCATGAGCCTCCTGATCTTAGTAGATACAGCGTCAACAGCCCAACAACGTCTTCACCCCGTGCATGGAACAAAGGTACATAGTACATTTAAATCTGCAACAATAGGATGTATAGCAGTTGTTGTGGCTACTATGGGTTGAGGTTGACATTAACTTCCCATGTGTAAAAAACTTCATGTCTTTTAAGTATCTTAAGAGTTATTACTGCATATTGAACAATTCAAGTTGGAACCGACGTGAGCGGAAAGTACCTGCAGTATACAGGACGAGTCTGCAAGAATGTGCAAGGGGGACTTAACTATCGACAGGTTGATGTGAAGCAGATAAAACAGCACGCAGACAACAGCAACCCGAGATGTGTGGTCAACCTTTTCGAGGCTTACATCAATTCACTTCCAGAGAAACACGGAAGCTTTTACCGGAGGCCACTCATCAAATCATCTGTACCAAAGTTTGCCCTACAGGTGGCTGGGAAAAACACACTTGCAACGTACATCAAAACAATGTGTGCCAAGGCGGGCGTTTCAATGGCAGGCCGAAACATCAGCAACCACAGCGGGAAAGTGAGGAGCGCGACCCAGATGGGGGCGGCCGGCTTTGACGAACAGACCATCATGTCGAGGACAGGACACAGGAGCAATGCAGTGCGAGCCTACAAGCGTCCGACATCTGACCTGCTAAAAATGTACGTGAAATGTATGTAGAAAGTTGTTATTTCTTGTATTTCTTTCAAGATTCCAGTTGTTCTTGTCCTTGTGATTAAAATGAGCTATTTTGCGTGCGCTAATTCAACCGGGACATTATTTTAAAACCCACTCAAAAAGTGCATCTTTCACCAAAATTGTGCGAATGCAAATGACATGCAAATTATATGCGTAACGTCATATTACTCACGACGACAAGACCTTGTCGAGAGGTATATGTACCTTCGGTTAATATTTGATTGTAAAGGGCTATATCACTGAATAGGTTTCCAATGATGAATAATACGTTCAAATAACACAAGAGGAAAGATTGGCTGATTTTTTTCGTGTGCTGTATTTTGAATCTACTAAAAAAAAAGTACATTGTAATTCCAATAACAGCTACAAAACGATGCAAAACATGTGCCACATTTTATCACTTACAAATTTTGCCAGTGTTTTTCTTGCAGACTTCAAAGTTCGTGATTGTTGAATGTGTTTTTGATGCAGCTTGAGAGTGCAACTGAGGCATCACTAAAAGACCTCCTGGAGTCTGATGAGGGAGTGGACATGACAGCCACAGCAGGCTGGCAGAAGTCTGCGGGACGAACCACCCTCGCCGACATACCGATCCTGCGGAGAGCCCTGTGCCTGCAGACCTCGTAATATCCAGGAAGGTAATATAGATAGTACACAATTTCTTATGTGAAATTCATGCATGAGAATTTGACGGGGTATATCTGGTAAGGGTTAGAAGATGAACTTTGGTCAATCAAATCTCCCTTCTTACTCAATAAGATCTGTTCTTGTTTCCAGCCCAAATCACAATGAATCGGGTCTGTTTAAAGCCCGGATCTGATCTCTTGCACCTACCAGTGTCAACACTAAATCGACATATCTTATAACAAGATCAAGCTCTTAGATCTATTACAAGTATAATTAGTAGTTTATGTGAACACTTTGACAGTCCATGTGATGTGGAAACTTTGCCTTATTCCACTACGCTCTACTTAGTCGGCGATTGAACAACTCAAACAAGGGCTGGACCTCAAGGTGACGCCCAGGCTACGCGGAGACGTTTGTTGAGGCCGCGCGGATCGGTAACTTTCCAATCCCGTAGCGGCCAAAGTTTTCATCCAAACTCTATCAAATTTGTACACATGTAAGAAAAACGTGTGTAGATTGCGTCTGTGGTCTTATTTCGTGGAAGAGAGCAAATAAATGTAGCAAAAATGCAGGTCAAAATCAAACTTCCGGTCGGTAAGGTCGCCATCCGTTCCGAACCATTTTTTGGGCCCAAAACGTCTAAATACTACAAAATTTTAGGTCCAAATCAACTCCTGGTACACTGGCACATGTTTGTATAAAGTTGTTTTTCTGTAAATTATCCATATTAAGAGTATATTGAAGGTATAAGCTTGTATTTCTACGCAAAATTCCGGCATCTCTCACGACCGCCGTGGACTCCATCGGCCCAAACTAATTTTATACCGACATGACGAAGACACGCCCCTATCACGTGCTACTTCCAAAAATGGCATAACCCGGCGGTATCCGAAGAAAATCTGTCTGAAAACATAGATTCTCTTTGGTTACGAGGGTTGCCGAAGTTTAAGATATGCATATATGCGTGTGCCTGGAGTCAATCAGTCGTCCCCCGTGGCAGGCTCGAGGCGCCGCCCGCTGGGGCAGACCAGGGCAGACCGGGATCTGTTTTCTGGGCCGACGGCTTTTGACCAATCAGAAGCCACAATTTTCGGGCCGCGCGAAACTGGCTGGCCTCTTGTTTTGGGTGATTTTACCGCGGCTGTGTGGCGAAACTAGCGAAAGCTGAAACATGTGAGTTATTTTAGAACATAATCGGTGCAGATTTCCATAAGATCGCTGCTATATGTTTGGTGACAAGGACTTTACACTGAGTTGTAGTGAAGCTGCAAATTTTGTATGTATAAAGACTACAGACGGACCTCCCGTGCATGCATGTGGCATGGCTTCACCACAAGCTTCGCCGTCGGTCAATAATAACAAAGTTTTTGGAGGATTTTCCAATGCATTCTACGGCCCCATGCTGTTAGGGTAAAGCCAGTATTAGGATGCTTGATTTTGTAAAAATAATCTATGAAGATAATGCATGGTGTGTGAAGCATAATACGCCGAGTACGATACGTACTAAAATGGAGCTCCATGTGGATTCTGTGTAATATTGTTGTTGTTTTTTTGCGAGGAAGTGACGGCATGGCTTCGAACTAAATAAATGTGAATTATCATTCGATCTGCTTTGAAATAAGTTATTGTCAACTTTGTAAATATATTCTATCACAACTTTCAGGTCCTCAGACGACGGCTATGCCGCCGACACTGAAGACAATCCCTCTTGCGGGTTGTGGAATCAGTCCTTACTGTCCTGTGACTGCTGTACGGAGCTTGGCTATACAGCCGACATTGACAGCGATAGTGACTTCAGTGGATTTTCGGACGTCCGGAACGACTTGAGTATCACAAACGAGGGGTCCCCGTCCCCTGGCCATCCCTCCCCTTCATCACCGCCAGCAGCGCCATCACAACACATACAGTCCTCACCTGAACAGTCAGACGAGTCGTATTCGTTGCTTGAAGGCCCCCCGAGCCCCCTTCCGTATGATCCTGACCAGTATGGACAGAGACTTTTCCCAACAACAAGCGAGTCCGGCTCGTCAGGCACAGATGATCCCCCTACTTTTCGACTCCCACAGAAGAGAGACCTGGATCCGAAACACACTTCATCCAGCAACACTACCATGAAGAAGAGGCCCAGGCCTGAAGACATCAATATGTCCGACAGCCAAACTATCTGGCCAGAGACATCCAGGCTACACTTGTATTTCTCCTGAAGAACTTTTTTTAAGAACTTTTTTTTTCTTACAACATTTATAATATTATCAATTCATAGTTTAAATATCCAGGCTGTACTTACACTTGTCCTGAGCAACTTGTGTTTTTTTCTTGTAACATTTATCAAGCCAGAGTTATCCAGGCTGTACTTTTACTTGTCCTGAGCAACTTTTTTTTTCTTGTAACATTTATCAAGTCAGAGTTATCCAGGCTGTACTTTTACTTGTCCTGAGCAACTTTTTTTTTCTTGTTACATTTATCAAGTCCGAGTTATCCAGGCTGTACTTTTACTTGTCCTGAGCAACTTTTTTTTTCTTGTAACATTTATCAAGTCAGAGTTATTCGGGCTGTACTTACACTTCTCCTGAGCAACTTGTATTTTTTCTTGTAATATTTACACATATCTGTACAAGTGTATGTCAGTTTCAAGACGTAATTGTAACATTGATGAACGTGTGTAGATTGCGTCTGTGGTCTTATTTCGTGGAAGAGAGGCAGAACTGCTGTGTAAGTCAACGAAGGAGTCAACAGCCACCACTATCATTGACATGATGGTGTGTAAGTTCTCAGCCGAAGGTTCTAGCAGGAAGAATGAGCAGAAAGATGTCATCGATAAGCTGTGCTCATGGCTCGACGGTGTAGAGTCAGGTTAGTCAGGTTTTCATTCTGTACCATTCTTTTAACACAGAACTTTCGTTGGCGTTGGTACTTTTAAGAAGCAGTAAATTAATTAAGTGGGTGTTACTGTCCAATAGAATATGATTTTTTTCAACAGCTATTAAATAAAAAACGGCATGTAGTTTACTACGTCAGAAAATACAATGTAAGTACCCACAAGTCCTGCATGCAAAAGAACCTGTTTGACAGAAGAGTATATGGTGACCCATTTCAGGAGGGCGATAAGGTCCTCCTGGCCAAGAAAGCATTGGGTAAAGGCCTGGCCAAGAAATTGGCAAGGAAATTTGAAGGCCCGTTTACTGTTGTAGAACGCATCGGAGGCAACGCCTACCGTATCCGCAAGCCGAGGGCTACTACCTCTAAGGTGGTCCATTGACGGCCGGGGCGCCGTGTCTTAACCACAGGGAACAGAGCCAGATCCGCCGGGGTCTAGAGCCACCTGTTCTCTCATTTTCAGGGTCCGACGGCACGGCTGACAGTGACGACAGGGAGATTGAGGTGACTGACATTGCAGCTCACCCAGGGTACGTCAGCAGTGTGCCTGGAAGTGCTGCCTCGAGCGATGAGGACACCGATGTGACAAACAGCGAGACGGGAGATTAGTCAGCCCAGCTGGAGGACGAGACCCTGCTTAAAAGCATCGCTATCCCGAGTTGCTTTGCGCGGAGAAGGGGGTGAGATGAGACCATCCATTCAGTTCGTCGGCTTGCAGCGATCTCGGACAGACGCAACCATGGCCGCTCCGATGATTGTCCTCAATCCCGACGCTACCTTAGTTAACAAGAGCATAGTCCCAGTGATTCTGAAGGTTCGCGACGCTAGCGTCCCAACTCCCCCGGACGAGCTCCTGGCCCGGTTTGAGGCGGGTGTATCTCTACGCCGATACAACGTAGGCAAGATCGCCGAGCGGATCGGCGCCCTGACGGGGGAGCCGCCCCAGGCCTTACTCCAGATGGCGGGCCTGAACCCAAAGAAGGAGGAATCAGCGGTCCGTTTAGCCCATTTCATCATTGTGGAGGCCAACGAATCATCCACCGGCCAGGTAGCCAGCTCAACCAAGGCGGCGAAGGACGCAGCACAGCTTTTGGCGAGCCCTCAACCCCCCAACCCCAGCGGGAAAGACAAGAGGCCCGCCCAGGCGAGCTCCTCGGACAAGCCTGACGCGTCCCCGGGCGACAGCCCGGATCACCGTCCCAAGAAGAGTCGGAAGTTTGTTATCAGTTAGCCTGTTTTGTTTAGAGTTACGCACCCCGTAGGACGGCCTGACTGTTGGGCAGTAAGCCCGACGAGTTTTCTCCGGACTGCACGTGCCCAATTTTGAGCCGGACAGTTTCCCGCAGACCTTGGTACATGTAAGGTCCACTCCCGTAGCTCGGAAATAGAATGCCAACGGAAAAGAGGCAGCATCATCAACAAAGAATTAATAAGAAGTAGAGTGCACATTACACCTGAGTGTTCAAAGCATTCAGTTGTGCCTACTTCCTAGCGAAGGAGAATGTTGCCAACCGAAAGTTCTTGCCCTTGATCAACTTTTGGAGGGTGTAGGTGTACCTGACGTCAAGTACTTTGAATACAGAAGTGAGGGCTCAATCAAGGACATTTTTCTGACCATTGTACAGACCATCCAGAAATCTGTGATCGAGCATATCTAAAGATCTAGTGTGTTCGGTGTCCTGATTGACGACGTAACAAATGATAACAAATGTGATACCATGCACACTGGGTTGGAGACCACTAGAGGAAAGGAGAACCCTCCATACCTGCACAATGGTCTACAAGTGTCTACATGGACTTGCACCGGATTACCTACTACACTGTTTCAGCTACAAGCACCAAACACATCAGTACAACACAAGACAAGCGAACCTACTGCGTAAACCTAAATACACAAACAGAACTGGACAGAGAACATTTAAGTACAGAGCAGCTTCAGCTTATAACTCGCTTAACACGGTAACTAAACATGCAACAACAATAAATGCCTTTAAAGTAGCGTTAAGAATATACGACCTCTGACCCTGACCTCACGGACAACCGTCATTATTTGACAAAATGACTATGCCTAACGGTTTTGACTATTTGTTTTGGTTGTTCCGTTGTGTTGGTATGATTAAGTACTGTATTTGTACCTTCTGTCTATATTATTTATTGTCATTTGCTATGTTTGATTAGTTTGTTTAACTTTGTTTAACTTTCATTGAATTCCATGTTGTCCTATGTGTATGTCTTGTTGGGCTACCTTGGAAATCAGTCTATCAGAGACTGAAGGTACCACTCAACCGTTTTTAAGATTAATAAATAAATAAATAAATAAATCTGTTTGTGGACACTGAAAACAACGGGGCGGCTGCAGCTTTTCTTAGCACAAAAACATGTTCTGGAAAGCCATGAGTCTGCCAATGCAGAAGCTCTGTTAGACAACTTCCCAGAGCTGATAGATGCTTGTGGGCAAGAGCTGTCTAACATTTACGGCCTGTGCTCGGATGGAGCAAGTGTGATGCTCGGCAAGAAAGATGGCTTTGCAGCAAAGCTGAAGAGGCTCCCTCGCTGCCAAAAAATCCTGGCCTTCCGCTGTGTGTGCCACAAGCTGGCACTGGCATGCTGCAACACAAGTGCTGACCTGAAAGCCATTAAAAGATGTGGAGGAGGTGCTGTTAAATGTGCGGAAATGCCAAAATGACAGCAGTATTTGTCAAATGCAAGCTCGCCATCAAAGACATGCCTGGTGCCAAATCCCCATCAGCCCAGCAGAGCGTCTGTCGAAAGCTTAAGAGAGCTTGTCACACAAGATGGCTTAGCTTTAACCAGGCTGTAAAATTAGTGTATGCTGATTTTCGGGCAATACTGCAGACCCTGTCTGGCTTCAAGTCCTCCTAGTTGCAACTGGCCTCCTGAAGAAGATGAAATCAGCCTGGTTTCTGGGAATCCACATCATTTCAAAGAACATACTTCCAGAGTTGGCACAGCTCTCAAATAACTTCGAAACAAATTAAACTTCTCTGTTGTTTCAGAAGGTGAAGACTTCTGATGATAGGGCAGATGTTAATTAATAAAGGTGATAACTAATCACACTGCGCTCTCATTGGTCATCCGTAATAACCTAATTAACCAACCCCATATAAGGCATGCGTGCCCTATCACTGCACTCATTTCGTCGGAGCTATCCCCAACACGAGGAGCTGTGCTGTAGGCAGTGAAGCTAGCACGATCCCCGCGCACGCTTGCCACGTGGAATTTTCTGCAACGCTCCTCGTCTCTTCTCACTAGCGGCTCCGACAAAAGGTTTGGGGTGTAGCGAGGGTAACGTTTACGTTACATTTTGCAAAATTTTCTGTCATTTTGAGTGCTCCCCAGGTACGTGTTAGTGACAGAACGTTCGGGGAGATTGGGCGCACGTGGCGCTGCCGTTTCGCTTTGGGAGATTTTGTTTCCTCTCTGAGCTTTTTCCCTTTGTGGGTGTGTGTAGGGTGGTTTTGATTGTGACTCAGGGAGGGTGACTCGGGTCAAGTTCTCCCAAAGCGCTCCACGACTTAGCCCTTTCTGCTTCGCGTGGCGGAGGCTTGCTCGGGTTGGGGAAAATTGGTTTGAGGAGATTGTACTTATACGTACGTTGTTGTTGTCTTATAGTATGGCTTCCCAGCAACCAGTTTTGCCAAGCACCAGTGGAGCCGGAAGGGACCCGCGCAGGGCAGGACAACAACGAGACCAACCCGGGCAAGACAAGGTCCAGCAGCTACTCCCGGCCGCGGGACTAGTCCAGCCACCGCTCCCCAGCAACAAGCACCCCTCCGGAGCACCAGCCAGCAGGAAGAGCAACAGAGCCAGGTCGACCTACAACACCAGCCAGCGGCAGGGCAGCGGCGAGCTTGCAGATCAGCCCGGGCAGGCGCCAGGACTGTCTTAAGTTGCAGGGCAGGCTCAGGCCCCGGCAAGACTTTTCTGAGTCTCTTGTGGTTACCCAGAGGTTTCTTTGCTGCTGCCTTGTTGATTTGGGAATTTGTCGGATTTTCGTTGCGGTTGTATATCTAGTACCTGACTTCGTGTAGTGTGGTGTAAAGTTAGGTATTTTGAACCGGGACCGCCGGTGTTTTGTCTGCTTTTGATTATTATGTTAATTTCGTTTGCTTGTACAGTTTGTAGTCTGCGGCGCACGTGCAGGATGGTTGCTCGTGGCGCTGATTTCTTTTGTATGCAAATTTCGGCTATGCACAATGGGGTGAAGGCCGAAAATGGCACGTTATTCACTAGCTTATACTGCAACACGGCGGTATAACGAGTTGACAATGTGGTCACCGGGTGAAAGCTTGCAACGCATGATGTGCGGATTTTCACTAGCTTATGCTGTAATGTGGCAGTGTAACGAGGTGACAATGTGGTCACCGGGTGCACGTGAAGGCTTACAACACATGGTGTGCGGATATTCTCTAGCTTATACCGCAGTGCGGCGGTAGAACTCAGCTGACAATGTGGTCACCGGGTGAAGGCTTGAAACGCATGATGTGTGGATTTTCACTATAGCTGATACTGTAATGTGGCAGTGTAACGAGGTGACAATGTGGTCACCGGGTGCACGGGAGGGCTTGCAACGCATGAGGTGCGGATTTTCACTAGCCTATACTGTAATGTGGCAGTATAACGAGGTGACAATGTGGTCGCCAGGTGAAGGCTTACAGCACAGGGTGTGCGGATATTCACTGGCTTATACCGCAATGCGGCGGTAGAACGAGCTGACAATGTGGTCACCGGGTGAAGGCTTACAACACAGGGTGTGCGGATATTCTCTGGCTTGTACCGTAATGCGGTGGTATACATGTAACGAGGTGACAATGTGGTCGCCGGGTGAAGGTTTACAGCACATGGTGTGCGGATTTTCTTTAGCTTGTACCGTAATGCGGCGGTATAACGTGGTAACAATGTGGTCACCAGTTGAAGGCGTACAACGCATGGGGTGCGGATTTTCTCTAGCTTGTACCGTAATGCGGCGGTATAACAAGGTAATGTGTTTGGTCACCTGGTGAAGGCTTACAACGCATGGTGTGCGGGTTTTCTCTAGTGTGTACCGTAATGCGGCGGTAGAACGAGGTGACAATGTGGTCAACGGGTGAAGGTTTACAACACAGGGTGTGCGGATTATTCACTAGCTTATACCGCAGTGCGACGGTATTACGAGGTGATACTGATGTGGTCTCCGGGTGAAGGTTTTAAGCACATACGGTGTGCGGATATTCATGAGCGTGTACCGCAACGCGGCTGTATAACGAGGTGACAAGGTGGTCACCAGATGAAATTCAGAGATCCATAATTGATCAACAGGAAGCAGGTATCAGTTGTGCCTAGCTATAGCGATGAGGCTTGCTTGCCGCTTGGGCCAGTGACGCAATCCGCTAAAAGCGATGGGCGGGGCGTCCAGGGAAGCTCTGAGGTTAAACGTGATGTAGTTGCGCCATGTTGGCTTGTTGTATCACAATTAAGGATAAACACGTCGTGGGCGTGAGTGGCCACGAGTTCTCATAGAAGGTCACGTTGCTTGGTGATGGGCACACTAATGAGTTTGTCCTGTTTGTATTTCGTTATCTCGGCAAGCACGTGTTGTGCTAAAATGATAAACTGGTGGGCAGCCGTGCGGCAGTACGCATGACGAGCGTTGCAGGATTTGCGTCATGCATGTAATGGTAGTCGGTTCTAGTGTCCCTTAAGCACTAGTGCGAGCACTCGCTAATGTACAGGCGAGTAGTAAGATACACGTTAAGCAAGGCAGGTGTTACGTCGTGTATGTTAGAGTCGTCGAGGCCTCACTCGACAGTCCTGTACTACGTTTTAGCGCGGACTCTAGACGGTGGGTAGCTGGCCGGTAGCACATACACGGAGAGGTGTAACAGTTACGTCGTACATGTGGTGTTTACCGATGCCCTCAGTCGGAGTGTTATGTGACACCTGGGAGGGCAAACGAGGACTGGGCCGTCTTTTCTTTGGCAGGTTTGACAAGTGTCAGGAGTAATACCATGAGTTACACCTCGTTTAGAGATGAACTGATCGGATGTGTAGTGTGACCGCTCGCTGGTGGACAGTATGGCGGTAGCGTAATTGACAAACGTTACATTGTTTTACGCCAGGTATGCTGTGTGCATCTCGCTTGAGTGATTTTTACCAAGAGTTATAGCGAGGGCAATCACACGG
Organism: Branchiostoma floridae x Branchiostoma japonicum; assembly: GCA_013266295.2. Lineage (NCBI taxonomy): Eukaryota > Metazoa > Chordata > Leptocardii > Amphioxiformes > Branchiostomatidae > Branchiostoma > Branchiostoma floridae x Branchiostoma japonicum. The sequence goes on from CM023827.1 coordinate 19,077,697, forward strand.
CGAGTAAAGAAGAATTTACGTCGTGCACGTTGTGTTCGAAAATGCCCGAAGTTGAGTATCGTGTTGCAAATTCGATGGTGAGCAGTCGAGCGGTAATACACAAGACGAGCGATCAGAGCTTACCTCGTGTACGTGGTAGTCCCCAATGTCTTCAGTTGACGGTCCGTTAACGCGTTTTAATGCGATCACAGGCTGATGGGCAGTGGAGAGCTGCAGTGAAGTTGTAACACACATGACGAGCACTCTCATGTGGGTTAAGGCATGTCCGGCCTAACAAAAGCCCCTATTAGTTTGAATAGAAGGTCCAACATAAATCGGCTATATCTCCAGTTTGGTAAGGAAAATAGACGTGAAATTTGGAACACACGTGAACAAGACGTATTGGCCCCTAGCTTTACATTACTTATTGATAAATCCTATATAATGATCATATAATATAGCAATATCTGAGCTATGTCATTTTACATTTATTGGCAAATTCGGAAGTCTTGCAGACAATTTGAAGCAGTGGAATTTTTAGGAGGTGTGGCGACAAGGGCATACTAAAGGAATCGGTTTTGACAAAAATAAAAAAGATTTTAGATCTTGAGAAAAGTTTAATTTTCATAATTTTGGGGGATTTTTTAGGGGTGACAAGGACTTTGACGGTGAATATCTGGAAACTTGAATGCAAAGTCAATTTTGTTGAAACCAATTCATATAGACGAGCTTATTGAGCCTTGCATACACCTCTTTGCAACTTTGTAACTTGTTAGGAAGACTTTGGAATATGGCTTTAAAGTTAAAAATCCAGATTTTGTACATTCCTTGTCTATTTTCCCATCAATCAGGATCAATCAAGCTGACAGCTGCATATTTATCAATGGAATTGTGTATTTAGCACCTCCACTCTAGGTGAGCGTGGGGGATTACTTTTAATTTATGCATAGAGTGTGGACTGTACAGCGCCTTGAAAGGCCTTCTGTATGAGCCAGCATACACAAGAAGGTTTTATCTTGGTATATCTAAACCAAAGTTTTGAAACAAATAGTTTTTCATGTTTGGTGATTAGACACATTTATGTTTCCTTGGAGACAATATTTCGTTACATTTTCCAAATCAAAGTCTAGAATCATTGTGCTTTTTATGTAATACACATTCCGGACCCACTCGAGGTGATTATGGGCAATTATCATGCATAAAATGTAGACGGCAGCATGCATGTTTGTGCATGTACAATGATATCTATTCAAATCCAGATTGCAAGGTTGTTCCTTGGTTGTTCAAAGGATAGTTCCACTTAAAGAAATTATATGTTTCAATCTCCTTGTTTAAAAAAAAGTTATTAATAATAACTTTTTTTTTCAAGAAAATGCAGACGACAAAATGTGAGGCCATTTGTCAGGTGATTCATAAGTTTCCTTATACCCGTCCAATCCATGGAAAACTGTCAAACCAAAACTTGACTCCACTATAACCTCCTTGGTCAAACTTAACCTTCGGGAGAGACCCAGTCCATTAAATCTTATCCTGGATGCCAGCCCTAAACCACGCTAGGCCTAGAGTTAGCAAGGGTCTATTAAACCAACGAGGGGGCTTTGGTATATATATATTTTTTTTGTTGGCCCTGGAGCTGGCCTGTGTAGGCCCTGGAAACAGTCTATCCTCTTATTATTCCTGGGGGCCAAACGCGTTAGGCGGTGTGTGGAGAGTTAAAGCCCGCGCAGGCGAGTGATAGCCCGTCCTACCCTCTACCAGGCTTCGGGAAGCGGCTGGAAAGAGCTAAGAAATTGGCCAAATAGACAGATATACACGCCAGGGGATTGGTCGGGGAGAGAGTACAGTTCGGACGCGGCAAACTGTACTCTCTCCCGGACCAATTCCCTGGCGTGTATATCTGTCTATTTGGCCAATTTCTACTCTTTCCAGCCGCTTTCCGAAGCCTGGTAAAGGCTAAGCCCGTCCCCGATTCACGCCCTCCCCACTATCCGCTGTGCTTCAGATGCACAAACCCTCTAGGCCAGCCCGCGCTGTGCAACAAGATACAGGCCCGGATGGTGTGGAGGATAGGCGGAATAGTGGGGAGTGCGTGAATCGGGGACGGGCCCCCAGAGTAGAAACAGTCTGGCACCCATGCTATGAAATCTGTGATCATCTGAGTTATGAAAACCAAAGCTGTAGTATCAATTACAAAGTACACCGGTGGAGACAGAGTGCCATACTAGCCAGTTAATCAGGTTATTAGGGTAGGCACGGAGTGAAAAAGGGACAGCATGAATACAAGTACATTGATGCATTTCAGCATCCCATTACAGATTGTTGGATTGTCGTAATGCATTAGTAAGATCAGCATGTCACCAAGGAAATTTTACCATAGACCAAGGAGGTTATAACCTTCTTGCATAGACTTACCAATTTACCATACTATGTCTGAAAACTCATCAAAAACGAAAGTTCAACAAAAAAATAATGATATAACAAAATGCAGTTGCGTGGCTGAACAACTACTATACCTTTTTTGGTATTTCTACAATTCACGCGAAGAAAGAGAGATAAATCTAACATGATTACGAATTTACTTTTCCCCCAGTCAGTGAGACGACAAGTCGTCTGATGTGTATTGACTTGTCTGGGTTTGGCGATTAAGCTGCTCAGCCACTCAGCTGCTTTTTTTACTTTTTCAAGAACATTTTGAATCCTGTTTGTAAGCCGCTATTATTATAGCTTTTCTCACTATCATTTATAATAATATCGTACAGTATCGACCTGGTCACAACAACTTTCTTGCAAAATGAAGCATTCTGGTTGTTGAGAGAGAGAAGATACCGCGTCCCCACGCGTGGTCTGCCTATTGTGTATTGTTACTAGAATCAAGGAATTGAACAACAAAAGATCGATTGTCTGATATTTGCGCCTGAGCATTTTGGAAATACGGTACAAATAGAAAGTTCTGGAATTACTAGTATATGCATTACTCGTGGCCCGGGAAAATGTTGTGATAGCTACAGTATATAGATTAGCTATGTGTTTCATTTATCAAGATACAAACCACCTCAGCACCTAAGCACCTTCATTGGTTTCATTCCCTGACTTGCCTTTGTCTAGTTTTAGGACGTTGGTACGTTCATAAGTTGACAACAAACTTAACTTGTTCATGAAATGCAACTTTTGGGAGAGAGAGAGAGAGACAGAGAGAGACAGAGAGAGAGAGAGAAAGGATGTACTGTTTAGAGGAACATGAGTGAAGACTTATAGCTACTAGTATCATATATCTCAAAAGAGAAGGCGTTTATCTGGTGTAACAACCAAGGCTAATCTGACCATAACATTTGTTTTTCGCAATAATTGTGGAAGTGAAAATAGCCCAGGGGACAGCATGGCAGGGTGTCAAATTAGCCCTAAACTAATGCTAATATCAGGTGGGGAGTGGGAGGGGACGTCAAAGCAATTATCGCCTTACCCTGGCGCACTTTCACGCCTTTCCGTCAGCACCTTGCTCATTTAAATACAATTATAATATTATAATGAGGGCTTCGCTGGGGGTAAGTTGGACATGCCTTAGCTCAGTGGAGCTGCAGGGTTCGCGTCGTGTATCTGTGGTGGTTGGCACGTTCTTGTGCGAATAGTACACGAGTTTGAGGGACAGTTAGAAGGTATTACACTTTAGGCAGGCTTTACGTCGTGCCTGTTGTCTTCGTCGATTTCTGTCAGGCAATGTTCATTATGCACATTTTGGTGCAAGCGCTCGCCTGTGGGCGGTAGGGAAGTAACACTCGAGATGAGCGGTACAGAGCATTTGCGTACGCCTCGTGTGTGGTTGTGGTCATCGATGCCCTAGGCTGTGTATATTGGCTAGCGCATGTTGGCGCGAGCACTCACTGAGGGGCGGTCGAGTGATAGCGGCCACGGTAAGCCTTATAGGAGATAGGGTTACGTTTGTGCAGGTTTGGGTTTGTCGATATTCTCCCGGAGTATCTGGCATATTTGGTGTAAACTATTTGATTGAGGGGTGGTTGATCAGCGACACACTGGTCGAGTGTGTTCGTTCCCCGGGACGTGTCCGAGTTCAAACTATTTGATAGGGATATCCTCCTCCATGAGTGTTCCACTGGAAAAAGACTCAGTAGGAGTCCGACAGGAACGTGTGCACCTGTTTTCACATCCAGCCGCTGTCTTCGCCAGCAGACGAGCGGTGGGCGTTAGAGCAAAGCACGGGTACCGCGCCAAGGCAGGGGAGTATGCAGCTACTCCGCAGCAGCGAGCTGAGACCGTTAAATGGAAGGGTTTTCTAAGAACGCTTTTGTGGGTTTTCTTGGCGACCAGATAGGGAAACAATTCAATAGTCCGGCGCATGGCCCCCTTAGATGTTATAGGACCGTGTTAAAGCTCGCGGAGCATTTAACATTAACAGGGTCGGAGGACAACTACTGCCCTGCGAGGTATGTCATAATAGTGAGGGCGAAAGTTAGTGATCCAGGACACATTCCGAAGCAAGAAGCTATTGAGAGGTAAAGGGGCGTCCCGTATTCGTTTTTTTGTTCCTGTATGCTGAATTATGTTTGAGACTCAGAGAGTGTCAGTCAGCACCGCATGCTTCAGGGAGCGTCGCGCCTCTCCAAGTTGACTTCCAGATGGCTCTGTCCTGCGCCCTCTGCCAGGCTGTGGCTACATCACGGCCCACTGTGCTGACATCTGCATTCAGCTGGTCTCCCCGCTTACGTCTGGGTCTGCTTCTGGGTCTGGACCAGCCTGCAGGCGTGGCTGCCTTCAAGAGACTGGCAGTTTCCAGGGGTGGAGAGGCTCTGGCCATGTGGCCAAAGAGTCGCATGGTAGGACACAGGCGGTTGACCGGTTCTTCGGCGTACGGTGGAGTTGGAGATGAAGTCATACCAGCGGTAGCCAAGAATCCTACGCGGGCATTTTTGGTTAAAGGTGTCCAGAGAGTGTGGATAAATAAATTTTGTAAGCACTAAATGTCACGGGTAGTGATTCGACAGTTGGGTGCCCAAACTCAGAATAAGACCAGATATGGCCTTGAACTCAAAAACGAGCCGGTCGTTTGGGTGAAACGAGAGTTAAAGGTGGTGTATGGACTACGATTAGAGGGAACGGTGACGATCTTTGAGGCGCCGGTTGTTAAGGTTACCGGTTGCCTGATAATACGGTTGACTCGCTTGAAGCTCATCGTTAAGATATCGGTACGGGAGTACGTTCAGCGACAAGGTATGAACCCAGGAAAGTTTTGGTACCTGATTAGTTGAGACCTCTCGACAGGAAGCGTACACGTAAAGGCCTCTGTAGAACCAGTTTTCCACAGATACCTTTTCTCTCCAAGCCCGGGAGATGCATGATGGTATCGAATGGCGCTACAGCTACCGACTACATATAACGTATGCCGTGTGCATATTGGAACTGAAAAGGGTGACGATATGGGGAAGGATGCCCTCCACTTAGTGGACAGCTCCGTAGGGTATTCCCACTGCACGAAAAGTGGGATTTACCACAAGGGTAAATGTAATGTAAAGCCGGGTAAAGGTTACATTTACCGGTGATTTACCAACATTTACCCGTCGGTAAATGTGCAGATTTACCCGGCATTTACCAGCATGTTATAGCTGGTAATGTTTGCCTTATTTACCCACATTTACCGGTTTCGTGTAAATACGTATTTAGCGAGATTTACCGTACGCGGTATTTCTCACATATATTTAGCAAGATTTACCATATAGGGTATTTCTCACATGCATTTCAGGCATTTACCCATATTTACCGAGCGGTGTATTTTTGACATTTAGTTGAATTTACCCGTATTTATGCGTACATGCCCTTACCAGAACGATTTGCCATATTTACCCCCTTTACCCACATTTAACTTATAGTTAGCCGATCACGTTGTATCACTGCCCTGAGTCACAAGCACAAGAAATGGGTTCTGGGCAGAACTCAGAAATATTTATTTGATAAGCATAAAAACATTAATTGGCAGTTACCTTTTCTAAAAGGTATGCAAATAGACATTAAAAGTTTTACCACATACAATTTATACAAGTTTTCTTACAAATATAATTTTCAAATGATCAATGTGCTGTATTAACAACACACACATATATACATACAATAGGGAATACACACAGTAAATTATTACAAGCAGCATTTGTCATGAATGGCATTTAACACAATAATAACATTAGCATGCAGAATATCAGCAGACACAACCTAAATACATGCATGTATATCATTCTATACCAACAAACAGCCTTTGAGAAACTATACACCTATATGGTTTACCATGTACCAGAAAAACTTGTCACTGGCAACATGTAGTCTGTGTTTTATTATCACGCACCTGTATGATAAAAAAAACAACTTGAAAACTATTCAAAGAAACATTAACATAACAAGGGAAACTGAACTTCGATATGTGGGTCAACATTCAGTGGTGCTTGCATTGTTTCACACTTTTCCAACAACATCAGTGATGGTTTTCTGACACAATGTAAAATGTGTCACTATCATCATAATCACTGGAGATCGTAACTGGATTATATTTTTTTACATATTCTGGTTAGGCTATGAAAGTCTTACTAGTTTGTGGCCAATATTCTAAGTCTAACAGCAATCAGATACAAAAACAAAGTAATTGTTTGTGAAAATAAAACATCGAAAAGACAGTAAACTTATGATCTCTGTCAAAACTGACCACCCTGGCACACTACACTGTTAACTTTTGTGCAATATGCTGTAGAATATTCTCCCCATTCCTATCAACATCTGACTCCACTGCTGCCATGCACCCTGGGTAAGGCTGTCTCTTCTGTACCTGCATGTTGGACGTCTTGGTGTTGGTTTGGAGTCCTTCTTCAGAGTCAGTTCCTGTCTGATAAAACAAAAGTATCATTAAACATTGATTCACATCACTAAGAAACATGTCACATGATTATGACATTACAAAAGTACTAACTTGCTTCAAGACAGCATTTATATTATTACAAACATATACAATCTATATGCTGTTAAGCCCAAGTTAATCAGACTTTGCGAACCAAACAGTATGCAGTCATCATCATCAGATCATGTGTACTTAAACAAATTTTAGGTACAGGTACACAGGTTTAGGTACAGGTCCAGCCATGTACTTGACCTCTCTGTTCAAATAGTGGTTGGACTTGTCACTTCAATATGCACAATGGCATGTGTAGGTTCATTTAGGTCCATTCCGGTCCAGTACCGGTATACCAGCGTTTCAGTATTTTGGACTTGTACCTAATCGATTTTACTAGTACCGTGTTGGATTGTACCAACACAGCTCTAATCATCAACATCGGCACCCTTCAGCTCAGGTACAGGTCCTGACCTGTCCATGAAATTTGTTTAGGAACACAACTCTATACTAAAGTGTGGTAATGCTGATGAGTATGTAGGGTTGTGGTCTTACCTAAGGAGCCTGTAGCAGGAGTCAGGTGTACTTGGAAACTGAGAACTTCTGGCAGTTGCTTGCCTTGTTCCCGACTGTCCTCCTTACAACCTCTGCTGCATTTTGGAAGGAAGTATCTACTGGAGCAGTACATCCTGGAGGTATATAAAAGGGAAACAATGACAAAGGTGACAAACTGTATCGCATAATTACAATTGTCAGAAAACTAACCTGAAGCATCCGCAATATACATATGTAACATATAACTTGATCTAAATTTTTACCAGATATATTATACATGTATTGACAACTCAGCTGTAACTAAATACAAATTTTGGGAGGTTTTACCGATGATATTTGGTTTTACTAAACAAATGTAATTTTTCAAATTTTTTCACTGGTCCCTCTTTTCATCAAAACACAAATGGTCATGTACTGTACTGTAAAGAAATGTTTATCGATCGTTGGGAAGTATGAACAAGTTACTAGCGAATTATTTCCTCTACAACAAAGACAAAAACCTTGTACAAATTATGTATCTATAAATTATGGGGAGAGGAAGATAGTTGGAGACATTTCATATATTTGTTTCTGGCGAAGACATAAAAAACAAGACAGGCACGGTAACGTTAACTGAATCTAGTTTTCTTTTCAAAAGCATCATTTTCTAATACATACTACTTTTGTACTTACCGAAGGACTGTTCATGTTTCGTTGTTGTTTTGCTGCCAGCCGGACTCCCCGGGAAAAGGGGGAGGGGGGCGACGAAGCAATCTAACGTCCCTATTCGGATTTCTGTGCGTTGGAATTGACATCACATCTCCCCTCGACTCTCAAGCCTTCCAACATCGATGTTTGATCATGGTAGACTCTGGTGACGCCATGTATCGCGCAGAATTAGCGTTGTAAACGCCTGATTCTGTGGTTCTCCGCTTTCTGGCCTGAGCAACGGTTATTCCAACCGCCAACACAGTACGCATGCGTACGCTAGCTGGCCAATGAGAGCTAGGTCACTGGTCACCCGGATGTTGACCTAGATAATTTGACCTCAGGCTGACCCCGATACTCCGTATAACCTCCTTGGTAGGATCAGTTGTTTAAACTTTAATTTCCAGGACATACTAGATTCAAGTTTGGCATTTTCTAGTGAATTAAGCTATGGGAGAGAGTGAGAGTGAGTGAGTGAGTGAATTCAGCCACTTCATATTACAAGAGTGATGTTTGTAGTGATGAAGATGTTACTTTCTTTGCTTTATTTAGTGTAAAACTAGGCTTTTCTTATGTTACCCATACTTTCATGTCACTTTATGTGTGGTTGTGAGACTAATATGTGATTAAAAGCTGTTACACTTTATACATTATGAAATGTGTATGTGATGTGTGAGTTTACTACAGCTACTTAAGAAACCTCATAGAGATGCTACATATATGGGTTACAAATATTGTGCCATTCTCAGTCTGATTTAAAGAGTAAGGTTTTAAAATGCACAAAGTTATAAGCCAGGTTTGTCTGTAAGCCCTGGATAAGAGCTTATCCGGGGCTTTCATACCTAGTTTGTCTGTAAGCCCCGGATAAGGGCTTATCCGGGGCTTTTATCCTGGGTTTATATGTAAGCCCCAGATAAGAGCTTATCCGGGGCTTTTATACCAAGTCTGTCTGTAAGCCCCGGATAAGGGCTTGTCCGGGGCTTTTATCCCGGGTTTATATGTAAGCCCCGGATAAGGGCTTATCCGGGGCTTTTATCCTGGGTTTATATGTAAGCCCCGGATAAGGGCTTATCCGGGGCTTTTATCATGGGTTTATATGTAAGCCCCGGATAAGAGCTTATCCGGGGCTTTTGTCCCGGGTTTATATGTCCCGGATAAGAGCTTATCCGGGGCTTTTGTCATGGGTTTATATGTAAGCCCCGGATAAGGGCTTATCCGGGGCTTTTGTCCTGGGTTTATATGTAAGCCCCGGATAAGGGCTTATCCGGGGCTTTTGTCCCGGGTTTATATGTAAGCCCCGGATAAGAGCTTATCCGGGGCTTTTGTCCCGGGTTTATATGTAAGCCCCGGATAAGAGCTTATCCGGGGCTTTTGTCCCAGGTTTATATGTAAGCCCCGGATAAGAGCTTATCCGGGGCTTTTGTCATGGGCTTATATGTAAGCCCCGGATAAGGGCTTATCCGGGGCTTTTGTCCTGGGTTTATATGTAAGCCCCGGATAAGGGCTTATCCGGGGCTTTTATCATGGGTTTATATGTAAGCCACGGATAAAAGCTTATCCGGGGCTTTTGTCCCGGGTTTATATGTAAGCCCCGGATAAGAGCTTATCCGGGGCTTTTATCCCGGGTTTATATGTAAGCCCCGGATAAGAGCTTATCCGGGGCTTTTGTCCCGGGTTTATATGTAAGCCCCGGATAAGAGCTTATCCGGGGCTTTTGTCATGGGTTTGTCTGTAAGCCCCGGATAAGAGCTTATCCGGGGCTTTTGTCATTGGTTTATATGTAAGCCCCGGATAAGGGCTTATCCGGGGCTTTTATCATGGGTTTATATGTAAGCCCCGGATAAGAGCTGATCCGGGGCTTTTATCCCGGGTTTATATGTAAGCCCCGGATAAGAGCTTATCCGGGGCTTTTGTCCCGGGTTTATATGTAAGCCCCGGATAAGCTCTTATCCGGGGCTTTTGTCATGGGTTTATATGTAAGCCCCGGATAAGAGCTTATCCGGGGCTTTTATCATGGGTTTATATGTAAGCCCCGGATAAGAGCTTATCCGGGGTTTTTACATTTGATTTGCCTGGTGTCTGCCTTAGAAAGCCCCAGATAAGCTCTTGAGAGTAAGATTGACATAACTATTTTTTCTCAGCTCATCAGAGTGGTATATACATTTACCATGTATTTACCTAACATTTACACATAAAATACATTTACCACGTATTTACCTTATATTTACACATATTTACCGGGTAAATATTTGGTATTTGTGGGTAAATATTATATGTCACATTTACCAGGCATTTACATACCCCACGTAAATTTGGTAAATCCCTTATTTCGTGCAGTGTCCCCTCTTGAGGGCGGAATACCAAAATCTGTTTATGGCTCTATAAATTTGTTTGTACTGCATTATGTTATTGGTTATTGGTGGGCCGGCTTACTCTCTCCTTGCAGCCAGGGGCTGAATTGTGAGGAGCTTACAATGGTGGTGGGGCTTAATCGCAAGGGTCTGGAGCGGCTGCCATTCGGCGCTAACTCAGGTGACCTCAATACGACCCCAGGTGCGGCCATAAGACTGTAAGGTTTGAACCACTCACACCGGGAAGGTCCCCTACTCTTTTCGATAAGTATGGTGGGTTCTTTAACGTGCGTGGGGTGTGGCTCTCCCCAAACACGGGACCTCCATTTAACGTCCTATCCGAGGGACGTCCCTAACCGAAGCTAGGTACTCATTTACACCTGAGTGAAGTGAGGAAAGTCGTGTAAAGTGCCTTTCCCAAGGGCACAAGATCGGTGACATGGGTGGGGATCGAACCCGGGACCTCTTGGGCCTGAGCCGAACGCGCTACCGCTGCGCCACCGACCCCACATATGTGAGTTTATTATCCATAATGATTGTAAGACCTGATCAAGGTAACGATGTTGACATTGTTCAGATGGGCGTAATGGAACCGCGCCGTTGTCACGCGCTGTTCGTGAGCCTACACATCAGATGATGACCTCTGAATGACATGGGGTCTTAGACAATGGCTTCGGTGATCTCTCGACCAAGTCGTGTAAGTGTATTTTAAACACAGTACCGCGGGTAAGGTCAGCGAGAAAGGCGTTACAATGGCTAGAGTTTAAGAATATATTCAGGACGGCCTCTTTTCGGGGGCTAGAGTATGGCTTGTAGGGAGAACAAGAATGAGGAATACAGCGATCAGGATCCCTAATCATGTGCTGAGAATTGGAGAAAAAGATGGAGAAAGGGGAAGAATCGATACATTCGTTTGGAAATAACAGGCTCGTGCGGGAAGATTTAAGATCGGCATGTTCCATCGCTGATTAGTTGGCTGTAAATATTTAGGATGTTTTCTATCTTTGGTCAGGTGTACGTCATACTGTATTATATGAAGGATGGGTAAAGTGGTGGCCAAACAACTCCATCTTCAACAATTAGCAACGCCTTCGGTAATACCGTAAGAGATGGAAGATTACGAGGGAGAAACGCACCAAGGCTGTACTTTTGGGTGCCTCATCACCCTTCACATGGTCGAAACATAGGTAGAGAATTGTGACCAATTCTGACTGGTTTGCAAGGTACACAATGGTACACGATAAATTATAAGTGGTGGAACCAAGAGAATACAGCTCAGAAAGTATCGTGGAAAGATATGTAATAGGGTGCTCTAACCTTCTGTTTTAATAGTGAGAGTTTGTCTCTTGGACATCCCAGGACATCATTTTCTGTGTGCATGATTCAGTCATTTTCCCCTGTACATGTTTCTTCTTAAGAAGCGGGGAGTCTCAAGTGGGCGACCTTTGAGTGACACAAGCTGACGAGCTATCTTCCCAGGGGTCCAGAGCAGCACGCGACCAGTCGCATTATTTGGGAATAAATGGGGACTGACCAGTAAGCCTCTTGAGAAATAGAAGGAAGTGATTCATAATGACTGGTAAAAGAAGTGTGTTACTTTTCCAAGAAATCTGTGTGTAGGCGGTTAGAGGATATAAAGGCATGTACTCGTACTCATTAAAGCCCTTCTAAATATTGGCGGGTTTGCCGCGGGATGACACGTTGGCACTTTTTGTTTATAGTATACTACTCTCTCAGATGTGCCATCAATGGGGAAAAGAACGTTTGGAGTTTACTCTCAAGAGAGGAGGAGCTCAACGAGTGCCAGGAAAATGATAACAGATTTTGTTTTACTGGCGCTCTAGCACTGTTTTCAGACACAATAGGAAAGGCTCGTATGCATCAGTGAGGTTGAAATAAAATGATGTTCCTGGTGACTCTATCAAAGTTTGTACTTGAATTAGTAAGGGAGATGATGAGTATGGGGATATACTTCCTGGTGGAAGTGTTGGGAGGATGGGGTGACATGCCTTTACGGGGACAAGGAGTAAGGACAGCGCGACGTAGGCACTGTCCCATAACTTATGCAGGATGATCCGATGATTGCGCAGTGTGATTAGTAACCTAATCACACTGCGCTCTCATTGGTCATCCGTAATAACCTAATTAACCAACCCCATATAAGGCATGCGTGCCCTATCACTGCACTCATTTCGTCGGAGACATCCGCAACACCGAAGAGCAAGGTGGGGGCCGTCACGTGGGTTCGGGCAATAAGGGTTTTCAAGAGCGGAATCAGGGAAGATAGCCACGGGCGCTTCCCACCCGCCCACCCACCTTAGATATCAATGCCCATTTCCAGGGTCTAGGCTCCCTCCTCGCGACTTCGGCACTGTCCCATAACTTATGCAGGATGATCCGATGATTGCGCAGTGTGATTAGTAACCTGAACAGGTTCTATTTTGATACTGCGTAGCTACACAGACCGAGTTAGTGTTCTTCGGAATTTCAGGCACGGATGTATATAATTTGAGTGTTATTTGGTTTTAATCCACACGGTAAATTTAAGAAGAGCTCTTTAGGAGAGTAGGTCACAAGTGACAAGCAAATTATATGAGCTGGACCTGTAGTTATTCAGTTACAGGTTCTAATGACAGTTCAAATTAACCTTGTTGCCTTTCCTGGCAAGCAGTGTAGTTTGCGTACCCATACGAACAGCAGGTTGTGGGTTCAAGCTGTTCGAGATGGGACGGAGTTAACAATTTCAAGGTAACATGAATAGGGTCGAACTCTGGCAACATGAGCAAAAAAAATAACAACCAAACAATAATCTCAAATGGCTGTGACATCCAGCCATTTTATCTAAGCTGAAACAGCCCCCACTGAGCCAGTGGCACAGTTCCCGAAGTCTGGGTTTCCAAGAGGCTGGACAGCTATCTAACCATAACAACCCCAGAGTTAGCCTGATGTACTGCTGCAAGCCAATTAAATTCGTTAAAAATTAGTAGTTAGTTGCTCTGTCACAATTGTTTACATACAACTGTGTGTAGTTTTTTGAGTCAGCCGTTGCAAACTCTGCTTTGTTGGAAAATATAGGTTTTAACAACCAGACAACATACCCTGGGTGCCAGCCACGTTTACGGGCCGCTAACCCCTTCGCCCGCGGACAGGAGTATATCGGCCCTACAACGTTGTAGGGCCGATATACTCCTGTCCGCGGGCGAAGGGGTTAGCGGCCCGTAAACGTGGCTGGCACCCAACGTTGTAGGGCCGATATACTCCTGTCCGCGGGCGAAGGGGTTAGCGGCCCGTAAACGTGGCTGGCACCCAGGGTAAGACAACATGGATCTTTTCTATACGGCTATCGACGTTCTATCTGGGATGATGGTCCTCACAGCATATTTGATGTTGCTGTAGAGAAAACACAAAGATGAAGAACAAAGAATGGTACTCTGACACTCTTATAATTGGGTTTCTTAAAAGTTGGTAAGGACCAGAAAACATGGTATAAATTGGTCAGGATGGTTTCGACAGGGTTAACCGTTATTGAAAAACGCCCTTGCGGCGATATGTTTTCCCTGGGTGAATAAATAAAAAATGAAATGAAAAATGAAATGTTAGCAGTTAATTTTCAGAAGCTTAATTTTGTGGAGAAGCCTCAGAAGCCTCTATACCATGTCACTACTGAAAAATTGTTTTCTGAAAAGATATTATCATATATCTTCTTGTCTGGAATACACACCGAGAATACATAAATAACATAAGAAAATATGTGTTAGGCTGTGTAATTTTGAACAAGTCGTCTGAGAATGTTACAAAGTACAAATTTGTCGACCGCCAACGCGTAAATAAGATTATCCATTACAGATGTCAGCCGCGCGCGGCCTGGGTCAATCGGTATGCCTAAATACCTCAACCCCCCTCAACCCCCCTCAACCGCCCTCAACCCCCCACTTCCTGGGCTAATATACAGTGAATATCACTGCTAAGAACGCTTTTTAACACTCTGGATACATTCGACAATTCTGGTTATTTTCGTCATGTCAACAAACAGACGGGATTATTGTCATCAGCATAGTACAGGACGTTTTCTACAATCATAAAATAGAGTTTGGGACAGTGACCGTCACAAATTGACCATCACAAAGCGATAATTTGTAGTCAAGAGGATCTGTGAACTAAGAACACACCTCTGGCCACCGCCCTTCCTCTCCGACTACAGCTGGGTGGTTGTGCGACGGGAAATCTTGCCATATCCATCCGCCGCGGAACTGGTCAGACGACATGTGTACCAACGACTACATCATACGAAACAAAGATTATTCCACTAATTCATTAACAAATATAACACAATAAAAAAAATGTAGGACAACGGTTTAAAATGAACGCTTATCACTAGATGCTTCGTTCGTATCCGCACTACTTTCTGGCGGCACTTGTGTACATATTGTCTGAGGAGGATATTTGTTCGTTGGCGTGGTGCGAGGCTCTCTCAGGGTTTGTTTAACTATCAGTTTTAAAGAACGGACGTCGGACGGCATCCGTCAAGAGGAAGATTTGAGCTAACCAGTTTGTGGCGTAAGAAACTTTGTTCGATAACTAACGAGGAAGCTAAATTGGAAGATGAGAGAATGTTGTTTATCTTAGACCCCATTAATGCTAGCAATCCAATGTCTTCAAATATAGGAAAGAGTGGATTTTCGAAAATCCAATGTAAGCCTCATTGTCCTCCGCACGTCATCAACCAGCCTCAACCCAGTACCCTCCCAAATAAAACATATACATGCACGGGTATAAAATAGTACGTCCAAACACGAAACGTCTGGTTGATATGTGGCTGCTTTTGACTTTTTTTTTAAATCGAATCAGTTTGAGATCAACGTTTTCATCTATGCAAAGATGTAAGCTTTGCTAAGCTCTCTTACTTGGAGTTTTGGTGAATTTCAGATGTTAACGCGCATAGGTACAAATCAAGTGCAGTACTTCGGTCCTGCGTGAAATGCTTTCAGTGCAGGACGGCCAGGCCCCGAGGACGGCCATGGAAGGTGAGGATAGTCCTTTGTTGGAAAATGAATTACTAGTATGTCTTCGTATTTTGTCTCCTTTTGGTTCCGCAAATCTTCGCACTTATCGTGCAGTATAGCAGTTGTAGTGATGAGTTTCTACTTCGGGGTTTGAAGTTTTACTTTTGAGTTCAAATCGTTTTTCGTGGGGGTCAATGTGGTCGTATGCCTACCTGTGGTCGTATGTGGCCGAGTAATTGAGGGAGGGCGGTTTTGTGTTGTTGAACATGTCTACGATGTTTATCGCCGAAATTATTGACAATACCTGCGTAATATAAGCTCTGTTGTAAAACTTTGAGGCCACAAACGATATTGTTTTGTTTTGCTTCTTGGTTTTATGTGAGTAAGGTCAGTTTCTGTTACCGAGTCATGCTGTCAGAGAACAAAGGGCCCGGGTGGCATGGTCATGTCAAATGTTTTCACTGGATTATGTAAGTCACATCGGTTGGTGTAAGGACAACACTTCAATACACGCAAGGACGGACAGGAGTTCATCAGAATGTAATAAGCTTATGAAATTTATGAAGTAGATTAACATGGTGTACTTTTTTCCCCACAGGTCCACCCAGATAGGATTGCAACTACAGAGGTGCTCAGCATGGCACGTTACATCTCAGAAGGAGCCAACATCTACAGCAAAATGCTGAGACAATCAATCATCATCAGAAGAACAGTATTGTTGGATGGATCTTCTGACTCTGTAGACATTTTGATTTTTGTTTAGGAATCTGTGAATGGTAGAACATCCAGCTCACTCATTGTGTTGTAGGCAGGTCTATTTAAAAAGCTGGCAACAAGCCTCTTGGAAACCCAGACCTCGGGGACTGTGCCTCTGGCTCAGTGGGGGTTTGTTCAGCTTAGTTAGATGGGTCTGCTGGATGTCAATGCCTCAAAATTCAAAATCCAATCTTTCAGTTTCAGACCTCTGTTGTTAAATGTACAATTTCTTTTTTTAAATGAAGCACATAATAGAGCAGACTATGGAGCAAGAAAGGTCCTTACTTTTACATACAGTTGTTTTAAAAGCAAATGTAATTTATATCAGAAACGAGAAAAGGCCCCTCTTTCTAGTCTTAAATGTTTTGCCACTGGCTCAACTTCTTTTTCATCCACTTTGGTTAGTCTGTTGGTTTCACGTTGGACCAAAGGTTTCTGTCGAATTGTGGAAAGTGCTCATATTTTCGGCCCACCTGTAATTCTAAGGCTTTAGCTGACACAAACTGCCTGAATAATATGTCTGTCATGACGGGTCCTTTTGACGGTGGTACCCAAGTTGTTTCCTACATATATATCTTGGAATTGACTTACTGCTGAAATCTTGAAACGGGAGACTTTTTTTTTCACATTGTGAAGAAATTTGGTTTCTTGAGCGTGCCCTCATACCACAGGTCCTCCTGATAGAACTGGAAGACGTCAACTTTCCTTACACACTGTGGCAGACGCCCATTTTCAGTGTTAGGCATGGAGTCCCCGAACTTCTAAGTGTAGTTTTGGAACCAGTCTTTGGCTGTCTGTTACTTTCTTGATTGGAACTCCATACCCAGGTTTCCATCTGCAAAAGCGCGGAGTCTTTCCTGCTCGTAGCCATGTTTGACTTCATAGAACATATATTATACAATGAAATAATTCACATAAGGTAGTGATTGGATACTGCAAGTACATATACTTCCAAAACCTATATCAAGTATCAATCACTTTTATAATCACCTTCATGGATATGAACTGCTGCCTCTTCATCAATTGTGTGGTGCAGATGTGCACTGCCTGTGTTTGCATTGATGTTTCTGTTGGGGATGATGCTGAGTACCCATAACGCATCGATCCGGTGATTCTTTGTGACTTGTGCATCCCGACATTCTCACGGAAACTTGACTATTACTGATATACTACTTGTGTAGTGCTTGTGAATGCAACAGCAATTGCCACATCTATGCATAAGTATGCACATCAATAGGAATGGATATTAGAATTTTCAGGAATATAAGTAGCAGATGTTCCTACCTTCGCATTTTTGACCTGTTGAAAATCATAGAATGTCTCATATGGCCTCCTCTTATAGACTGCCCGCCTCGTCTTCCTACCACTGTTTTGGAGCTGGCTAAATGCATTCTTAGATATCTTGTTATGTTTCCCTTTTCCGCTTCTGTTTCTTTGATTATACCTTCCTATTTAGAACATTAATTTTACGCAGCAGCTGTTCTACCTGAGCTCTACTGCTCGACAAGGGAAACAACTCTGTGCAGGACGGGAGCAACCATGGTGAAAGTCCTTGGTGCGCAGTCATAGACAATGGAAGGATACTTACCCTCTCTATGCACGAAACAACTCGGCATTGTCCTGTTATTTATGCCAACAGCACTGTTCATGTGCATACAAGAATAACTGTCCTCGTCATATTGATGTGCGCACAGAATAGTTGATGATGACAACTATGACTTACCGCAAGTAAGTCTTTTTAACGCCATCTTCCTGGGCCATCCGTACTATAGCATTGATGTCACCTTGACAGAGGTTGCTTTACTTTCGCGATCACATTGCGTTTTCTTTTAACATGGTTGAGCAATCTACTTATATTTCTTTGCAAGATCAGTAATGGTGTAGTCAAGGTTGATCATAAACGATAACTTTATTGCACAACAATTGTACAGAGTACAAAGTATGGCACCTACTACTACATAAGTACCATTTCATAATGCTAACACATGACAGTACTGAAATACTGTACTGAGTATCCATCAACAAGAATTTTCTTCTGTCACGAATGTACAAATATGCTTGGAATAAAGCTGGGTTTTAAAAAAAAACAGTAAAAAAATTCAGCGGGTCTGCACGTTTAGACATAACACAACTCGCTCAAAACGTTAACACTGTGACAGTAAATGTACTGTTAGTGCTTTGGGTCTGCGCATCCAAAACTCAGACCAGGGTGTTTTTTAACCAGTCGCCCTGCAACTTTAGTCAGCTTGGCAACTGTTGGATATCTCTGAAACCCCTTCGTGGTGGCCATCATGACTGCCCCCTGATCCTGTACGAGGTTCTTCAGTGTAGTCGGATGCACCTCCCTGTCATCCAGCCCAGCCATTTCCACCAGCATGAAGGTATACTAGTACTACATGTAAAGTAATTTATTCAGTAGGATTTCCGGCACCATCCTCATACTCCAGGCATTTACGTCACTTTGAGTGACTGGTCGAAAGCTCTAGTGGAGAAATTTCCTTGTGTGTGCTTTGTTGTAGAGAGGAAGTAATGCCTGCCACAAATGAATACCTTGTGTATTTTGATGTTTGGCAGTTCTTCTGTCCACATTGTGTAGAATTGTGAATGGCCTAGATGATCGAGACCTCTTGCCATATGATCTTCCTTGTACAATTCATACACCTCCTGCTTAGTCAGGCAGTGGGGCAGGTATGGTGCTCGGATCTGGCATTTCGTCCCAGGTCTTCTCATAGCTGTATTCATAGCTGTAGACTTCAGTCAGTGCGTATCAGACAATCTGTTGCTCTTTTCCTCATTGCTTCAACAGCCAGACGTACCAGGTTATTGCTCATTGGAGATAAAGTGAGAGCTTGTTGGCAAATAAAAGAGAAATCAGTACACAGGCATTACTCACATTTCTTCAATCTATGGTGGATTGCGACAGTTCACGCGGAAAGAGGTACTTCGATAGTAAGATGTGCTGTTGGTGGCTAGAATAGGGTTGTGTTGTGCTGGGGCAGGTTGGAGTTGGAGCATCAGTCTAGTTGGTTACATCGTCTTCCTTCGCCAGGGTTCTCCCCAGAAAATTATAGTATCCTGGAGCATCATGAGCACATAAACATCAATGTATTATAATGCGAAGGTATAACGATACGCTTTATCTGGTAAAATCATCCCTTTCCAGTTTTGTCTCTTATGAACACTTATAACAAAGTTATCTCCCATCCTATCTTCCCCATCCTTAAATGTAGCTTTGAATCTAACATCGGTACAATCAATGTTCAGTTCCTCTAGCTTTGCCTGAATGTCTGGATCTACGTCTAGTACGTCTTACAAACTGCATCTACATACAAAATTTTTACACCTTCTATATTGGGCTCAGGACACAAATCTCTGAATCGAACTATCCGTTAACAGTTTTTATTCAAATGAATGGTAAGTAATGGCTTGGCAACACACATACTGTATATCCAGTTGCAGCTCGCTGAAGTAGGAGTCTGTTTCACGGGAATAGGCTGAAGTGACGATGGAGAACAGGCACCGCCTGACGCCGACAACAACGATGTCACCGTGGAGGATGTTGTGTTGTCAGCCGAGCCTGTTGTTTTGCTGGCTGTTGTCTGTAACCTCCCACTGGGATGACAAGCCTAAGTACGCTTTAACTATTTCACTATCTTGATTTGTTACAAACTGTTTTATATCTGCAACAAAGGCGTCTATGTCTTGGGGTTTGAATGATGTCCATCTTTTAACCATCGCATTCAGAGACTCGCAGTCATTTTGTTTATATAGGGAACGTTCTCCATTTCTGTTTATCACAACAACATGATTTTCTATTACTGGGAAAATTTTACGTTTGCAATAGTTGATGAATTGTTCAATATTACTTTGACCCAAGGCAATCCAGGAGTCTTAAAGGGGACGAATATCACTTTTAAAGTTGTTGCTTGTCGAGAGTAGTTGTTTAAGATCTTCTATCATGTGATGTGGTGGAAGACGGTGTACCCAGTGTACGGCATTTTCTTTTTATGTTGCCCCAAAGGTGAAGACTACAGCGGTATCCTTTAGCTAATGGGAATGTGTCCTTCAGTGACTCTATCAGAGCAGGCTCTCCGTCTGTCCCATATGCCTGTAGTTTTCCATTTAATTCTGGTTCATGGCTGACCATCTTTTGAAAGAGTGAGATATATTGTACAATGGCCATAGGGCCAATCATTACAGTTGGCACATCCCTTCCTTTAACCTTAAGACCCAGTTGTCTGTATGTTGAAACCAATAACCAGAATGGGCCCAACTCAAACTACTGTAAATCTAACTTTAAGCCTGTCAACAAATTAGTATCAGGGCAAGCTAATTGAATGCAATGAGAGTAAGAGTTTCATTACTACCGGTATGTAGGTTTATCTTCCAACTTTGAAAACAAATTTATCAGTAACTCACCACTTGACCTGATCAAAGCCACAAAGTGGTTTTACTGTGACAGTGTGGTTCGCCTGACGAGCATCACCTTCACCTCCCCAATGACATCAAAGTCCCTGCATTCACAGGGAGACATGGGCCTGTTGTCATACCAGGTGATGCTCGCATCCTGGCAGTGCACAGTGATGATATGTTTGCAGAAGCCCGATAGGAAGGAGGTCTGCATCAGCCCTGAAGACAACATATTATTGTGTATTAGAATGTGACATTTGAGACATGTTACATGTGTCCTGATGAGAAAAACATTTAAGAACTTTTACCAGACTGTTGAATTCCACCCGGTCTACTTGCATTGATAAATGAATAGGCTAGCTGTGTTTACGATAACTTTTACTTATTTTCTTATGACAGAGAGGCCAAGATTATGATAACTTTTGTTACTAAGCATAATTAGTTACCAGGCACTAGATGTACATGGAGAATGGCAAGGCAGACTTCCACATTGTACATACCAGAGTAAGATCCCATCTTGGCTGTTGCCTTCGCCTCCTCCTTAATGGCATATTCGACGATTTCCCTTGGGCTGACTGCACTGCATGCATTAGCTGTATCTTCTGTACACACACTATGCAGCAGCATTTGTACAGAACCCACATTGATGATACCATCAACAATGTACTGTTAAAAAACCAACAAAGATGTGTTTAACCTGTATTATACTTCATACTACACATGCACAAGTATGGGTTATTTAAACCAGTTAGAAATGGTCTTTATGGCAAATTACACTGTAACTTAGTAAGAATAAGTGCTTTCCACCACTGATACTCTGATATTTGATATTCTTTTCTCTTGTACATGGGTGATGATTTACATTGCATCTAATTTTTATGCTCAAACTTGGCTCATACATTTGGCTTGAATAATTTCCTAAAGTTGGTTCAATGATTCAATGAAAAGTTCTTCTATTCACAACCACAGTAGTAGAAGTGAGTAGAAGAACTTAACCGTTCAATTGGCTCATACCTGTTCAATGAGGTGGTCTGCATATGCTGCAGCTCCCAGTCGAAAGGTTCCTGCATGATCTTCACTGCCAGTTAGGGCGATGCTCACGGCATTAAACAGGCAATCCCCATTTCCATTCGTCTCTAATGCCACGTGATTGGCAGGGATGTTTGTGTAACTGTGATGATAGAGCAAAGGAAGAACCGCATCTATATAACACGTGTAGATTTAGACATTTTTAATAATAGCTATCCTTTTTGCATTTATTCTGTAGCCTTTTGTAATACTTTTTTGGAATTTGATGTTTCTACAATGACAATGTTAATAGACATAGTGATATTTACCAACATTTAATCAATAGAGATAAGAGAAATTGTAGTACTGGATGTATTTGAAAAATCTTTACCCTGTCTTCTTTTGACTTGCAGATTCAAAAGTTGCAGATTCAAAAGCTGAATGTTCTCAGCAATGTCTCTGCAGCATCTCTGGAAAGTGTCCCAGATTTTTGCAAGGCGTTGCAAGGCTGCCTTTGGCTCCTGTGATAAGACAGAATATTTTAAGTATGAAAACTCCCTTAGATCATTAACTGTCATGGTGTTAGTAATCGATTACAATTACATGTATCATTATATTCCTTGCAAATTTAGTTTAATAATTTGCACATAGGTACAACATCTATCCAGTTTAATGTCTTTTTCCCCCGAGGGGGTTATACGTGCTTGCATCAAATGCAAGTCTTTTTTTTTAAAGAGGACGGCCTGTCGCCCTGGGCGACACAATATAAAGTCAATAAGGAAGTACTCCCCACTGTGGCTTCTCCAGCAGCTTGAATAGTGAATTGACCCCAATAACTACATAAACTCATAAACATCCCAGAACAGAAACAAAGGCAGGGACTTATTAGCATAATACTGGTCGATCTATTTTGAACAGATTCAAATATTTTTCTGTACTGGTTTTCATAGTGACAATATCAAACCATGCAGAATGATCCAGATAATTGTAACTAAGTCACATAATGAAGAAATTGCTATCAACAACTTTCAGTTTCTGGAAAACCAACCTTGTGTTCAAATTTCCACTTTCTACACAGCCCTTTGAAAAGTTGTGTAATTGTAGATATCTGTATTCATTTTGTAACTTGAAAGTATCTTCCTCACAGCTGGATTATCTTTGATAGTAAGTGTGTCTAGAAATATGTCTTGTAATTGTGGTGTCTAAGAAAACAGTATACATGTAGAATATGGAGCTCTATTCTAACAGAACTGTACAAGTAACTGCCAGCCAATGCATATGTCTGACACTACAATGTACTAGACAGAGCTTGGCAAGCCAGTGTTGTCATTACATTCTGGACTCATGACTCCGACTATCTTCTTACAATCATATTTGAATTCTTTATCTGTTTTTGATTCATTTCTAAATGTCTTGAAGAGTAACTTGTCTTGGGTACTGTCAACCTATTAGCCAGACCTCTACCCATGTTACCACTACAGTGGTCAGAGGTAGACTGAGGCCTGGTAGTTTACGTTAGCCGAATTTATTGGGTGATTTTATAGTACAAGCATGCTCTTTAAGCAAGGTTTTTCAACGCCAACCTAAACCCTAGTATGGCCCAGGATCCCTCTAAACGAAGAGGGGAAGTACGTTATAAGTGTCTTTCCCAATGGCACAACCTTCATGTCCGGACATGTCTGGGTCCAACCCTGGGGATTGAACCTGGGTCCACTTGCTTAACAGTCGGATGCTCTACCACTACACCACACAGATACCCCTTGGACATGGACATCTTTTATGTCTACATTTGTATTTACTCACCTGGTTGATTGTGGCTGATGGCTGGCCACAGGAGTCTGGGGTGGGTACAGCTGATGACTGTATGTATGGGTTAAAAAATATATAAGGGCATACCAGTACATGTACATTCACCATTTTTAAGTCTCAGTAAATTGACCTCGCCACATTGGTATGAGGGTCAGTGTACGAAATACTTTTTTAAGGCAGGTTGCCCAGTGGGCAACCTAGGTCAAAAATTTGGTTGCACAGAAGAATTTCAAGTTGCACCACCTTCAATTCGCTGGTTTCTTCAGTTGAGTACATACATAAAATACAACACAATACACGATATCATGTAACAGCCTTGATGCACTACAGTGCTACCTTGACAAGTTATAAGTCATGATCAGACTCTGACTCCGATTCTGACGACGGTATAGAGAAAATGTTTTATCACACAAGCAAATGATTTTTAAAAGTTCAAGGACCGGTAAAAGTAACAATACAATGGTGGATTTTGTTATATCTAATGATCGACCCCTAACTTTAACCTCATGACCCAGACTACCCGAACCCACACTAACCCTATTGAGATTAAAACAGTTCACGTTACACTATCACCGAGTGTGGACTCCTGACTGTGTCTCTCCTTCAAATAGCTACCTCTAACGGGCAAAGGACATAACAGATTTAATGCGAAAATCACCGCAAATCCATGTACATATGTTAGGAATCTCCAAAGGAACAGATAAAATAACTTAAGATTAGTTCTGAAATCCTGTTCCATAAGATCAGTCCAAATGTAGCAGAAATGGAGCAAATTTAAAGTTTTTGAAATCATGACCTTATACTTCATCATATGAATGGGGGCTTAAGACAAGAGTACAGTTTTTAATGATTAATTGCAATAATGTACATGTTTTTCTACTGTTTTGTGTAATATGGGTGTCGCATACCGTTAACAGGGCCTCTGTGATGTTGTTCTCTTCCACCGACATTACACTCATGTCTGCACTTGTCAGTTTTGACATCACACCGGGTACGAAGGACATCATCTGTAGGGCGACCTCCGGCGGGTTGCTTATACAAAACCATGCATATCAAATTGTAAGAGGGAAAATGTCAGTAATGAGATTTTATGAGAAAAGGATGTCATCCCGAAAATCTGAAGGAGGAAAAATATAAGTCTGGTTAATAGTGTAATAGTAAAGATGCATACACTATCAGTGACCATCGAGTGCTATAAGATCCCAGATAAATCAACGTGCTAACTTTACATATTTTGCAAGTACCAAATCCCGCGTCACCTTGCCCTCTGTTTGGGTAAAGATATGGGTGAGAGATGTAACAGATCCCTCGCCCCTGGGGGGGGGGGGTTAGAGACGCACTAAAATCCGAAACCGACCGCGGGCTACACTACCCGCCACGTACAAAACGTACTAATTTTCAGCTCCGGGCTACATGCAGCTACAAACTATGTACCCTAACCGCGGTAAAAAAAACGAAGGCTGGTCACTAAAGCCCTGATCGCAATCGACTATCAGTCCCTATGTGCGCTTCGGGTGAGGGCAATTCTGCTGCCAGTGGCCTCGCTCGTGGCAGTTAAAGCACGGCTCCTTCCTAGGGGAACCTGTGTTCCGCTGTTTCTCGGTGCGAGGTCTGTGGGGGTTCCAACCGCCCCGCCGGCGTCCTGTTCCCCACGCGTTGGGTGGGGAAGCTGAGTGGCCGCCCCTTAGGCCCCAGGTGGAGGCGACGCTCTCTGGTAGTAAGCTCCACGGCCACCACCCCCATGTTCCCTGAGCGCCGCCGTGGCCTTCTCCGCCTCCTCGGCGAACCGGCGTTCCCTCTTCGTCATCACGAACTTTAGGACTTCCAGCCCTATCCCCACACTCGTCGTGTGCCCGAGGAAAAAGCCCCGAACTCCCTCGTAATGCTCCTTGGACTTTGCGTTGGAGGAGGCTTCAATGACCTTCTGCAGGGCCCTTTCTAGCCGCAACGGCTCTGTGTGTATGGAAGACTCCCGGCAGATGCGCTTGAGCGCACTCGTTGCCGCGTCATACTAAGGAACATCAAATCAATATCGTATCAGGTGCTGTTTCCGCCCCTCTGACCTTGCCAGCGGCTAAAAAGACATGTGAGTTTCACAATACAGACAGGGAGATCCTTATGCAAATAATCTTGACTTGCAATAACAACAAGCTACGTCGCAGAGCGCTCCAAAACAAAGACATCTAGTTAGATGGTCTACTGAAGTTGGCCCGATCTCTAGAAATTGCCGACAAGCAAGCTCTCGTGATCGAAAACACAAACAAGCCGCATGCCGACGTAAATCTAGCCAGAAGAGGTCAGCATGTCCCGACCACCACCACCACAACCCTTACTTGGGTACATCCATAATGTGTCACCAGTAAACACACGACAGTCCGGCTCAAAATACTTCAAATTCAACTTGCAACTTGAAGATGACACAAAGTGAGCAATCTGCTTCTCGCCCCCCAAAAAAGAAAAATCTTATCTGCAAGTGAGCAGTCAAAAAAAAGTTGCAAGATATCAGATATTCCGCATATCCAACCTCTGATATCATACTAGCAGAAGCCACAGAAATTACATGTGACAATGTCAACTTTCCAGCAACAGAATCTGAACCAACTAGTTCACGTGTAATAGATTTGCAAAAAATCGACAATCAGCAGGAGGCTTACATCAAAATGAAAGTAACACACATGGCAGAGACTGAAACAGCTTCACATGGATTAAAACAACTCCAGAAAAATGAGTGTACTGTATCAGATGAGACAGGTTCTATTAGATTGACAGCATGGCAGCCACACACGTTGCAACAAGGAAAAAGCTATCATCTCAAATTACGAATAAAACCATATGCAGGTCATAAGTACATTGCTACAACTGAAGAAACAACCTACGAAGAAATACCTCCACTTGATGTTTCAGATGAGCCTACACCTTGTGTCAACAAGTACACTGTCAAAGCAAACATTGTAAGCATGGAAATCATCTCCAGCCACCTCAAATGCAGCAGCTGTAGAAAAAAGTCGCTGACACTACAGAGAAATCTGCTTGATGCAGCACTAGATGTGCGTGAACGTGGGTTTTGACGATTGGTGCCTCCTTCTCCAAAGCCAGACTAATCCACTCCTGGACCCTGTCTCTAAACTGATTCAATTCTGCAAAACGTGGCCTAACCCCGTTCCCCATGTCTTCCTTTAGCTGATCTGTATCAAGAGTGGCTTGGTAATCACCGACTGCTTCTTCGAGGTCAAAGAAGGTCTTCTGCTATTTTTCCATGTGCTCTTGCACCCCAGATAGATCATTCTGTTCCATCAGCACCTTTAGCTCATTTGTTTTCCTCGTCAAACGGCCTAGAGTCGACGACCTATATTCCTTCTTTTTATCTCCATGAAAAATGGAGATATTGTTTTGTGTCTGTGTGTGTGTCTGTGTTTCCGCCAATTACTGGAGAGCATAACTTAAGAACGCCTTTATGGATGGTGATGATATTTGGCATGTAGGTAGGTCTTAGGAAGACAAAGGTCAAGGTCAAATCTGGGCCTCCTGGTGGCTGACCTTGGTACTGCAGCAGAACTTCCGTTTTTTGTATCTTTTGTCCTGAACATGCTATGGTCTTGATTTTTTGGTGGCAGATAGATTTTCCTGTAAGTGGTGTGGGTTTGGTCCCCCTGGCAGCTTGTGCTGGAACTGCAGGGGGGTGGGGTGGCGAAATCTTTAAGAGCAGATAAGTCCAGAAAGGAGCAACGTATTATCATGATTTTTGGTTTGTAGGTAGCTTACACAGAGGTGAACATAAATAGATGCAAATTATGCAAATGAGGACTCAATTTGTATAATTAATGAGGAAATTCTGTAATTCCAGTGTTTTATACAATAGGACTTTCATACATGTAATGTGTAGAATCTATCGCCTGTAGATAATCAACAGATACCAATTATGCAAATATGGACCTCATTTGCATAATTAATCTAAAAATTCGGATTCCTTAGTGTAATGATGGGAACTTTAACTTGTGACATGTGTAAGTTAGTTAATAGTTTACAACACCATGCATATATTATGTTAATGTCGAGACCATTTGCATAATTTATGATAAAATATTGACATGAAACATTGTCAAAGGATTGGACTTTCACATCAAATGATTTGTTATTGTCTTGAGGAAACCATATTTCATAGAGATATGAGGTCCCTGAATTCTTGTTTCTACTGTCTTCTTCTAGAGCCCACTCAAGCCTTTTAGGAACCCGTTTTGTCAGGTCAACTTCATCTTAGGG
Organism: Branchiostoma floridae x Branchiostoma japonicum; assembly: GCA_013266295.2. Classification (NCBI taxonomy): domain Eukaryota; kingdom Metazoa; phylum Chordata; class Leptocardii; order Amphioxiformes; family Branchiostomatidae; genus Branchiostoma; species Branchiostoma floridae x Branchiostoma japonicum. The sequence goes on from CM023827.1 coordinate 19,105,395, forward strand.
CAGGACCTTTACATCTGCCCACAGTTATCTGATACTGCCTGACCTGTCAATCATGTACAGCCTAAATTGCACAACTGAACTTCTCCCAAACGTCCTTGTGGGACCCTTTGGTGGATTCGATCCTACGGACCCTTTTCCTCGTTTCAGTGTCATCCACGCCGCACTCCAGCCTCATCCACGCCTTCATTGTGAAGTCCCGTGTGTGGTACAGCTCCATGCACGGAGCGACGCACAAAGCAACCTCACACTGCTTGCACTGATACGTACTCTCATGACCAGGCCTATTCTTGGGTGGCAAACCGTTATCTAGGCGGTACTTCCTCTCAGCAGGACAGCAGGCTCCACCAACTTTGAAACGATGTCGTGCGTTGTGCCTTTCCTCCATACAACTGGAACTGACAGCAGTAGCCGTTCTTGCTATCACACAGCTGATAGGCCTTCAGTCCATACTTGTCCGGGTTGTATGTTCTGAAGTGGACGTTGCCGCGGAATGAAACCATGCCTTCATCAATGCAGATCTGCTGGCCCGGATACCACGTGGACTTGAACCTGTCAACCAAGGTGTCATAAGTGATGGTCACGTGGACGGTAGGTGACGTTGTCGTTTAGATGGAAAAACCGGAAGATGAGTAGAAACCTGTTCCGTGCCATGATTGATGGGAAGAAGGGCATAACTTCGTCCGTACTCCAGTAGTCCTGGTGATGCAGAATCCCCATCGCAATGGTGAGGGCCAGGAATGTTCTCATTTCTGCCTCTGTTATCCCTTCAATGTTATCTATCATTAAAATAGTTAGCCTGGGTACCATCCTGGTTGGTGTATGTCCACTCCAATAGTCGCTACTTAAAGTATTCATGATTCCAGATTGGTTGGTTGTAGCAACTATCGGAGCAGATGTAAACTAACCAGGCTATAAAACATTACGACACAGCAAATTTTCTGTCACGTTTGTACAGAGGACTGCTGGCATATACAGAGGCGCCTCGGTGATCACGAGACATACGTAGGACGTAGAGAGCACCGGGGGCACATTCTCCCACCTCTCCTACACCTTCTATTTGAAGACATTGTTCCAGATGTTTTGCATATGGTATATCATTAGTGGAAGTTGTGCATGACATTTTTTTTTGTTAAATTTGATTTCTAACTATTTTTTCACTCAATGTTCCACTTTGTGTATGTATTGTTTGCTCAATACTCTACCTTATGTATGTTTCAGGGCATGAGAATCCGTGGGAAGATGTTTAATCAGGTTAGGAACTTACAATTTGTTACATGTTTTTGTTAATTTGATTTTTGTTATCTGTGTAGGCCCTTTTTATCACTACATTGGCCGCATGTTAATTGTATCACACACACACAGGTGGTTGTATGGGCAATCAACCAAAAGAGAGTTGAACAGCTGAAAGCAGCGATGAAGGACACCGGTGTGCCCTTTAGAATCATGGAGGCAGCAGGGGACGACGGGAAAGGTTCAGTAAGAACCTGGACTCAACTGAATGGTAAGATTGATAACTTTTTTTAAGTTTTCAAACGTTTCAATTCAATAATCATATAAACTTTCTTGCTGAGGTATCAATACGAAAAAAGGCATGGGCTAACACTAATTTTATTTACAGCAAAACAACTGGAACGGGTGTTTTCGAAGCTTGACCTTAAAGCTGTGCTGCAGGACAGATGGAGCTCCGATGGCCTAGCAGTTGCCAGCCTGACCGTAACACAGCTTAGGGTCGAGCTTCGGAAGCGTGGCTTAGTGGACACAGGAAGAAAGACCATCCTGGTAGCAAGATTGACGGAGTTCTTGAACAGTGATAAGGTATGTTTCGTAAAAGTTGATACCATGTGGTCCTTTATTTTTTTTCATTAGCAGATTTCTTAAGCTGTTTATTTGTCATTGCCTAGTACTTTAATGAACTACATGTTTATCCAATTGCGTTTTTTTTTCCAGATTTATAATATACTACCTGAAGAGCAAGGGCGTCAACAGCCTATTCTCATTGTTGACCATGTGATCAAGCTTTGGAAAGTAAGTTGTTTCAATGATATTCTATATCTACATTAATGATAATACTCTGATTTCAGTAATGCAACTTGGTAGCTGAAATGTTGCATGTTTTCATTTCTTCAATAATCCATAAATTTACCTTTACAGGATTTTGAGGAACTTGCAGTGGCCATGAAGGCCCAGCCAGGTGCAGCTGGGCACCTGAGCCCTGCAAGATTCAAAAAGAAGGCGCAAGAATGGGGGAAGTATTTCCGGAGAGTTACATTTGATGAGGTTAGTCCTATTACTAACTGAGCGGTTAGAAAACGGATTGAAGAACAGTATACTAATGGAGTTTTAACCGTTTCTTACTGTTTTTCATTTCACTTCTTTTCAGCACGTCACACCGTACATTCATGCCATGGTGTATCATCTGCCTTACTTTTTAAGAAAGTACAGGTACATTAACGACCTTTCCTGCGAAAGCGTCGAACAGGTATGCATAATATCTCACATTGAAAATAATGAGACCTACATAGATCTCATTGCTCGCATACATATTGCATACAAGTATACAATCTATGTACATGCTATGCCGTTACCACTGTCAGCACTTTTGAAAAAAAGTTACTGATATATAAATGTGTTTCTCTAAAGGCACACTAGAATAACAGTGTTAATCTGTCCTCAGAAAAAACACACCCAGAATCGCAGGTTTCACCACGGTAGCCAGAAAAGTGGGAGGGGGAGCCAGTGGACAGAACAGGTATGCCTATATGTCTGCCTTGCCTTTTGGTTTAGCAGCTTCCTCTGTAAAAAAAGAAACACACATTGTAACTGTATGAATCTGAATCTAAACAGGTGATGCAATACGAAAATCGGGATCTTTTCGCCATTCTTCACAACCTGGACAGACAGAAGTCTATGAAGGGTCCGAATTCTGCCCAGCGAAGAGCCCGTTTGCAAGGTTTGTCATATTATGCCTCTAACTGTAACAAGCTATGTAGAGGCAATCCTTTATCTGTACAAATGCTGATCATAGAATGTAAAATGTTTCAGCACTATGTTCATTTTGGTAAGATTCTTCTAGCATCTGTGCTATGAATTCTAGTAAGAAATGCCTCTCAAGTAAAATTTCAATAATCTGTAAAATGTCTAAACTATTTTTAAAACTTTTGATAGAAGAAACGCATGGGGAGGAGGAAGAAAACCCGGAGGATCAGCAGAGGGAGGAGGATGAAAACCCAGAGGATCAGCAGAGGGAGGAGGATGAAAACCCAGAGGATCAGCAGAGGGAGGAGGAAGAAAACCCAGAGGATCAGCAGAGGGAGGAGGAAGAAAACCCAGAGGATCAGCAAAGGGAAGAAGAAACATTAGAAGAGGATGACGATGATGAATCTTAGTTTCAGACTATCAAAGAAACTCCCACCTTTATTTCGGATGGATAGTGTTGATTAATTCTCTCCTCAAGGAAAGGGTGAGCCAACCTGGATCATTATGCTGCGTTTCCTGTGAATATTGAAAGAATACATGTAGCTAAGTTGTACTTTCGGTCCAGCCTACTCTCCCCACATATGAAGAGGTATTGTACAAGTGGATAGAGGCAGTTCAATAGTCTGATCAGAATCCCCCCCAAACATTTACGAAAATGAAAGACTATAGTATCAACAATGGGAATATTGATCTTTGTAAAAGGATGGAAAAGCTTTACAATCAAGATCTGGTAATATGTTCTATGTTTTTTGTGTTGGGAGTTCTTGTGTTTGTTTTAGGGTAAATATACTGTGTACCTTTGGGGAGCACCGTGAGGGGCGAAGTCTCTCTGCCCTCCTGTGTGTGCACCTAGGGCATTCAGAATGGTCATATCTGACCACAGGTCTGTAGCCCCAGGTGACACGCACTTTTGTGACATTGACGACAGAGGATGACTGTAGCTGTTTCCGGTGCCACCCCTCGCCCAGGACTGGAGCAAGTTCTGAAGGGAAGCAGGAGAAGGTCTCTGGTTTCCCAGAAACCCCTGCCTCCCAACCCACGATGTTCAGTGGACGAAAGTGCTAAAATGAGAAAAATATTTTGGTTGAGCTGAAAGAACAACACTTATTTTCACCACAGTGTATGATGCTTTACTAACAGCAATAATGAAAGGAAGAAACTACTACTTGCATACGTACCTTGTCAAAATCTGCCCGTGGGAAGGGGATGGTCAGGCTGGCGTTGGGGTTGTATTCGCCAGCCCTATGACTATGGTCCCCTAGGGCAGTGAAGATTGCCGTTTTAAGGTACTGTAGAAACACAGGTACCTCTTCGGTCCTGGGCCCCCTCTCCAGAGCAGTGGCCTCCCTGTAGTGGTACAGGTAGGCCTCTAACTCTGGGTTCTCCTGGAGGGGGACCCAGGAATACTGTTGGTCTGGCCAACTCCCTGCCCATCTGACCTTTACCTGAAAGTTGAAATGTATTATTTGGTTAATAAAACATCTGGTTAAGTTGTGTATTGCTGTATATTGTGTATATTATAACAACAGATGTAATTTCAAGGTTATGTAAATGTTTTTCACAATTGTAAATAAAATGTTTCCTTCCAAAACAGCTCTTCCTCTAAGTTGTCGGCTTTGATAGATTATCACATTTATGCTCAACATCTAGCACAATGTCATGTATGATGTCAGTGTATAAATTTCCCTCTTTGTCTCAAAATGTGTCCCAACAATAGAAAAGTCATATCTAGGTCATAGGACCATTCTCGTTACAGTACTTGTATATCACACAATATTAAAGTATTCCAAGAGGTTACTTTGCAGCCAAATGCGTAGAGGAAGACTGCATAAGACACTGTTAAATCATCAAAAGTGCACGTGGTGTAGTAATTACCCAGAGGTCATTTGCTCTTCTGCAACGACGTCATCGACACAGTACAGCTTTGGTGGCTGTCTTCGCTTTTTCTTTAGAACTTTTGCGAATTCTTTTTCCCCCAGAAAGTCTTCTCCAAAGTGATAGCTTGCCATGGTCTCTGGAATGCTCTCAAAATATTTCCTTAGTACGAAATTTCCTTGGGTTAAGGGGTGAAGGTAAGAATGGCGCGCGCAGCTGTGGGAGCTGTCAATCACTCTGTCCGTGAGGCCGGCAGGGACACGCACGGTAAGTCCCTAAGCAGCGCAAAGGCAGTCCCAGGCATACATTGTATACCATGTTTGGTATTCCCAGGCAGTCCCAGGCATACATTATATACCATGTTTGGTATGGCTGGGGGTGGCCAATAAAGGCCGCCTATCAACTCCTGACCGGTTTCTTGGCCCTGTCTATTTCGAAGTGGCTTTTACCTTCTGAACATTATTGTACCTGATGAATGTAGAAAAGGATACTCAGTTGGCCATTTTATTTCAAATCATGTAAATGAAAAAAACCTCTCTATTACTTCTTTAGAGCAATAAAGGAGAAGGCACCAAATCTTACCATTAGTGCAATAATGTCAGATGATGAAATGAGTGGGCCAAATGCACTAAAAGCTGTATTTAATAGGGACGCTAGGCACTTGTTGTGCACATAGCATCTACATAGGGCCTGGCAGAAACGACTTAGACAGGATCTTCCAACAATCATTGAACAAAGGGAAGATATTTATTCCGTTCTGCGTACATTGCAAGAAGAAAAGAACAGCAACAACTTTGAAGTAATGGCCACATCATTCATCAACACCTACAGCCCAAAGTGCAAACCTTTCATCGAGTACTTCTGTACATATTACATGAGCCGACCACACCTATAGGCAATGTGTCACAGAAACTATCCACATGCTCAAACAGACACAAATAACTATGTTCATTCCATAATCATATGAGTCATACCATAATCGTTTAAAAACAGTTCATCTAAAAGAGTAGCAAATCGACGTCTTGATGATTCAATTGATATACTTTTGGACATGGAAGAAGAAGATTATTGGAGGGGAAAACGTGACCTAGTGTACAAACCTGTTACAAGTACAATCAGTCTGCCCCGACATCAAAGAGGGTGCCGCATCTCAAATGATGATGTAACAGAGCTCAGGGAAGGTGAGTGGACCATCAAATCAGGAAAGGTGTGTGGTACAGTGTCTGCTATTGAAAACACATGTGATATGGACCACTGTTTTGAAAAATGTAACCAACTGTCCTGCATGGAACTGTGCTCACATTTATATTATTGCAATTGCAGTGACACAAATTCTTTGTGCAAACACATTCATAAGGTCCGTTAATGAGGTGCGTTTGCGCCAGCGTACAAGATGTACTGTGAATGTTGATCAGCGAGACATTACCCTTGTCACAACCAGTTGTCAAGAAAGGGGTTCCATGCTTGAGGGATCATTGGACCAAACCATGCTTGAAGCAACTCGAGGTTACAATGCTAAGCTGACAGAATTACTTAAAGATGAAAGTGTCACAAGGAACATTCTTCCCCATCTTCATGGTTTGCTAAAACAAGCTGTGGCACAGTGCGAGTCAATAAAATCTAACATTGCCAGCATACAGCCCATGCAACCAAAAGTAGCCATAGCTCCAAATCAGAAATTGCCTCCAATGCAGAAAGCGAAAAAACGTAAAGCAGCAAGATCAGCTTTCAAAGGCCCAACTGCTGAAAAGAAGAGAGAAATTACAGAAAAACTTGCTAAAAGGACGCCACCTGCTTCACTTGCTCGGTCCAAAAGCAGTAAGGCTAAGTCATTCACACCCCTGCAAGGAAATCAACAAAAACACCTAAACCATTAAGGCCATCACAGCCCCCATTGGAACAAAAGCAAACCACCGAGCGCTGGCGGTCTACACAGAGGAGCAGGCAGCAGCAGCAGGGGACCCCACTGCCATTGGACTCCACCAGCAGCTCACAAGTTACCTGCCAGTGGCCCTCCTCCACCTGTTGGTCGATGTGCTGGACGCCACAAACCATCTGTCCAGGCTGTTCCTGTACTGAGTTCATCTAACGTTACATGTCATGCATCCTACCTTAATATTTGTTGGTCATAACCATACTCAAATGAATGAAACAAACAAGAAATTATTCAACTCGTTTGGTGAAAGGTTTATTTGCACCACACCATTTTAGGCAGAGACTGTCAAATTCATCAAGTCAGTCAGGGTGAAATATCATGTACAAATGGACGAGGACCTGCAGGGTGGTGACCAGGATCTATTCTCAGAAGAGGAAGTGTATACACTTGAAGTAATAGCAACAGACTGGTTTATATGCAAGCTGCCAAAAAACCCAGATGATGCCATGTAAGTATGTGACTTCTACAGTATTACTTAAAGTGTATAAAACGGTACACCTTAATCTAAGCAACAATTTATGGAGAAACCCTGTTCTTGTTATTATCATGTATAATGATCATAAATATGCACAAAGCAGTTGCCATGTCTTCATTTAATGCACTTTAATATTGCAATACTGACTAGAAAGACGTGAGTCACACCGTTTGTTTACATACTGTTGGAATGTATAGTACTGTGTTCTTCAATCTCTATTATTATGATAACATCATGATCAGTGTATCATCTTATCTTCAAGACATTCCGCACTTAAGTTTGACATCAAACTCATTTTCCAAATTTGAATAATCAATTTGATTTTTGCCTGCTGAAGGCAACAGTAGTTATTTAGATGGAACTATACAAGGTCATACCTAGGACTAGTCTGCAGAATGCAGGAGTTGGCTTTAATGTGATTTTATCTGCAATGTAAGTTTACATGACATGCATGTTTTAATTTTGTATGTGTGATGTGTCAACCAGATTTAAAGTCATCTATTCCTAATTATTAAGATGAAGACAAAAATACAAAATACTTTCAATTTATAATTTTTTTTCTTTTACAGTAAGAGATCTAGTAATGACAAGATCTTGACCAGAAATTTGTCTTTATCACACAGGGTCGTGTACTTCCAACAAAAAACCGTCAATGTAACAAGATCAAAGGCTGCCAAACTCTACCAGCTCATGGTCAAGGTGCCCAACTCATATCCTTATCTTGTAACAATTTGTTCATGTATCCCAATCCATACAATATATAATCAGACTTTTATATCATTATGAAATGCATTGGGTGCATGTATGATATATAAACTTTAAGGCATTTACTAGTAACAGTCTCCAATATAAGTTTGGAATTCCACTTTTCCCATTTTGACAAGTGCTGATATTTTCAATATAAAAGCAATTGGTACAAAGTCTTTATATATGCTTGACAAGTATGATGTATAGTTGTCAAATATGTTAATAACTCTCATGAATATTAATTTTGAAATTTTTCTTCCTGCAGGAATTCCTGCAGAATCTGCAGGAATTCCTGCAGGAATTCATTTTTCCTGCAGGAATTTCCTGCAGGAATTCCTGCAGGAAAATCTTTCCTGCAGGAATTCCTGCAGGAAAAGTCATTCCTGCAGGAAATTCTGCAGGAATGACCTTATGACAGTGGATATGAGTTCTTTTGAGATTATTGTGTTAAACTTTGTTTTTTAACTGTTACACCATGCCTATTTACATATATGTGAAGGTTGAGGTTTAACCGTTCGTTCTTCCATTCCATTCTTTCATACAGGCTGGAGCCAGAACATGTGTTGTTGTTTGTAGTTTACTTATTTGGCACTTTCAAGAAACAAATACAAAACAACAAGTAAATATAGAAATTTGAAACGTCTGTTTACTTGGATTATGCAACACTTTCAAATATAAAGGCTACTCTTAATTATTTTCCGTTCAAAAATATAAATACAATCAACAGTACACACTATCTACAAATTACCCTTTATACACTTTTTAAAAACTAATGAGCAATGATATAACTTGTGACAGGGTAGCTCCAGATGACAACATTGGCTTGTCACAGGCTCAAAGTCAAACCTTTCACATGGGCAATATTGCAACACTTTCATCCAAACTGCTACAAACAGGGGTCTCATGTTTCCCTTGAAGTATAGTATACAGTGTAGTATGCAAATGAAGGGGGGCAAAATGCACTCTTTGGGCAAGTTGGGCAATGAACATGTTATAATACTCCATTGATTTCGAAGGGATTTTTACTAGGGCTAAATTGTCATGTTTGTGACATGATTTTGGAATTTTCATGAGAGTAACACAGTTTGTAATGCGAATACATTGTTATGTCAGGTATTGTTTTTATATTTTTCCTGGAAAAAGATCATTTGGAGAAAGACTTAATGTTGTAAAAGTAGCAATCTGAAAATTGATATGGGGACACTGGCTTATTACATGAGGGTGCATGCCCTTATTCCCCTGTTCAGAAAAACTCCTGAGTTTAATAATCCAACCTCATTTTTAGACCAAACAAATTTGATTTGTTGTTACCCTCCAAATTGCCCGCTTCTATTCTTAATTTCTCATACAAAAAAATTCACATCCCATTCAGGAAAATGTTATGATGCCATTCAACAATTTTCCAATTCAGCAAAATGTTCAATTTTTGTTTGCCAATGTTTTTATCCTCCACTTTTTGTGGACAAGTTCAAAGTAAAGCGCACACATCTTTGATTCTTTTCCTGTTCTGTGGTTTCTCAGCTCTAGCCACAATTTCATAAAACAGTCTCCAATTTAAGTTTGGAATTCCACTTTTCCCATTTTGACAAGTGCTGATATTTTCAACATAAAAGCACTTGGTACAAAGTCTTTATATATGCTTGACAAGTATGATGTATAGTTGTCAAATATGTTAATAACTCTCATAAATATTCATTTTGAAATTTTTCTTCCTGCAGGAATTCCTGCTGATAAAGATTGCTGAGTTTGCAGGCATTTTTGTGGATGCGTACCCATTTTCTCGTCCCAAAAATATGAAAAATATTCGCTACTTTATGTATCTATAAAAATTCTATAACCTTTTTGCCCGCAAAATAGACCCTTTTCCACGATGGTACACTGGCAAGGACATTATACAACTGGTACAGGGCTTTGGTGCGCTATCTGTTGTCAATGTTCTCGTCGTATGATTTTTGGACTATTTCTTGTTTCCGTGTGTCCGTGGATGACTTTATAAGAGCGATAGTAAGGTATGAGAGCCAAGTGATTTTCCTATGGAAATATATTTCTTGTAATAAGGTCTACAGCACTTGGGAATATTCAAAATATTATTTACCCGAAGGTTATATTCTCACATTATACATTGGTGTGTCGTAACATAGGTGCGTTGTAACATAGGTGCGTCGTAACATAGAGCCGACACAGTGGGGCACTCCACACCATGGGGGCTGAAACTTTGCAAGTCCATACCAATATGACTGAAGTGATTTTTAATTAAGCTTTATTCGTGCCGCAAAAAAAATGCTTTACAATTCTACTAAACACAGTATCAAAACTCTCAGAACCAGCTCAATTTTTTTTTACACAACATAATGAATAATATGTCTGGTTATTCAAGGAAAAAAGTTTTATATCATGTACTTTTGGCATGACAAAAAGTGGAGGATAAAAACATTGGCAAACAAAAATTGAACATTTTGCTGAATTGGAAAATTGTTGAATGGCATCATGGTAATGTAGTTAGTAAACATTTTCCTGAATGGGATGTGAATTTTTTTGTATGAGAAATTAAGAATAGAAGCGGGCAATTTGGAGGGTAACAACAAATCAAATTTGTTTGGTCTAAAAATGAGGTTGGATTATTAAACTCAGGAGTTTTTCTGAACAGGGGAATAAGGGCATGCACCCTCATGTAATAATCCAGTGTCCCCATATCAATTTTCAGATTGCTACTTTTACAACATTAAGTCTTTCTCCAAATGATCTTTTTCCAGGAAAAATATAAAAACAATACCTGACATAACAATGTATTCTAGCATTACAAACTGTGTTACTCTCATGAAAATTCCAAAATCCTGTCAAAAACATGACAATTTAGCCCTAGTAAAAATCCCTTCGAAATCAATGGAGTATTATAACATGTTCATTGCCCAACTTGCCCAAAGAGTGCATTTTGCCCCCCTTCATTTGCATACTACACTGTATACTATACTTCAAGGGAAACATGAGACCCCTGTTTGTAGCAGTTTGGATGAAAGTGTTGCAATATTGCCCATGTGAAAGGTTTGACTTTGAGCCTGTGACAAGCCAATGTTGTCATCTGGATCTACCCTGTCACAAGTTATATCATTGCTCATTAGTTTTTAAAAAGTGTATAAAGGGTAATTTGTAGATAGTGTTTACTCATATCCATTGTCATAAGGTCATTCCTGCAGAATTTCCTGCATGAATGACTTTTCCTGCAGGAAATTCCTGCAGGAAAAATGAATTCCTGCAGGAATTCCTGCAGGAAGAATTCTTCCTGCAGGAATTCCTGCAGAATCTGCAGGAATTTCTGCAGGAAGAAAAATTTCAAAATTAATATTCATGAGAGTTATTAACATATTTGACAACTATACATCATACTTGTCAAGCATATATAAAGACTTTGTACCAAGTGCTTTTATATTGAAAATATCAGCACTTGTCAAAATGGGAAAAGTGGAATTCCAAACTTATATTGGAGACTGTTTAGTGAAGTTTCAGATTTAGGGAATCATGTGATAATAACTACAATTGGTGCTGATCCTTGACTTACAACTGCGCGTCATGCTGTATTCTAAAAGTCCACTATCCGTGGAATCTGTTCCGGAGGATATGGCAGAAGAGAACGTCGCGAGGTTAGTTATCGGTATGGTGTTTCATTTGTTCGTAATATAATTATTATAATTTAGACAGGTGTACAGCACTAGTTTTTTTTAATCAATATAGGACCCAGGGCACATTTCTCAATTTACTTCTTTCATGCCGATAATGTGTTTGGTACAGTGATATTTGCGTTGCTGACATAGGCATATGTACTAACAGGTATTTACTATACTTGACTGCTTAACTCATTGTATCCTGTGTCTGCCTGTCCATTTCTTAGTTGATTTTAAGTCATTTGAAATTCATTTGCGGAGAGGAAGCATGAAACCTTCAGTGTTATTTATGACTAATATGAGTAGAGGTTAAAAACTTTTATTTGTTTGCCTCCATTATAAGAAAATGATTACTGTTAGACTGATAGATGTCAGGTCATGCCATACATAAAAAGGTATGCATCAGATTGACATTATCTAAGGTAAATGCCACAGTAATCCTTCATCTATTTTTCTCTTTCATTCTTTTTTAATACAGGGTCATGGGGCAGTTTCCTTACGTCGCGTTTAGTGAGGAGGACGTGGCTGGCAGCCTCATTGGGGAGAGATACAAAGCCCTATCAAGTTAGTACTTATCATACTTGATCGAGAACTATAATCATGCATAACTTGGTTGATAGGTACTAATATTGTTGAACTTGTTGCTCATTTACATGTCTATAAATAAAACATAGAATTCTATAATGACTCAAAAAGATAACTAATACACATAATATCGCACTGTACAGTTGGTGACTCAGGACCCACCCAAAGCAGTGACATCCAAACTGTATCCGATTTCAACAAGAAAAGCATGACTGTCCAGGATCAGACTGAACAGGTGGAGACTGGCCGGGTGCAGAAAAATACTTCGATATTTATCAGAAATGTAATGTTTGTGAAGACAGTGAAAGATAAAGGCCTTGTAGACAAGTTCTGGAAACCAGAAGGCAAGCGGAAAAGAGGGAGACCCAAACTGACATGGCGACGCACTCTCCAAAAAGACCTGGAAAGTACATGTAGAGGGATGTCACTGGCAGATGCTGAGACTCTGGCCAAAGACCGAACAGAGTGGAGGAAACTTGCTGCCCAATGTGCTATGCACGGGAGGAACTAAGTCTAAGTAAGTAAGACAAGTATAGTTCAGGGCAATGGAAGAAGGCAGCTTGAGAAAACTGGTGGATGGGAGCAAGGGGCCAGTAACTGGCCTGAGCTTAAAAGCAGTGACCAGTCACAACTTCATCAAGTTTATCAGCTTGAATCCATTTCTAATGAGTTGTTTCTTACCCTTACAGAGGCCAGAAGTGAGAACAAAAAACAATACTGGGAACTGTGGAATAGGTTTGGTAAAGAGGACGCAACCCAGCTGACAAAACAACAAATGCAGGAAACAGTGAACAAGTGATGGGCTGAACAACAAGCAGCCGCAAATGTCTCCACGTCTTCTGCACCACAACCTCCAGCTTTAACTCCTCTCCTGGACCTTGTAACCCAGCTGAAGAGTCAGCTGAAGGCAGGAAAGGAGGGAAAGGTGGAGACACTGCTTCAGAAATGTCAGCCCAATGTAAAGGACATAAATCGTGTAGTGGACAACATCAGAAACAACTATGTGAAAGGCAGTGTTTCGTCCACCTCAGTGAGAACAGAGGTCCGGAAAATGCTAAAACTGAAAGGAAATTGACTCCATTTTTGGCATTTTAGTTGTCTACTACATTATTTTGGAAATGTGAAGTGTGGTTCAGAAGATGTAGTGGCTGCATTTGCTCTTGTTCTGAGAAAAACCCTACATCATGCCTAGTGTCCCATTAAATATGAAGATTATTGTTAATATCCTCATATGAAGATCTATAATGTTTGGATATTAGTCTGGAGAAACATGAGAAAATTGATAACAACTGCAAGTAATAACTGATATTGTCATTATTTGTAGACAGACTTCTTTGCAACAATTGTATCTATGTCTTATATTGCCCTCTGGCATATCACATCTGTTTCACAAGCATGTGGAGAAGCGACTGCTAAATAAATATTAGACGTATACTCTCATTTCTACCTTTTTATATCTACTTGTATGCATTTTTTATCTACAGTACAGATGTAATGAAGTTTCCTGTACTTGATGCTAATGAATCCCACTCTGCATCACTTAAATTTCTTGTAGTTGTAAGAACATATTTTGAAAACAACAATTCTAAGTTTATGTCCAGGTGCGTACATGCGTACATGATTAATTTACAGGCAAAGGAACCAGGTAGAAGGTGCATTTACCTGCACTGGACATAAACGTAGAATTCTCAGATTGGAGAAAGCTGAGAGGCAGAAACACTACACTCAAGCCGACCAAGACAAAGTTGTACGGTTACGGCAACGCACAGCTAGACGTGCTGGGAGAATGCTCGCTCCCATGCAAGCACAGAGGTAGGTCAGAGAACCTTCATTTCTTTGTCGTGATCCCGAAAACATTTCTCACTTTTAGAATAATCCTTTTTTGTTGCAGTAGGCCAGGTTGCCTTATAACAGAGACTTCATCAACTTTGTATGTTGTGTCTTTGACATACATGTACATGTATCTGCTTGTTTCTGACATAGAATCTTTGCTGAGTTGAGTAGAACATACTAGTAGTTCAGTTATGGAGATTTCTATCAGAAGTAGACATGATGGCTGAGGTTCTAATCTTATAATAGCTAGCTAACAGGTAGCTAAACTAACTCTTTATAACTGCCCTGTAGTGGAGAGTGGTACATTTACTTGTACATGAACAGACATGAGCATATTCCAATCAGATTGCTTGTGTTTCAGTGTCTGAGGAAGAAATGGACGTCCATTATGAATCACACGGTCAACGTTCACACTTGGACTGAAAACCAGGTGTTCCACTCATGCGTCCACAAACATGCGTCAAATAATAATAAGAAGACAATGTGGTTGAAGGCAGACTAACCTCCTCATAAGGCACTAAACGAACGGACCGATCGCTGGACTTGAGAACTATGAGAAACGTATTCCCACATGTGTATCATGTGTTTTTGTAATCACCTTTAGCGTAACTTAACTCTCAACAGTACACCTTCCCGGACTGATTAATCTATACACCTGGGGTCCGCACAGACCCCAAAACAGTTTTTGCTAATTTGTTTAGAAATTATCAGTATGCTACCAGCTAAATTGTTTTGCCGAATCGATGTGTGAACATCTGAGTCCACATTACGTACAAAAATCATACATTTTGACCATTTCCTATTTTTTGGTGAAGAAAATAAGGAATCAAGAAATACCCGTTTTTTTTAGTTTTTAAAGCTTTGGGGGTTCGTGGGACTGGGATAAGCCCCCCTCATAACTCGGGAACGGTATATCGTATGGCCACCAATTTTCAGAAGATGGTGTACTAGTAAAAATAAATCAATACAACAATTTTGATGTCGTTATGACGTAGTATGACGTCATTATGACGTCATTCATATGATTTTAATGGCTAAAACCGTTATAAATAGGTTATTCTCTTAAAACTTAATGGTATACAACGCAACTTTAACAAAAAGTGTTTATAAAATAATAAGGTCTGCTAAAGCTTATGTTGCCCTTTAGGAACACCAGTGACGTCATACAATGACGTCATACATATTTAATTATCCACCATCTTGGATCTTGGCTTTGACCAATGACGTCATCAAATTAGCATAAATTATTAATAAAAATCACATTAAATTACATAAGATGTTATTAATGTTAGAAAGCATGTGTAACTTATCATAAAAGCCTGAAAATAAAGTAACGTATAAGAAAATAAAGTAAAGTATAAGAACGCCAGTGTATCCATTACGATCGAAAGCCTGCTGGGGTCCGCGCGGACCCCAAAAGAAAATCAGATACAAAATTTTTAAAAAATAGGGGAAACGGAAATTTCTGCACTGTGTTGAGGCACAACTTTGTGGGTGACAATTACCTGAAATTTCAGAAAAAAAATCTTTAGAAAGAAAAAAAATCTTGCAGAATATATAGTGCTGGGGTCCGCACGGACCCCAGGTGTACTGTTTAGGGTTAAGGTAGTAACGAAGAGCGCGCTAGCGAGCGCTTTCGCGTAGTCTAGATTTTTGTAGACTTTTCTCGTAGATTTTGGTTCCCGCATATAGAACACAAAATTGTATAAGGATTATACAAGATTATTCGGAGACGTTGTTAAATCTCTTTGACAAGTTACACGGAACAGCTTTGTTATTTGATTGAATAAAATATGATCAACACTTTCAATTTGACTTGCCGCCTTCACACCCGGATTGTTGTAAAACAGTTGCGTAGTTAGCATAGTGACAATAGCTTTCCCCTGTCTCCGAGCGAGATGACACCCTAGAGTGCAAGGTGATAGAAACGGCATCAGGGTGTCAAGGACTTGTCAACTATTTACAAGCCTTTGATTAAAAGACGGGACAGTGAGGTGCGATCCTCTGATGACCCGAGATTCAGAGAAACAACCGACGATGCCATGCTGGGTGACCAGACACATTGTCTACTGCCAACCTAAGACACATTGTCTACTGCCAACCTAAGACAAAGAACGCACATATCTATTAGGTCCAGCCCGCCAGCATTCCCGTGTTAATGACCCCGAGGCATTGACGCCAGGTCACACACAAGCAGTTCAAGTTTAACCGAAATCGTTGAGTTCTCGTAGGTAACGAGTTTCCACGATACCTTACGCCTTTTCCATACTCCCGATTAACCAAGTCATTGATTTTTCGACGCTTGCCAAATTTTTTTTAATGGTTATCTCAACGGTTTTCAAACTCCGATGCGGCCCCAGGCACAAGGAGCCCACAATTTTAGAAGTTTACGAAACAATAAGAAGCCCGTTGAAAGCACATCATCCGGTACGCTTTTTCCCACCTAAAACCTGCCCCAAATTTGCACTTACTAGACCAAGCCATGAATACGTATTCCACCGTTTTTATTTCCCCAGATGCCCCCCCCCCCCCCCCAGTCGGACAGCGCATATTATCACCAAACCAACAATTCGATCCGTATCGCGTACCCACACGCTCAGCAGAAAATACCACGTGGGTAACACATGACGGGCAACCCTGGCCTGAATCCGTCCCTACCGCACCGATGACAGCAGAAGAAGCTGTGACCGCCGAAACGAAAGTAGACCCAACGTCCTTGCCGTTTAGGAATCCACAACAATTTGTAGCGGGATCCCTACATAACAATGTGGCGATGTGGTCGCAACTAGCACCGTTCTCCAACAAAGGGAAAGAGGTGTTGGATTGGATAACAAACAGAGTTGACATTGACGACTTTATCACCCCCTTCGACGGCATCCTCAAAGGAGTCCCGTACAAGTCAGCCGCACCCCCATCAATCATCCTTCCTAACGCCAAAAATTGTGGGGAACACCGCGAATTCCTATCCACCGAGATACGGAACAGGCTGGTAGACAGCTCCATAAAGGTGTGGGGAAAAGTAGGGCAATGTGAACCACCCCGCTTAGTGCTGCCCCTCACAGTGGAGCCTTCCAAACCAAGAATGTGCTGGGATGGCCGTTACCTTAACAACTAGACCAGGAAATGCCCATTCAAACTAGACCCCGTCACAGAGGCCCCTAGAATGATACACAAAGGGGGCTACATGACGCACACGGACGAGAAAAGTGGCTATTCCCACATCTGCTTGACAGAGGAAAGCCACACATACTTCGGTTTTCAATTTGAGGGTTTCTTCTTCGTGTACTGCATCCTCCCCTATGGGAGGTCCGCTAGCGCATACATATACAACACAACAGGAAGTGTAGTTTCCTCATACGCTAGGCACCTGGGAATACCGACCATGTTATATATTGACGACCGGCTGAATGGTGAGTCGGACGCCCGACCACGCCCCGGGCAGACCCCCAACCCATATGTACAGGCAGCTACGTCATGTGTGAATTTCTCACGAGGGCAGGTTATTTCCTCAGTTTGAATAAGTGCATCATTATTCCAACTCAGATTTTGGTACATTTAGGCGCGGGCCTAAACTCGAGGGAGGGCGTTTTCTTCTTTCCGGAAGATAAGCGCCACAAGTTCACAACTCTACGGGAAGAAATCCTTTGCGCAACAACGATAACACTCCACACCCTACAGAAATTTGTTGGCAAATGCGTCTCCATGGCACTGATGGTACCGGGAGCCCAAATTTACACAAGAAGATGTAACAGGTTAATGGGAGACATGTCGCAAAAGGGTCAACTCCGTGTGGAACTGCCAGAGAGCGTCCGCTCCGAGATAGAACAGTGGAGGTTTGTGGATGCGGAGATGAAACCAGTCCCTTGGAGGGACGAGAGACATACATCCATCACTATAGCCTCCGACGCATCGGGATACAGATGGGGAGCGGTTATTCACGTCACCGATCACCAAAAATCAGATATCAAACTGGGGGATTATTGGCCAGAACAAGACAGGGTCAAGGATATAAACTGCAAAGAGGCGAAAGCGGTCGCCCTCAACCTATTGTCAGCGCGAAAGAATGGATAACAAACTCTAGAGTGCAACTAAAGGTGGACAACAAAGCATTAGTAGACGCATGGCAGAGCATGGAGGTATGATTTTATACCTCCATGGGCAGAGCGATGGAGTCCGGTCCTTGAATCTAAACGAAGAGATCAAAGGTATATTTGAGGTCACAGTAGCACTCAATATATCGTTGTCCATGTCTCACGTAGGCACGAAGGACAACGAAGCAGATCAACCGTCCAGGCAGCTGTCAAAAACAGACTGCATGCTAGCCACACACCTGTGGCAGAGGTTACAGGAAGAGTTTGGGGGCGAGGGGGGACAATGTATCTTTCAATGAAAATGAAAGATACAATGTAAAGAAATAATAACCATGTGGAATGGTTATGTTTGTTGTTTGTCAATGGTTATGTACCTGATGTAAAAATAAGTCAATAATTACATTGCCAACCACCTTAAGAAAATATTGCCATGGGCACTACAAAGCATGAGCTCAAAACATAATAGTGATATTGCAAAGGGTATAATGTGTACAGCTACTAGCAAAGTTTTTGTTGCCAAGAGGTTGTTGGACTACAGAATGAAAGAGGACTTAAAACTGCAGAAGATAAGTAACGTGAAGTAACTTGGAAAACACAGGCCTTAGAGTAAGAAATGAAATGACAAACATATCAACTCTTTCTAAGAGAAAGAGAATATGAAACATTTATAGCAACAACAATTAAAGAAGGTAGAGGAAGAAACTTAAAGACATAAGCGCTCTGCCTATGCCAAGGCACGCAACAGCGTCAAAAACCGCCTGAGGTCAAACTCCTCTCTTGTGCAGAGTTTAACTGCGTCACACACTCAGGTTCCTGTGTCGGCATCGGCAACTTCAGGGAGTCGCGCATCTGTGTCAGCATCAACTTCAGGGAGTCGCGCATCTGTGTCAGCATCAACTTCAGGGAGTCGCGCATCTGTGTCAGCATCAACTTCAGGGAGTCGCGCATCTGTGTCAGCATCAACTTCAGGGAGTCGCGCATCTGTGTCAGCATCAACTTCAGGGAGTCGCGCATCTGTGGCATTGACGACGGACAGCGCACCTGATTCTCCACCCACCACACCTGTGTCAATAAATGTTGACGACCACGTGTTGGTGAGATTTGGAGCTCTTGAAATGCCAGCTTTAGTAGTGCGTGGGGAGGGGGGTGGGCTTGCTGTTAGATACTTGAAGGTATTTCCGGTCCAACTCCAGGTTTGTGTGCTGCGCAAGATCACGAGTATGAGGTGCTGCAAGTTCGGTGGGGAGGGGCACTTCTTGCATGGGACAGTTCTGCATGGAACCTCTATGCAGAAGTGCCCCAGCGCTAAGAAATAAAGCTATACTTTGAATATATATTGTAAGAAATCATTGTTACACAATGTCGGTATAGCCACTCATGGATTACAATAATTTTTGATGTGGCCTTTTCGGCCAAGTTCGGTGGGGAGGGGCACTTCTGCATGGGGCACTTCTGCATATGGAACCTCTATGTAGAAGTGCCCCCCCCCCCCCTGCTACGGAATAAAGCTACTAAGGGAAATGCAAATGCCTGCTTCTTGGTACGGACAAACGTCTTAAAACTGTTGATACCCCCAGGCTGGCTATCAATGAACAAGTTTTTTTAATGGTGGCTGTTTTTTTTCTTGAAGATACTTTTTCATGTCATCCTGGTATGCTCTGTCAAGTTCAGCCTTCATGTCATTAACCTTTTGCTCGTCTCTGTGTCTAAGTTCTTTGGCTGCCATTTTCAAGGCTTCCCGTTTTTTTACTATATTATCACTTTCCCATGGTACATGTACATGTTTTTTCTTCTTTGGTTTGATTTGGAATGTGGGATTTAGCCGCTTTGTCATGTGCATTCATAATGTTTTCATAGTGAGTATTTGGGCGCAGCTCAAATCATGTGATTAGATGCACTAAGCATAACCCTGACCTCACGTGACCCAGAGGTCATCCCTGTTGTATGAACGAGTAGCGGTGAGTGGTGCGGCTTTGCATCGTGAATGTCATCTTGGTCACTCAGAGCCTGATATTGATCTTGGACTTCTGTAGTATATGATGACTTAATGTCTTTATCATTCAATAGTTTTGCCCAATCGTATCTACAACATTTTCTTCTTTGTTTTTTGTTTGCTCGCAGGCTAAGTCTAAATTTCCCAGCAACAATTCTATGGTCGGATTGTACAACTATAAAGGTACTGTATACCCTGCAGTCCAGTGCGCTATTTCTCAAATAGGATATTTGTTTTACCATATTTTAGTCGAAGAGCAGAAAACTTACTAGCTGCTGTTATAACTTTGTTATTAACTCAAAAGATAAGAAGTATTTGATATTTTAGGATACAGATGTAACTTGTAAATACAAGGTGAATGATGCATGATATGAATCACTTACCATATATTTAAAAGCAAATTAAATGACAGTCAAAACTTAGTAAGTGATACCCAATTTCTATTCTAATGACACAAGGAGAGAACATCATCGACACATTGACAGAAATGGGCTTCCCCAGAGAGAAGGCAAGTGAGGCAGCCAGGGAGGTGTCCACTGTGGAAGACGCCATTGAACGGCTTACTGATACATGGAAAGATCCAGGTAATCTTCATTTTCAAATCTGTCTTCCCACATCAAACAATAGAGTTCATCTCCTCTTCTCCAAAGCAAACATTTAAGTTCCAAATATTATTCTATAGTATATTATAATTACACTTAGTCTAGTACTAGTATATTAACTATAATGGCTAATTGTAGACTTTCCACTTTAATTATGCAAATACATGTATTGTCAAATTGATTTTTTAAACTTTGTCTTTGCTCTATATAGAATTCATAGATGAAGTGAAAATATATTTAGTAATTGAGGACATTCTATCGATTACCTTGCAGTTAATATCACACAGAGCACTTTAGAGGTTGATGACATCAATGCCGCACCCTGCCCAAAAAGACCCTGCAAGACTAATACAGGTAATGTATGGCATTGAATTTTTCAATGATGATGATAATTGATACACTGTAAGTCCCATTGCCTTTCTTACGCCGTACATGTATGTGCTGTGGCTTAATGTTAATCCGAATTGGCAGGAGGAGCCCATCACACCCTTCCCACTGCCTTTTACCTCCCAAACTGTACCCATTTGTACACCTGGATGGAGTGAAGAAAGACGTCTAAAGTGCCAGGCGTTTCCAAGAAATCTTGCCCCTCCCCACCGAACTTGGCCGAAAAGTCCACATTTCGGGTCAAAAATTATTGTGATCCCTGAGTGACTATACCAACGTTGTATAACAATGAACACCGGCAACTTCAGCTGCGGCTGACGTACCGGCGGCTAATATATTTCTTTCATAATGATTTTAATCCTGGAACAATTCCAAATATGCTCATGTTACGTTAAGGTTTTATTTCAGTATCAAGGTGAACTAATGAGCTTCAATTCTCTAAAATTCTACAGGTGGCAGTGTCAACAAACGCAAAAAACAGAATGGAGGTGGCACTGGAGGCATTTGCGAAGGCTCTTTCATTGTCATTACAGAAAGAAGAGCAGAGGTTGCAGCTGAAGCTACAACAGCAACAGCATGCACATGAACTGAACATGCTCAAGGAAATAATGCAGACACTGACTAGGGCTCAGTGACCACCTGTTTGGGGGCCTGGACCAGCGCAGCAGCAGGGAGCATGGGGGGGTTGGGGTGTACAGGTCCCATGCCTCCCCAGGGTCAGGACCAGCCTTTCCGTGGTAACTGGGGGGGGGGGTGCAGGTCCCATGCCTCCCCAGGGTCAGGATCGCCACTGGTGCACCATATCCCCCTTTAATCAACCGCTCTTACTTTGACATCATTCGTATGAGTACCATTGATCCAATGCACAATCTGCTCCTTGGAACAGCTAAAAAAATAATTGAGGTTTGAAAAGCAATTCAGGAAAAAGTTGATAATGTTGAAGCACCCAGTGACATTGGTAAGATCCCTAGAAAGGTATTTTGAGTTACGACTATAATTTATTCTCATTTTGACCTCTGACCTCTCCCCACTCTGGTTTGAGTTGCATTATCAATTTGTTTAATCAAGAGATATTTTGTTGTAAATTTGTTTCATAGTTGACTATATTATTTGATTATAAGGCCACACCAATTTATTTTCTTGGTTAACGGATTTTTCTAGAAAAATAATGGAGCGGGCGGGCGAAAAAAAAAATTGAGACTACCTGCCATACAGCCATGTAATAAGCAATCCAGACTGCTTATTAATTTACAAAATGCTAGTATAGGGCACATTGAACACTTATTGAACTGGAAGGACCATTTCTACATGATCAACTTCTGTAACATCCCTTTTAATACAATTATTCGTAACATCATATATAATTTTTGCAAGTTACTGTATGACTAACAAAATCATCGACAACTGACAAGACTCCGATATTCAAGTAGTTTCAACTTCATTAATCTTTTCATTTAGTTTAACAGTATCTAATCAGATTGCACCTGGTGCAATTTGTTGTTCTCAATATATAAGCTGTAGTTCATAGATCTCAGTAGATCTAAGGCTGCCCAGGGCATATACTACCTACCACTTGGGTCCTGAATGAAAATTGGCATAACTCGACAATACATGCTTCAAAATGTCTCAAAATTCCAGGGGAGATAAATTAGATGTATGTCAGTGCATCTAAATAGATTTGATGTTGTTATATTAAGTTGATTTGTTTGTTTTATCAAAATAATAATGCCATTTTTTGGGGTAAAAAATGAAATTTGCAGAACTATTCCCAAAGTCCAACACTTGCAATTTTTATCATGAAAGTTCATCTGTGTTGGTAGTTACATGTTTAAAGTTAAGACTTTTGATCCAACACAAAAAATTCTCTCACCTAGAGCTTTCGACCAGTCACTCTGGCCTTCCTCAGTAGACTGACCCAGTGAAGCTTGTCACGTGGCTTCTTTGAAGTGTGACGTCAACACTGGGTCAAAGGTATCTGGTAGACGATGTCGGCCCCCGTCGCGGTTCAATGTAGGATGATGGGCCCTGATGTAAATGGCTTCCTTCACCCCTCTCAAGAAATAGTCTTGCAATTTTTGGTATACAGCTGCTAACACATACCTCCTAACAGAAACTGGTTAGATATATCAAGATTTCCCTTCCTTTCTTCTGAAAAATCGTTATTTATGAATATTATGCATAGATTTTTAGGGTAGCTCTATAAAAATTGGCTTATAACAAAATGTAGCAATCATTTAACAAGATATTCAAATGCTTTTTGTGTAGAACAGGACATGACACATCATTTGACGTTATTTTTTTGTTCCTGAAAGGTGGCTATAGTTCTTTAAAATGGTTCAAAGTTTGTACTACAACTTTGTAGCTTGTAAGACAAATTTTCACCATCTTCTCCCATCAATCACCATTAATCATGTTGACAGCCACATCAATTAGGCTATTTAACACCTCCATGAGAAACAATTAGAAGTAATCCACATTTGCATCAGGGCTCGGCCCATTGTTATGCGCAGTTTTGTGTGCCAGACGCGCGGCGAGCACTCTTGTTTTCTCTTGACCCTATTGTAGCGTGTACTAAAAGACACAAAATGACACGAAAAGACAGTTGCAAATGTCATTTGTCAAACTCTAATCAAAATAATACATATAAACGTAAAATGTTTCTGGTGAATTCGCACTCAAGCAGCAAACATAGCTTGCAGCAAGGAGGTTATAGTGGCCTGGAGATAACCTCCTTGCTTGTAGCAAGGATAGCTTGTAGCAAGTATAACCTCCTTGCTTGTAGTAAGTCGTTTGTCGCTGAAAGTGTAACACTCCTAGGTAAAATTCATATTGTTATGTATGTGATTAGACTACGGCCATTGTCTCTATATGCAAATGCCATGTATCCCCTTGTAACCAACTCAACAGGCACTGTGCAGGTTCATGTGTTTTTCTCTTGCTCTAAACCAGACTGTAAAAAAACAGATCAATCAATGGTATGCAGTATTTTTAACAACTCGCTTCGCTGTGTATTTCACAAAGCAGGAAAATTGTGCGCGATATCACAGAAGTATGTGTAATGTCCTTGTGTATACCTAGCCGTGAAAGAAACATGCACTTTTCGGTTTTCCCAAGTTTTATTTTTTAGGTTTCGTGATTTTTTTAGGACTAACTACTAAAGGTTTGGCAATGAGGTTATAACCTCCTTGTGTTTGATTGAGCCAAGCAGGTTTTACTATAACTACTACTTGGGTTTGGCTGAGCCAATAACCTCCTTGATAATGCGACGCCATTTTGCAAAAATTGTTCAAATGGTTAGAAAGATATAACCATCTCTTCTACCTCCATGATATAACCCTTGCGTTACCACAACACAAACACAGACCTTCGCAGAGATATATGTCGTCTCAGAAAATCAAAGCAAATCTTATAATATTAATGCACATTTATATCTCACACTGTGCCCATAAACTGATAAAGTCTTCATTTGCAGAGTCAAATTGTGTGTTTTTACAGACAATGGGTTAGTTCACAATTCACATGAAAACAACCAATACACATTCAGGGTTATGAGTGGTGAAACCTAGGGCATAATGTATTCATAATGTATTTTATGAAACCAACCACATTTTTGGTTCATACAATTTGGTCGGTCATAAAGTTTCATACAATGTTGTTTCTAACTTTTCATATAACAAGTTTCTTGCAAATTCTTTTTGATTAAATTTCCTGCTGAATGTTGACTTGGTAGATTTTTTGAAAGGGTCGTCGAGTGTATAGTCTTCAACCTCATTCACAGTAGTGTATTGTTTACCATTAGGCAGTGAAATTGGTTATTTATACTTACATTATCCCTCAATCCCCGAGATTGAAATCCCTACGTAAACAAGTTATTTATCGCAAACTGCTGTAAGACTACGAGCAATCTTACATAAATACCTTGTTTTTGTTTGCAGACCAGCATTGTTTATGCTTCAACCAAGCATTTTAAACCTCCTTGCTTCAACCAGGGACATTATATATAACATATCCTTGCTTCATTCAACACAAAAACATGAATGATGAAACCCCTGCACATTCCTGATCTTACATTGCTTTGATTGTTTGTTCGGCCATCTTGGAAAAGGAGTCCTGGGGGTCCACCAATTAACTCACCAGGAGAAATTAGCGCGCGATTCGGATGCAAAAGGCAGGCGGGACTGGAGGTGGTGAACTAACACTCAAAATTATACATATTTACAAGCAAGAAGCTCGCACTTGGTTCATTAAAATATTACAGTAGCTAATCATCATATTTAAATGAGGTATTGGGCAGGGCAGGCCTGGCCTGCCTTAGATCTGCTGAGATATAAAGCTTGTTTTGTGGTGCTTTGGGGTTGATATTCTTTTCAAGTTTTACTTCCTCCATCATAAAATTATATGTAACGTTACTCTAAAACATGACACATTCAAGTCACACAATGTAAACTCTCAAGCAAATTCATAGTCACAAACAACTTTAAAGGGGAGACAATTTATTCAATTTACATGTATTTACCTAGATCCTGCCTTGATCCAAAGTTTAAACAAAGATAAACTTGCCATGTGGCCGCCGAAAATAATGACTGCTCATGATCCAACATGGCTTCCAGTCAGAAAGTAAAACAATCTACGATTGGCTACTTTACATCATGTGACTAATGTGCACGAGCGCCTCTAGCGACATTGGTATGAACTGCAGCAAATTTACCTGTTCAAGGTACCAGGCCAGTGGGGTCGAAACTATGACGTTTTTTATTTTTATTTTCATTCGGCAAAAAAAGCAAGCGGCGAATCCGTTAACCAAGGAAATAAATTGGTGTGGCCTAATTTTGATTTAGAGCTCACCTTATGTTACTTAATTATGTTACTTTATTTAATGTTAGTGATCACTTTGATTTCGAACTCAGATTATGTTACATAATTATGTTAATTACTTTAATTTATTCAATTTATGTTAATATTGTGTTGAATTCTGTACATTTCTGTTGTTATAATTTCGGATTTTATGTGGACTCCAGGAAGATTAGTGGTTTTTACCACTAATGGAGATCTAATAAACAAACAAACAAACAAAGATTGCGGAGGTTTTACTGCAGACCAGTAAAAGAATTGGACTATCATTTACTCCGTTTTTGCACTAAAGGATGTTAGTCATAAATCTCATCATTTGCAAATGCAAGTCATACATCTCATCATTTGGATTTAGTTTTCAGCTCCTTTGTGTGTTCTGTCCACCCTGGCTGGAGACCACCTACAACGCCCAGACCACTACCCAGGTCCTCCACACTGTCCAGAAAGTTCACGGGGGCACAATGCCAAACCTGGCAAAGTTGGCAGCCGCTGTGGCTGTTCTGCCAGTGTCAACAGCAGGTATGTCACTGAGTACACATTTCTGGCTTGTCTAATATTCAAAATTGATTTCTGTGTTTTCACTATTGGTAAAATGAGTGTGGTGCAGTGTATGCACAGGGTTCATTATTGGTAATATGTCAGGGACAGTAGATAATTGTTGATATTATTGCTTTTATAACATTTGACATACTTTTCAGATTGTGAAGGAGGGTTTCCTACTATAAAGCGAGTGAAAATCCCTCAGAGGAACAGGCTAAAGGAGGAGACACTGAACAACTTCCTTATGATCTCCATGGAGGGCCCCCTAGCAGAGGAGTTCAACTTCAATGCAGCTTAAGCTTGTGACAGCTGGGGGAGAATGGCCAACAGGAGACTGGATGTTGAATATGATGATGATTTTGAGTAGAGTAGAGTCGTAATTGTATTTTGAATAAAGAGTAGAGTAGAGTAGAGTCGTAATTGTAATTTGAATAAAGAGTAGAGTCGTAATTGGAATTGGAATAAAGAGTAGAACTGTATTTTGCATAAAGAGTAGAGTAGTAGTACATGTGTATTTTGAATAAAGAATTATTAGAGTAAATAAAAAATTTTGAATGAAAAAATGAATCATTTTTATGAAATGAAAAAATGAAACATAATCACAAATATTTTGATCGCATTCTATCCCCTAGTTTGTAGAAAAAATCGATAATGTTTAACATACTACACATTTTTGTGCCCAAATCTACGCTTATTCTGACTTCCGCAATGCGCATGTCCGATGACCTTTGTAGGGGTCATGCAGGCACACGTGTTCTGTTTGTGGTATGGCGTCGATGGAGGTTCTCCTCGTCCGTATTTCTGGGCATATTTCTGCCTTATTTTAGTTGTTTGGGGACTTAAAAACCCACATCAGAGGAAAAATAAAGCCATACACGTCATTCCCAGTTACAGAAGGGTGAATCAAATGACGACAAGAGGGGCATCCATGCATTCTGCTACACAGCCCACTACCTCCTTGGTTTAGCCATCATGCTTCTCAGGCCCTCCAAGAATATCAGCACTCATTAGAGATGGCGTTCGGACCACTAGGACGAGACCAGCTTAAGTGAGTTAAAAAAAATGGAGGGTGACAGAGCCAGCAGTGATCCGTCTTGTGCGCACTGCCTGTGAAGCTCTCGGACCGAGAGGAGACCATAAGAGTGGTTGCCGGGGGAGTGGACAACAGTTCTTGAGCAGTGGTGTCCTCAACAAAGATAACAAACTCCTGCCCTCAATTGCATCAGATGTAGCCAGTTGTCCACTGTTGGCAGGTGCAAGAGCGCTTGGAATATTTTACCACCGTGTGTCCGGACCACTGTGGGATATGATCCAGAGTCCCAAGGTGCATATACTTGATATGTACAAGTATGTTCAGACCCTGCATCAGCACTTGAAAGCCTGGGTTGAAGATGCCAGCACTCTCGTCAAGGCTGACATGTGTGCCCTCTTCCCAGACTTCCCACCTCAAGACTCCCCAATCTTTACTGCTCTGTATGACTCAAAGGAGGACACCCTCACACAAGAGATGCTGTAAATCATCTGTGCAAGCAGTTTGTATGTCACTGAGAAACAGCTAGGTTACTTCCTAGAACAGGGCAAGTTTGGACAGGAACCATCTGAAGATAAGAGACAACAGACGAAACACGCCCGGAAGTCGAACTTGGTTGGGGAGAATGACTTTGGGGACTTCGATTATTCCACTTAACAGAAACCCAATGCACACCTCTTACACCACTCCAGTGTGCTCATGACCAGACCTTTCAGTGGATGTTGTGTCCCAAACCGTGCCTGTCCCATTCTGTGCCTGTGCGGGCACAGAACGGGACACAGCCTGACTGTCCAGAACCGTGCCCGGAAGTGCTGTCAATCATAGTGATTGGCGGGACCATTACATAATTATTCACGCCCAAGATTTCATGTATGGTTATATGAAGACATGGAGACGGTGAGATACTATATTGCGAATACAGTTCTTGATACAACGCAAGACGTAGACGGTAGTATACCCAAGTGCACATGTGTTGAGAGTCCAGATATTTTTGGACCATGGATCCTGACCAAGACACGGATTCAGACACTGACATAGACTGGGAGGAGGTAGAAGATGTGCGAGAGAGGACGGCTACTGTATATCAACACTTTAAAAGTACTGCGCGCCAGGACACTACTTGTGAGAGATCGACAGACAACAGCACCCTGCCACGCCTGGAAACCATGATGCTTTTCCATGGGGCCCAAATCACCTTTGGTGAAAGTATGGTTATGATCATGGCATGTGCACTTAACTATCATTTTTCAAATGATGCGCTGGCAAGCCTGCTAGTACTGATTGGGCTTCATTGCCACAAAGACAGTCTTTTTGTGACTTCCCGTCATGCGTTTGACAATTTTTTCAGTCTGAAAAATTTGCAGTTTCCTGTGACGAAGTGGAAAGTGTGTTCATGCTTTCGCTTGAACAAGTCGAGTCAAACTGTATGTGAGAACCGACAATGTCAGCAAGACCTCACTGGCAGTGACATACTCTACTTTTTGGAGATGCCGATTGTATATCAGCTACAGAACATGTGCAAACGTAAGTACAGTGTAAACAGTAACTGTACAAGTATTTTCTTAGCAATGATGGTTGTTGATAGCTGTTGTAGTAGGGGAGAAGTGACATAGATTTTGAGCCATTTTTGACCCCCCCCCCCCTTAGCAGCTTGTTGTGGTACTATGGAGCATTTAGAAAATCTTTGAAATAGAAAAAATCAACCAATTGATGACAAATGTTTTAAGGATCATGTATTATGAAGGTTTCTCATGTATAGATCACGGACATCATCATTTTTTTCCTTTGCAGGAAGGGGCAAAGATCACGGGCCCACAAGCGGCTCAATAATGCATTGGCGCAGTGGAAGCATGCTGGGAGCTGGAAGCGTGGCTCGACCCGCGGTGGGGACTCGAAGCGTGGCTCGACCCGTGGTGGTGGCTCATGACAGTGTTGAGCAGGAAGATGACATGCTCCAAGACATGGTAACATACCTGAAAAAAAAAATTCCTGCTGATGTTGACCACATGGCATATACAGGACAGCAGTTGCTGGCTCGATGCATTGAGCCCAGGGTAGAGACTTGTCCCAGGTGCACTGGGAACCCCAGATTGCAAACTATCCTGGCAACATCAGCAGCACGCATCATTGATCTGCAAGGTGTGGCCACAGGTACATGTACATGCAAGTTATATATCCTACATTTTAAACTTTTGCGAAGATGATCATGTGTTTATATTTTGTTAATACCTCAACTTATACTGGCGTACAAATTTTGTCTCATGTTAATTTCTTTGTCAGTTTGTTACATGTTCGCTACATGCACTGAATTAGATTGGTATTATTCCCAGTAAATTGACAGTTACATCTTGTCAAAAGGTACCAGTAGTCAAGTAAAAAGCTACAACCCAACATGGAAACGTCACACTTCTGTGCCTTTTGTTTCAGGCATCAAAGTCTATGTAAGGCAGTGCCCACGGTGTAACCAAACTTTTCGGTACCAGGAATTTGACAACGGAATCATGAACTACAACAACAGCACCTTTCTGTCCCTGCAGCTCTGCTTCTGGTTGCGGGAATGTGTCCATATGTAAATAAGGATTATATGATTGACTTTTTGAAAGTGTTACTGCTGGTCCTGGTTTAATCACGGTGACATTTCGGTGTGTCGTACTTCAATCTTATTGTATTTTGTACGGTTCATGGTGCACTCTCTTTACCTTTAATTGCCTAGATTACATAGGATAGTTCTAAAACTTAAAGACAATGGATGGTTGATACTTGTGCAAGTAATAATATAATCATAAAGCTTAGCTCACGTTGTCTTGACTTTGCTTTCGTTTCAGAACCATGTGGCTGTTGGTAGAATGGCCTGTATTTCGGAGAAACACTTGGGAGTGTCTCTGCCTCGTCAGGACATCCTAAATGGGTATCTATACTGTTTGAGGTCCTTTGCCAACACCAGTAAGACTACTCCTGTGTGCGATGTGGACACCATCCCCATTATTGATCATGGACTTACACAGTAAGGTGGCATTTCACACGGCAGGTAGGCTTGGTCACTGCATTGTGCATAAGACAGTAAATATTGATCTTTACAGAACTTCAAAATTTATGAGCACAGCTGTTCAATGTTTTATTTATGCATACAGTGAAAGTGAGCATGACGTTTGAGTTTGCACGAACAAAAAGCTTTTTTTTATATTTGTACACCTTTGCAACCAATTATATATATACATGTATATATGAGTTTTGTTCACTTCTTAACTGAAGCATCATGGAACAGATGCTAGACTACCTTAACAACTGCCCACGTCCTAGCGAGACGCCGTCGGAGAGGAACGGTGTTGAATTTTTAAATCCAAGGGATGCCTTTCACGACGGTAGAACAAACGCCAGTCATCTATGTTACAAGGCAAACGAAGCAGCCGATGAGACCATCCAATACGTTGATTTCACGAGTCTGTACCCGTGGACAAACAAGTATGGTAAATATCCGACAGATCATCCCAGGGTGTTTGTTGAGAACTTCAAAGACTTGAGTCACTACTTCGGGGTTGTCAAGTGTAAAGTGTTGCCTCCCAAAAAGTTGTATCATCCCGTGCTACCGGATCGTGTTGGAAACAAACTGATGTTCCACCTGTGTCGGACGTGTGCCGAGGCTAGACAACAAACACCGTGCCTTCACTCTGACGCCGAACGTGCCTTCGTGGGTATACATGGGCCACGATTGAACTAACCATGGCTGTGCAGAAATGGTACATGATTCTGCAAATGCATGAAGTGCATCACTTTGACTGTTAGTCAAGCAACTTGTTCCGCGGCTACATCGACACGTTTCTGAAGATGAAGCAAGAGGCCAGCGGGTGGCTACAGTGGGTGGAAAACGCCGACGACAAGTTTGCTGCAGAAGAACGGTACCTGCAAGAGTACGAGAGGAACGAAGGCATCAGGTTGGACAGAGCCAACATCAAAGTCAATCCGGGTATGAGGGCGCTCGCGAAGCTCATGCTGAATAGCCTCAGGGGAAAATTCGGTCAACGCAACAACTTCTCCCAGAAGATATTCGTCACTTCGCCTGATGAATATTTCAAACTCTTGGGGATTCACGTCGTTCGTAACATTCACTGTGTTAACGAAGATGTTATAGAGGTAGAATACGTACATAAGAGAGAGCTCATACCAGAGGCCTCCAACACCAACATGTACATAGCGATCTTCACCACCGCCATGGCTCGTATGATAAGTGCATAAGTGCATGTTCTTTACTAACCACTATAGATGTGTTATGAACTACTGGCATTAGAAATAGAAAGTAAAATTGTCGTAGAACGGACAATTTGGGGGCCAGTGTAGATGCCAGTGCAACAGCGTGAATTTGCCGCCATTAGGTTATTATATTATATTATATTTGATGTGCGAACTGCCATATGTAAGATTAAAATAAGTGCGCACCCACTAGAGATAGAAAGGGGTCGCTATAAAAAACTACCTGTGCACGAGAGATTATGTAAATATTGCCCAATGAATGCAGTGGAAAATGAAACACATTTATTAGCCAGTTTTCTCACTATGAGACACACAGAAACAGATTATTTTAAACAGTTACCACAATTTCCCCATCTTTTCCTCTTTTCAAAGATCACCAAAAGACTACGTTTCTACTAAGATCACAAAACCCACTCATTAAACAAAATGTGGGACTATTCATTATCCACTGCCTTCAAAGAAGAAGTCAAACCTCATAATAGCAAACGTAGTAGTACAATGTAGCAGTATAAGTTTTTCTAGACAGTAGTTGTCTCTTTCCTATTATTGTATTGTACCATATAGTACCTTTTTACTTTGTGAAATAAAATTAGCCTTCGGGCATGACTTCGCAAATAAACTATCATTATAATGAGTAGAGTACCGTTCCGCAAAATCCCCCCCCCCCCTGGACTCCAGGGAAGTATTAAAGCCCCGTCTGGGTGGGGGCAGTAGTTCACAAGACAGAAAGGACAGTGCAAAGGCACAGAAAAGGACGGTGCAGAAGGCTGAGTTTTAGACGATGACAACCACACCTAGTAGGGAACTCAAACCTCTGTACGTGTCAATTCGGTACCGTCAATTCAGTCCATATAAACCAGACTCGTACTCCCGCCATTTTTGTCAAGGAAATTCGTCAAAGTGAACTTTGACCCATAATTGACACGACGCCACCTTGCGTCTCTTTATAAAAACTACATGGAATTAGCGGACACTTCTATGCAGATTTGTTAATGCAAGATCAAGTTAATGACTGTTTACAACTGCTTTGGTTTATGTATTACAACCGCTTTTGTAGTCTGCTCGAAACGATCATTAACGAAGTTTTTCTAATACTATATTTTACGCCTTTTTACCTGTGGCTCCAGAATCCGCAATTGTCGCATTGTATGCAGCTAGAGGCACACTGCAGACCGCAAACTGCACAGGGAAAAGATCTTCTCGACCGTTTTGCGTAGCCTGGGTGCCATCCTCCGTAGTTTTTGCCGCTCCCAAAGGTCGCTAGCCACCACGGAGTCTGGACTTGCGCGTATCCCTAACGGCTGGCATCTGAATATTCGTTCAGATTTTGAACGAGCTCGCTGATTGGCCCCACTCGTCTAAGCCCTCTAGAGGGTGGGCGCTCCTATCATCATCAACATGTCCGACGCGCAAACAAACGAAGGGAACGCTGAGGCGCTCTCGATAGACAATGCTATAACGTCTGTTCTCGCCGAACTTGACGGAATTTCGGAGCTTAGACGCGAACAGAAAGATGCACTGGAGGCTTTCGTTAACGGAGAAGACGTATTGGCCCTATTGCCGACCGGGTTTGGGAAGAGTTTGATATACCAACTCGTGCCTCGCGTGTGCAAAAAACTGTCGACAGATACTAGTAGCCCTTTGTTCGACGGCGTAGAAAGGCCAATCGTCATTGTTATCTCCCCGTTGGTAGCGTTGATGGAAGACCAAGTAAAGGAGGCTTCAAGATTCGGTGTTTCTGCAGCACAGCTCGGCAAAGACGACGAGGGGATTTTGAGTGGAAACGTTGAGCTTGTGTTCGGCAGCCCCGAGAGCTGGATTTTGAACGACAAGTGGAGGGGCATGCTGGCGTCTCCCCGGTACAGACAGAACCTTGTTGGCATCGTGGTAGACGAAGTTCATATCACGTACAAATGGTACAAATTATTTCATTTCTATCAAGGCTACCTCGTCTTTACTGTGCATTTTAAGACGTTAGTAAATACTATCTAATGTTGAAACGGTGTAGCAGATGAAAATCTGTAGTCCAATATAATATTTTGCATCTAGAAGTAAGAGTAAAATGTAGTAAGTAAAACGTATCTTCCATTCTCAAACTGATTCATTCAAACCATGTGTAATATCAATAATATACACCAGCCAAACATAGGAATTAATATGATCTCCGGTTTTCTGTAACTTTACAAAATAATTTGTAATTGAAGTCAGTTCT
This sequence comes from Branchiostoma floridae x Branchiostoma japonicum, assembly GCA_013266295.2. Classification (NCBI taxonomy): domain Eukaryota; kingdom Metazoa; phylum Chordata; class Leptocardii; order Amphioxiformes; family Branchiostomatidae; genus Branchiostoma; species Branchiostoma floridae x Branchiostoma japonicum. The sequence continues at coordinate 19,139,435 of CM023827.1, forward strand.
CGTGATGAATATGTATCTTTTCAATTGTCTTTTAAAAAGATACATTATTCTAATTTTTGTCTTTTGTTTGTGTACTTGAAGGGGACAATCTAAGAAGAAGGGTCGCGCTGCTTTTCGGGAAGCCTTCAGTCGGTTAGGCGAACTTCGCTCCCTTGCCAAAGAAGGTAAGATTATTACATGTCGCAGTGTAAACATAATACCCGTGTTATTTCACACATAAAGATACACATCTGTTCAAAATGGATTTCGGTAAATATCTGTCACTGCATAACAAGAGGAGCACATTTCGAAAAGCATTAATTCTTTCCACGGTGGCTGATGAGAAACATCTTTTTTACATACTTTACAAATTTCTGTTTTACAGGTACTCCTGTCCTGGCTTTAACAGCCTCAGCAGACATCCAGTCCCGGGAGAGAGTAATCCATCTGCTGAATATGCAGGGAGCAAAGAGGATAAGTGCATCCCCAAACAGACTGAACATTAGGCTAGGTGTTGTTAAAGTGATGAACGATAAGCTCAAATGCCTTGACTGGGTAGTTAAGCTTGTAAGGGATTATGGTGTAGCTGCACCACAGGTGATAATTTATGTCCGTTCTCTTAAAACACTAGGCAAAGTGTATACACATCTTCAGACAGAGCTAGGGGAAGACTTGTGGGTAGACAGAGACCCAGAACACGGACTGAAAAACAATTTCGTTGGTAATTACCATAGCAATACCTTGCCCCCATACAAAGAACATGTTGTGTCCTCACTTAATGGCAATGGCAATTGTAGAGTTGTAATTGCAACTGATGCGCTTGGCATGGGGATGAATTTCCCAAATGTATCATATGTTATACTGTACGGCCCACCAGAGGATGCTGAAGCTATACTACAAGAAGTTGGTAGAGCTGGCCGTAATGGGTCACCTGTTGATGCAGTGGTGTACTACCATGGGGCACAACTGATTAAGGTGGATAAGGCTGTAAAAGATTTAGTGACCACAGATGCAAGTAACTGTCTTCGTAAGTGTTTATATGGTTTATTTGAAGACAACACTGTAAGTGTAGAACCAGGCCACAGATGTTGTACATATTGTCACCGGAGGTGCAAATGTGCAGGTGAAGAATGTGAAGTACCTTATCCTCCATCTGAATCCTTCCTAAATATTGTTAAGTTGCCAACTAGATACAGAGAGGTAAACTCAGAGCAGAAGACTTTGGTAAGGGAACTACTGCAGGAGTATCAAGCTTTCCTGCAGTTCAATACTAGTACTACACATCTGTACACTAGCTTTGAGGCAAGTACATTCTTTACTAATGAGTTGATAGAACATGTGGTTGACAGCTGTACACACCTCTTTGACATTGATTACATTTCCACACACCTCCCTGTATTCAGAGCTGAACATGCTCAAGAAATTCTTCGCATCATGTATGAGGTTTTTGATGACATTGATTATGTAAAGCCATCTGTTTTGGAATCTTTTACTGAACCAGACATATAGATTATGCAGGGTACTTTGATGCCCCTGAAGACTATGATGATGGTGATGAAGATGGCATTTCTTCGTTCTATGACAGTGACTCTGATGACAGTTATTTTCTCAATGAAATTACAATGTAGTGGAAGGTTCATTATAGCCATGTTTACAATGTACAGAGAAGAAATGCAATTGTAAACTTTTGTCATAGCACTCTGTCTTCATATGTATTTCCTCTGTCCTACAACTTGGGTGTATATATACATTGACATATTTAAACTATGTGCATTTCAATACTATATTATTCAAAGATGGGACCCTTTGTCTTACAATGAAATATGCTGTAACTCATTTTATACAGTATGCACATTATACAAATGATATGCAAAATCCCTCTACAGACTTTCATTTTTTGTCACACATATATATATTAGGTATTTAGTGATCCCTATACTTTCTTAGCATCAAACAATTAGAACTTTGTCATGATGACACTTGACTAAAACATTATCTGCACAATCAATATTTCAGTATTTCTTGTTCCAAAGCTTTAGCTTAGACACAATCCATTCCCACATATTGGCATACTTAATGCGCGAAAACAGATTCCTTTCGAAGTTTGGGAAGGCACCAAATGCCCTTCCAGCAGAGAACGTGAAGACATCTGCCTCCCTGAGAACTTCCACTAGTGTCAGAATATCTTGACTTTCTGTGACTCTGCGGTGGTACCCAGAGGGGCCGACAACTCCTAGTTCTTTGTCTGTGTTTTCCAAGATCTTTCTGAGAGGTTCCAGAGACCTACTTACTCTATTTGCACTCTCTTGGGTCAGATTTGGCCCCATTCCTTTCAGGAAAGATTTCAAAAAGTTATTAAGGTGCTCTAAGTGCAGGTCTAGTGATACATTTCTTCCTTTCCCCCCCTTCCCATTGAAAAAACGATTCCACTTCAGACTGTGTGCTTTTGCTGGTGATAGCAAAGATGTGACTTGCACCAGAAGGAGCAATGTACTGTACGCATACTGTGTATGGCCATAGGCCCTATAATACAACAACGCAACAGTGTACAGTCTCAGAAGACGCTCGCCATCACCCTCTCTTACAGCATCCTGCATATCCTCAAGGAAGAGCCCAAAGCTAAGCCTTGCCTCAGAGTGTTCTTTCTTGTAGTCACGAGGAGGCTGAGGGGGCTTAGCAGTGGGCTCTTCCTTGTGGCTTGTCTCCCCAAAGTCTAAACCATGTTCTTTTAACTCATGAGTTATCCTGCACTTTAGGTAAACAAATGTACGAGGGCATCCAGGCTCACGGCAGTTGTGTTCCTCCCTCTGCCGAGGCTGTGATGCTTCATTGACACCTGTATAAAGGTCCACCATGTTAGTGCTGTCATTGTTGAACACAAACTTGTCGACAACCTGGGCTACTTTGTCGTGTAGCCATGTTCGCTGCTCCTCTTTTGTTCTTCCCACGATGTCGTCTAAACCCTCAGGCTTGTCTGTAAAAGACAAAAAAAACAGATGCTGTGTTTTAGTAATGTGTTTGCAATCTTAAAATAAGTCTAAAGAGGCCATCAAATTGTCCAAAAGATCAGTAACCAAGTACCAGAGTAAGGCCTCACAAAAACTTGAAAATATGCTTTACTTCATATTGGAAAATTTGGCAACTATACTGTCCTTGCATGGCATTAGATTAGGGTGGCTGCTGAATGTGAGAGCAAATATACAAGCACATTGGTTTTTGTATACAATGTACAAACACAGAACTTGTAAATGTTAGAAGCTAATTGCTAAATGTAGTCTAAGGTTAGGTTAAAAAAAATCAACAGGTGAGCTTTCAAATCCAATATTTAATGTGTAACAATGTATAGATAAAATAAATCACCTTCCACATTGTTCATGCCGAAGACTTGCATCGATCCAGCGATGAACAGAGATGACGTGTCCTTATGCACTCCTTGCTTGTATGCGTTGAACGCTGCATGCGGACCTTTCTTTGCATTGCTGCACTTGATCTTGTTCAGGTTTGCAAAGAATGTTCCATGGTCCCGGGAAGACTTGTCACTGTAGAAGACTTTGTAGTGTATCTGCAGGGAACATAAAATACAACATTAACACAACTTGTGATGATTTTCAGTCCTTTTGATTTGGGAAATGTCTATCATATTGAGTACCTATAGTGTTTTCTACTGGCTGATAAAAGAATGAAAAGAGCAACAATTGGAAAAAATAAAGTGTTGGAGTCAGTGGTTGGAGAACATAACTGGAATAAAGGTTCTATACTTGAGTTTGTTTCCACCCTTGTGTTCATTTTCAATATAACTTATGCACTTACTTCAAACAGATTTCTAATAGCGTGCCAGTCTTCGAACTTGCAGAGTAGTCCCTCAAGCCTGTCTTCAGCATTCTGTCCCTCCGCAAAGGCCCACTGGACACATCTGCTGTTGCCTTCAGTCAGGCGGTCTCCACCAATGAAGATAGGCAGCAGTCCTGCAGGTGTTCTTGGGACGTACCTGGACACAAAACAAGACATAAGATACTTTGTATTCCTTTATTTGTATTCACATTTTTATAATAAAACAAGGAAGTAGTCTCCAACTTAGTGCTATGGTCTCCAGCACATGGGAGAAGGAGGCATGGAAGACCGCCCCTCACATAGTTAGACTTGCTGCAAAGAGCCACCGGTCTACAGTCTGATGGCATGGAGAAGGCTATGCAGGATAGGAACTTCTAGGCAGCCATGTTTGTTGGAAAAGTGGCACCCAACATAATGTAAGAGGAAGAGTGGCACCTGACATAATGTAAGTTAAGTCACACCTAAAATACTACATATGCAATCAATTACACAATGACGTATACAGCAAAAGGCTGATTGAAGGTAAGTATTGAAGGAGCTCAGCCAGGGTGCCACCTTCCGTAGTTCCCACCAGCTCCCTATGTTCACTGGCTACAGCTAAATAGTAGAAGTTAACATTCGCATGCAACACTTACTCTTTCTGCATGTATTGCAGGATGTCCACGAGATCTGAGGTAAGGCCCTCATTCTTAAAAAGCAGTCCTAGCAGAAACTGAAAGTAAGGAAAAGGTTGTAGAGTTTGTAATTGCTCTATGGAAGATGCTCAGAGTAATTAGGTGGCAATTAGAGATGACCAGGACAGATTATTAACATGACAAATTATGAATTTACCTGTTTATTGTTCAAGGCATTCATGTTTATTAAATTGAAAATGATAATTTACTTTTTAAAATTGTTATACAACAGCATGGATGGATGAGAAAATATCTACAATAGCCAAAGACTATAACATTCCAGCTCTACTGCATGTAGCTCACCTCTGTTGAGGGCTGTGCCATTGTCTCAGAATACTGGTGTGGGATGTGATGGATAGCCACAGGTGCGAACTGTTGCAGGTGAGGGACGTGCTTCGTCAGTATTCTGCTCCCGAGAATGATGAATTCCTTTCGGATGTGGGCCTGAATTTCTGGGGTGGGAAGACAGTCTTTAATCTGAAACAGTGGGAGGGGCTTGATCGGGTTGTTGTCGGGAAGGTGATGTGTTGTGACTCGGTCCTGCACTGCAATATGGTGAGTCCAGTGAATGTCCTGGTTTGTGTTGGCTTCTGACTGGTGATGGGTCTGTTTGAAGAAGTCCAAGTTGTCAAACACAATACTGTAGGTTGGTGGTGGTGTGGATTGTGTTGATTCAGGTTCTACAGGAGGGGCCAAGAAGCCAACTGCAAGATCACTAAAATCTTGCAGTAGGTTGCACATCTCTAGTGTGCAAGTTGGGCTATGTGTGTCATTTGCAGCTTCCAATGTGCCTTTTTGTGATGTCTCCACAGCATGCACCTGCATCTCTTTCTCCACAGCACATGTCTCCTTCTCCTTCTCCACAGCACATGTCTCCTTCTCCTTCTCCACAGCACATGTCTCCTTCTCCTTCTCCACAGCACATGTTTCCTTCTCCTTCTCCACAGCACATGTCTCCATCTCTTCCTCCGCAGCACATTCTACTATCTTCTCCTTGATTGATTGGAGCTCCTTTCCACATGTGCTTGCCAACTCCTTCTGTTTCAGTCGTCCATTCTCTTGTGTGGTAGATATTCCTAGTTTACACAATCGTGTGAAGACAGCTTTCTTTGCCCCCCCATACTGTAGTACTGTGTTCACGTAGTGAGAAAATGCAGACAGATGGTTGTCACGACCACTCAGGGCAACTGCAGCACTGGCGCATGTGTGGTTTCTGGAGTCCCGACTAACTGTACTTAGGATTGACAGCAAGAAAGGTGACAAACGCTTCAAGTCTGCTTGAAAAGTGTCAAAGGAAAAGTTCTCCATGTGTTGAATACTTGTTTTTCTTAAGATGAAGTCATTCTTCTTAGCTGTTAGGTTTGTACACTCGTGCTCCAAAAGATTCAGTGTCTGTTTCTTAACCTCTTCCACCAAACTGTCACATGTGAATATCATCCGCGCTGCTGTCTTCATCTCACCCCTTGCAAGGTGTTCCACAATACTTGCCACCTCTGCAGCACACTTGATGTTGTCTGGTCTTTCTGGCCTGGATGGGTATGTCACAGTGACCTAAAGGTATAAATATAGCACTGTCAACATACATACATACATAAGAACATCTTTCCATATTTTACCAATAGTGATGATTAGGTGATGATGGCAAATTTCCATTGAATGATATGAATTGAAACATATTTTCCATGATGTTTCCCTGTTTTTGTGAGAAATGTTGATCTGAAATGGCACATATTTTTATTCACTTACTATTGTTAAAAGATATATATAAAGAATGTAATAACATAGGATACTGCTGCAAGGCTCAAAATCTTTTTTCATGTGCATGTAAAATTACCTACAGAAAAAGATTTAGGAAGTATGGATCACAATATGAAATGTTCAGAAACTAATTAGATACTACAGCAGCAGCAGATAAACATACACAACCATGTAAATACAAACCCTGCACTTGACCCAGTGCAGGTATTAAAAAGGTGCAGGTAGACATAAGAAAGAAACCATACGACATACTAGTACCTGCACAGCCCCAATTTTACCTACACTAAAGGCTTTGTTTTCCCCCATCACCATGAACACGACAAAAATGACAGGAACCTGTTAATTGATACCAGACTGTTCTTCCATCATAGAACTAGATACAAAAGACTGACTCAAAATCTATCACTTTTCCAATTGTCTCTAAAACATATAAAGCTGTTTAAAAAATATATGGAGTATGGAGGTGACTCTTTTAACTTCAAAACAATTTTTGTGCGGTCTCTCAAAATTCACCGTGCAAAATTCGAACACGAATAAATTACATGTCTACTGGGTATGTACAGAATGAGGGTACTAGAACGAGGGAGGGGGGCATCCAAAATTTCAGGCTACAAATAAAAATCATTGTCACTAACAACAACTACGAAGATGGGAACGCAAAACGGTCAATTATTGGCGTTTTTTCTTTGTATGGCATACGCAAACAAAGGGGAATAAAGCAGGGACAGAAACTTACTTTAGTCTGACTGACTCTCAGTGGAGTGGTCTTCAGCGGCCTGGAGTTTGTCTGGAGTCTTTTCTCCGCCCTAGGTGTTTTCGTGGGGGTCTCTCGTAGTCGTTTTTCTGTCCTCGGTGGTGTTTTGGTTGAACACGGCGCTGGCGGCATCTGTGCTTTCGTCGGGCTCAGCGGCTTTTCTGTCGACGTCCTCGGTGGTGTTTTGGTGGAACACGGCGCTGGCGGCATCTGTTTTTTGGTGGGGGTCATCGGCTCTTCCGTCATCGGTAATGCGTTGGTGTGACCCGCTGGTGGTGCATTGCTTTTCTCCTTCCATTTCTGCAGAAGTGTTAGGGAGTCTTCCACACGTTGAATGCTTCTGAAACACTTCAGACACAGTCTTTCCGAAGCATCCTTCCTTGGGCGCAAAAAAACCCCAACAGCCTCAAGCCTCTTCACGATGCTCTTTTCGCCGGTCTTCGGCTTGTCGAAAATCTTCCGAAGAGATTGCAGACCACCATTCCATCGTAGATTGGTGTCACAGAAACGACAGCAGTCGGCAAAGTTGGGGTTGGGGAGGGCAAGCCTTTTTGTCGAACACGGCGCTGAGGCCATCTCCAGCGACTGACGGTTCTTGTGGGAAATTTGTCCCCAAACCCCACTGTTCTTCGTATCGTGTACATGCTAAGAACTGTTGCCATGGCGATTCTTTGAAAACTTGACGCGAAAAGGCCGTAAAAAACAGCTTGCAACGAGAAATGACTCTCCTCATAGCCATGTGAAATACTCCCGCGAAAACTGGCTCCACCAAAACAATCCGGTCACGTGAATAATGGCGGCACGCCATTGGGCCGTCGCTCCCAGAGGTCCTCCAATCAAATGAGGCCCCGCCAGGCCCCGCCCAGCGCACGCAGCTTGAATTAGCTCATTATTGCCAGCCGTTAGGGATACGCGCAAGTCCAGACTCCGTGGTGGCTAGCGACCTTTGGGAGCGGCAAAAACTACGGAGGATGGCACCCAGGCTACGTTTTGCGTTCATCGTATCCGACTTTGGCTCAATGTTTAATGTTATAGTTTCAAAGAGACACCCTGTCGGGCGCTAGTCTAGTTCCACGAGAAGAACGAGGAGGCAGTAAGATTTTTGCTAATGCAAATATGGTCATGTGATCTTGAAGCGATATCATTGGTCAAACATCTCAAGTTTTTACACGTTCAGGAATGTACCGGGAACAGGAAATGGTCTATAAAACTCCCATAGAATCGGGTCGCTACAGTCATATGCTAAATTTCTCTGGTCGCTTTACTCGCTTCCTCGCCTCGTGCTTCATGATGACTATTGCTTCAGAAGTTACCATCGTTCACTCTGTCCACCTGACAGAAATAGTGTGGGCTTCTCTGACAGTAGGTCAATTTCTTTATAGTATTTTGGGGAAAATACTTTATTACAAAGGTATTTCAGCAGAATAATTTGAACCAAACGATTGTTCTAATTCCAAGTTTTCTCTTTTTTTTTGGTAGGGTCTGGTGGGGCAGACGGGCTACCTCACGTACGCAGATATGAAAACAGCCGCTCCGAACATCGGCTTGTATGTACATGCCTCCTAAGTATATTAATTTTTTAGTTGTAACATTTGCTGTTGTATCATGAAGAAGTTATTATTGAAATGAAAGGGATGTATAATGCAAGAGGCCGACATTTATTGGAGTTTTCTGTTGCCAGGGTGTTAATCCCCTACGCTTTGATCAATTGAAACATCCACGGGACATGTCATGTAGGTGCTAAATGCTGTATTGTTCACCATTGCAGACGTCTAAATGCCCTGTCTCAGAAATGAATAATAACCAACTCCTGGCAATAATAAAAATCCGTTCTTTACTGTTTGATGTTTGTATTTTAAACTTTTAACGTTTCCTCACTTGTTATTTCAGTGCTGCCCTGAACAGATTTACTGTCCAGCCGAACAGCCTGCTAAGGCTCAAGGCCACCTTGATTCACGCTACCGGTGTTGACGCCAAGGTCATCATGTTGGTGGTAAGTATATATTTATTTTGCATACTATTAGAATGATCAAAAAACCTATTTTCGTAGTGTGCGTAATCCAGTGGTTAGCGCCCCTCCCCCCGTGTCTAAGGCTCGCGCGTGGGCAGGCAGAGAAAAGTGCAACACCCGCGACCATGAATCAGGTAAGTTACATGGTTTGCTCAGTTCTGTTCAGAAAGACACATTACCAGGGGAGCTGGTTAGCCGCGGCTACCCTGGTTTCCAGAGTCTGAGGTCGTCGGCGCGCTAAGCATTACAAGACCTTACAACAGCCCTCGTTACTAATACAGTAAGTCCCTAGCTAATATCTTTGAATTTTTTTCTCTTGAAAATTTTGGTGCAGTTTTGAGACTCCTTTTTTGTTCATTTGGTGGCGGTAAAATCTTAGATGATTGACATGTTATTTTTACGCCAAAATCCTTTCAGAAAACGTGTGTATCGGTTGCCATGGTAACCACCAGCTGGCGAGTTGCCGAACATGGCGAACCATGCATAATTCCTAAAGCTGCAGAGACAGGCACCTACAGCTCAGGGACAGGCACCTGCGGCTCAGGGACAGGCACCTGCGGCTCAGAGACAGGCACCTGCGGCACAGAGACAGGCACCTGCGGCACAGCGACAGGCACCTGCGGCTCAGAGACAGGCACCTGCGACTCAGGGACAGGCACATGCGGCTCAGAGACAGGCACCTGCGGCTCAGAGACAGGCACCTGCGGCTCAGAGACAGGCACCTGCGGCTCAGGGTCAACCTGAGACGACTAAACAGCGGCAAGAACCCAAACAGCCACAAGCACCCGAAGGACAGCGAGACCCCGAAACAGAGCAGGATGTACCAGTCATTCAACCGAATACACCGCCCCCTCTGTCGCCGCAATCTCCATTCATGGTTAAGAGCCCACCTCACATCGATGATGGGAACTTCCCGCTTGACGAGACGATTTCCGTCCTTGAAAGAAGTAGGTATATATACTAGTGTAGGTTACTGGGCGAGGTCGAATGGTTTTTCCTGGATTGACGCGTCATTTGTTTAAAAGCGTTGGGAAAAATCATGAATGTAACTAACAACCTTCATTTCCCTTTTATTTCTTAGACTACATTGAACACGACGTTGTCGTGGGCAGATGGTCATCTGGTTCGGCAACCTGTAAGTAGGCCAACTCAAAACGTGTCATGCCTTTTGGCTTTGAATAGAACATTGACTAATATTGGTTTGTGTTGGCTACATGTATCTCTAGGTGGTTTGGAGATGAGCAGAAATGTAAGAGGTCAGTAATTTGACTGATGATGTAATCAGAAGTAAAATTTACATCATAGAATCGAATGATTAGTAATCCATTGCGAGATGTTAATCGATTTCATGATGTAATACAACTGGATATTTGTACTTGATGTCTGAATGTTTAAATTTATCTGATTTCTTCCTTTTTTTGCATTTTTAAAGGTGGACAGATTGTGGCGGACACCTCTGACCGATGGTTTGATTTCCCAGGTCAGCATTTGCTATATATTTATTTAGTATTACTTGCATAACCTTCTGCGCAAACGTAGCTTAGGATTTTTGCTCTCTATCTTCCAGGACGTGGCACTAAATCATTAGGAGGGGTCGGTGATCATAATAAAAATAGTCATGGAATGATATTGTTCAATCCTTGTTGAGTCATTCCGTTACAAAGGTTCCGACAAGAACACAGATGTGGTTCACAGGAAAGCCTCCAGGGGCCAACACTTTGTCATTATTTTTTTATAAGGTCATCTACCAAACGTTGGCATGTTTAAGACATTCGTGTGAGTAATCTAACGTTTCATCTACAGAAGGGCCGCCTCGTGGCAGGATACCCAGGGCAGCACGTCTGCAATCACTGCTGCGTCTCATCCTTGGACCATCAGAGGCCACCTTTCGTGTGGCCATTACCATTTAGCCAAGTAGGTGTTATTTAATCACAAACTTTGCAGCACCCGGGTCCACACAGAACAAGTGTTTGTTTCGTCAATTTTATAATCAGGTTTACATTTTTATTGGCTTTTCCTGGTGGGAGATTTTCATAAAATCCACCGTTTATTTCAACAGATGTGTGCACAGGCATCTCGTGACGCAAGGTTGCTACTTATCATCTGTCTGAACGAACGGACCATCCCGTCCGTAAAGAACATGACCAGGTAAACTTGTCACGCACAACAGAATTTAAAAACTACCACGACTCCAGGAGTCCATAGTGTTTTGCAATAAAATTGTTTCCCATCCTTGCCTATTTTTTTAAATTTTTTAATAAGATTCTCCATTGCAAAATAGAGGGGGGGGGGCAAAGCCACATACCATGATGTACATTGTATATGTTCCCTGCCAGAAGTGAGTTCGTGACCTCTCTCAGAATTGAGTCACGGTGTGCCTCTATGCTGCAGAGGTACTCATGCTTCAGAGGCCCATCTCATGTAAGTTGCTAAATCCTTCCCAACCTATTTTGTGGAGCATTGTGTTGTAAGATCTTTTATCGGTTGTTGTCGAAATGACATAGGATTACTTCCCCTGTGATTCTAGCAGGTTTTGTTATCAATGTATACAAGTATGGTTACTTACACTGAAACAAGTCTTAATGAAAGTACTTTCTCACATTTCAATCTCGAAAATTCTTCTGGATCTGAGATCCACATGGGACTGCTTCCCAAATAATATTACTCATTCCAGAATTACTATGAAGCCATATGATGCAAGTCTACTTTTCATCACCAAATGATAAAGGTTTTCACTTCAATAAATCTGCCTATTTTAAGATCCAAATGAAACGGGTAGGGTCGGCTTTCGTGATTTGACTCATAAAAGATTAATACATTACAATTAGCTATTGTTATGTTACAGGTCACCAGCCTTTGCAGCATCCTTGCGTCGGCAGGGAAAGTGCCCGCAATCAAGAACAGTGATCTTCACCTGGTGTGTGAAGATGACTCAGGGATGGAGAGAAGGAGGTCGAAGAAGAAGAGGATGGAGAGAAGGAGGTCGAGGAAGAAGAGGATGGAGAGGGGGAGGTTCAGGAAAATGACAGTGAAGAAACACAGCTTAAACACTTAAAAGGGGCTCATCCAACCCAATTCAAAGACGCAGATGAGCAGTGTTCGGCATTCTTGGATAGCTACTTGGCAGAGTTTGACTGCTCATCCCAGGGTGAATCCAACCACATGAAGTACTTTGCAGCTACCTCACGACATCCCAAATCACACCGGCTTCATGACTACAGATGCGAGGAGCTTGAAAGAAATTCAAGCTCCAACAGTGTCTCATCCATTGTTGGCTCTGTAGTCAATGACATGTTTCTCTTTGGCAGAATCCAGTATTTCTTGCTAGCAAGTACATGTGAAATGGCCCATATCAAATGGTATGGTGTGGGAAAGAAAGATGAGGACACAGGTCTGTGGATGGTAGAAATGGATGGCAGCGGTTTAAGCCGGATGAACCCCTTCCAGCCCTTTCAATTAAAAAAGGTAAAATTATGAGATTTACTCAGAATTTCATCATCAAAATTGGTCGTTTTGTATCTGATTTATCTTTTTTTGACTTCAATTATTCTACTCGTGTCATACCAGTAATTCTAAGGGATAGGGGTTGGGGACTTGCGCTCGTTGAATTCTATTTACTAAACTCCAATTAGTTTGTTTCGATTTTGTATATTTATTTATTTGTCCGTGTAATTTTCCAAATCTCTGTTAAACCATTTTAAGTGTAGATGGCGCCGTTATTATAAATTCTATCTAACTTGAGTTCGTCGTCATCTCGTCTGTATTTATGTTTTTTGCTGTTTTGATAGAAAAAGTCTGCTTAACTTTTCTAAAGGGGACTGTCTTTAATTTGTTGTAAATACTAGTATGTACAGTGGCAGTTGTTGTAAATACAGTTGTACAGGGGCATCCAAGTCTGCTCTGAAACTTATCCTTGTGTAACTCCTTTTTTCCGCTTTTGTTATTAGTTTTAACGGTCATTAAAAACGTGTTCAAGACCATACTAGTGTCAGCAAAATTTCTATGAGTGGGAGTAAACAATTGTAGCACTAGCAGTTCGGATATGCGGACGCGAAGTTGACGTCCAGGATCGCATCAACACAAAAGGTAGAACACAAAAGCCAATAATCACATACAGTGCGTACTGTATATTGTATGGAAGGATCATCCATCGGACAATTTTACTGGGCCATTCGGAGATTAACTCAGAAATTCGCAAAAGAATCCGCCGCTTCAGTCTGCCGGCCGGCCGGCCTGCCCTACGTGGTGGGGTCATTGACCCCCGGCAGCGAGGGCTTGTGGATCCCAGGGTCCTTCTGTACTGATCACTGGTCACTGCTTTAGTCACGTGTCAAAACAGAAATGGGGGCCATTCTATGCAAATACTACCACGTGTTTGTAGTTCTGATTGGTTCACCTCAAATAACCTTCTCACTGATTGGTTCATTGAAAGGCACAGTGCATTACGTGATTAACATGGCGGGGGCCCGGGGTTTACGCCCATTTGTCATTACTCAAATGTACTGTAAAGAGTAATCTATTGTGCGTGGTTGGTATCCTTGGTTATAGCGGGTAAAATTGTGTTTTGGAACGATTGAAGTTACTGTACAATACTACTACAGTTTGTATCATCCGTGATGTCGAGCTACTGTACCGTACACCGTAGATAGAAATCGATTGAAACCGTGCAGGGGCTCACAGCCGGTATCCGGTCGGTAGTCTAATGATACCCGCAGTATTTGACATTGAAACACCTCCAATCGGAGACCATTAACACTCTCAGTCATGTTGTGAGTCGACCCTCTTCAAGCAGGTCACCTGTCCAACGCGGCCACTTTTCTCCGGTCCCCTGGCTTGAGCAGGTTTGACTCTACTAGGATAGTCGGCAGTTTTCAACCCCAGAAAGCATGGTGCTAAGTATGTTTATTTGGGGATTAGCCACTTCACGGTCGATTGACCACAGTGGCAGAAGCCGCACACTGGGCTGTCCCTGGACTCCGGGCCACACCCGGCCAGGGCTGCCAAACTGGGACCAGATGGGCCCACTACTGGGCCGACACGAGGTATCGGAATCCCCGGGTTTAAGAAATGTAGTGAATATAAGGTTAGTGAAGGGTTTACAAAAATGTTTTAAAAAATGGAATTGTCCATCCTTGTTACATTGCCTTTTGGATAAAATCTAAAATCGTCTCTATTATCAAATACACATGGAGCTTAATGTTACTCTTGACAGCTCGAGAGAAGACACCGATACTCATCTTGGCCGGGTATGCCAAACAGATTGAGGAACAGGTGTTCGACTTGAATCCAGGATTCAGGAGCCGCTTTCCCCACGTCGTGACCTTCTCTCCCCTAACTATGGAAGTAAGTCTGAAAATTTTTATGATAAGCTCTGACAGATAATTTATTCAATACATTTATTTAATTCCCCTTAACTTATGAGTGCAACATTAGGAACCAAAGATACATGTGTGTTTCATGTGTTTCTTGTCTTTCTTATATGATATACTCTGTAAAGCAAAAGTGCTTAAACAGACCATCATTTTTGGAATACACTTGTTGACAACAGTTACACAGGAACATCACTTTTTTTTCAAATTGTGTTTTCCCGAGTGTGTGTTGAAAAAAAAAAAACATCTCTTTTTATCCATGACAACTAATTACTAGACAGCATGACAGATTAGTTGACGATTATCAGCTATGGCATACAGATTTCTAATAAGCAAACAAACTGTCAACTAGTCAACTTAGCTGCAACAAGCCATGCTTCTGCTTTTTTTTAACCCATGCCCTTTCTTAAACTTTTGTAGCAACTGGTTGACATCATGGGTGCAAAGCTGCACAAGAGTTACGTAACAGCTGATGGATGCACTAAGGACGCCTTCCTGCAGGAGCTGCAAAAGATCCCAAAGGGCTACCTAGCGAACAACAATGCCAGGGTCGTTGACCAAGTATTAAGCAAGATCAGGGTGGAGAGGCCAGCTATCGTGCCAGGATTCCGGGCATCCCTTCTAACTGGCCTAGCAGTAAGTGGAAATCTAATACCATATGAAAGATGAGAAAGATATGCCTTGAGTCATAGTAACTTATACTACAGTATGGTTTGTTAATCAGCCAGATCAGTCTTGAAAGTTTTTGATGAGCTTCATAAGTAACTTTGTTAATATAGTATGAGCTAGTACATACACCACAACACTAAAGCCGTTACTTGTTCTACAAAAACGCTTCGTCCGGATCGCTTCAAACGTTTCGTACACGTTCCCCTCAGCATCGCCATTTCGTAATTTAAAAATGTTGAATGTATATGATAAATTAAAGGTGGTCCAATGGCCACTGACCACTTAAATGCAGGCTGGAAAAACTAAAAAGACACTTTGTTTTGGTTATCTGGCACACGTCGCAGCTTTTAGATCCAGAAAAGTCCCCCAACATTTACTATCTATACTGCAATTATAGTGCGCCTGGGAGTGAACATAAGCAAAATAAAGTTGACTTCAATTCAAGTTGAAGTCATACACTACTTCCAAAAAAAGGTTGGGACAATTCATCCTCACTAGTTCAGGACAATTGAAATTTATTTTGGGGATAATAGGAAGAAAGGTTAATTTTGGCAGCGACGCCGGTGTCGTATAATCGAGATTTCACTAAATGTCAAAAAATCTCACTACGCGAGATTTCACTAAATGTCCGCGTTTGCTGGGTTTGAAACAGACGTGAAAGAAGTACCTCGTCGCAAAAGAATGGTTGACAAAGTATGCAAATAAGTTTGGTGATGACATGCCAAACAGTAAAAATAAAAATCTTCCACAATGTGCAACCAAGATCATTTTTGAAGCGTATGAAGATGACCACTGGAATGAAGAAACACTGAAAGAATCAATATTTCAATGTTCAAGTTACAAAGTGAATTTTTATTTAATAAACAGTTGAGTTATTTATGCTTGGTTGGAAAATCAACCAGTAGATGAAAACCATATCGAAGTTTAAAAATCTGATTTTTACCTCCTTGATCATATGCATTACATTTTCTACTATTTGCAATATAAAACAAAGACTTCTCACAGTGAATGGTGATTTGACAATTTGGGGCAATCAGCTATATGACCTAAAATGGACTGGGCTGGCACTGCACAGCTGATCCTTTCAGTCAGTTTCATCAATTGCATGTGTTTCCAGAACCATACTGTGACAGGATATTAAGCATGAAATTGTTTGCTTGTGTTTGATATGGGGTTGGGGGAGGGACTTGTAGTGACAAAATCTCTTTACGCAGCAACTCTTTAGGCCTGTTTGTAAAATGAAGTTTGTATATGGCATCTACCATTGGCCCCACTGACAAAACTACATGTATTTGCTATGTGTGATTGTTTTGTATAGAGATCAATATGGGTACATATACCTTATCTAGTACATGTACAACAAACAGATTATCATTTAATGATAGCATTAGCATGTACTTTAGAGTACTCGGCTGCAATTGCTAACTACCAACAGGAAAAAATGAATAGTTTTCACAGTGCTCTCCAATATTTTGGAGTTTTAGATTGCAGAATCATGTTTAGTTAACTCAATGAATAATTTCAGATTCACAAAGTGTACTGAATGCGACACACTGAAGAAACTCCTCAAGTCGGCCACAACAAAAAGAAGACATCAAAGAAATCCAAGACAGGACTGCTCACTTCAGCTTACAGAAGTAAGTGCATCATATCTAATGCTTCTGAGGCATGTAGTTTTTTTACTCAAAAAACCTTTAATGACTCATTAAGTGCTCTGTCAACGACGAAAAAGGACCCTTTTCCTCTAAAATTTACTTTTATAGGCCTTAATAACCACGCGACAGATTGGCAGCAGGATATATCAATCAAGTCTATTAAGTAGCGGCATGACACCTCTTTCCACTAAAATAATGAAAAATTCCGACCCGTCTTCTTGATAGTAGTGACAGCCCGATGAGCCGAGGGTGTCAGATTTGCTGATATTTTAGATAAAAAAAAATCCGGTCCGAGACCTTAAAAAAGCGGCATTACGTCAAAATACAATGCAGCAACGACGTTTTTTCACACTATCGTAAACATCGCACCATGGCCTGGCAGAAAACTGCCGAAAAACACCGTTTTTCTTGCTTGTTTATCATCCTACAGACAACTTTTATGTTTCGCCCCCTTACCCCCTTGGCGGCCTATGACGAACGCTTGTATAGAACAGGGTCAATGACCTCTCTCCTTTCACACGCACTTGTCTTTAATCCATCTTTCCTTTGCAAAAATTAAACTGAAGAGGCTAGAATAGGTCTTGATCAATGTGTCTAAACCTACAATCTGTCAATTTCTGTCGATAACCGGTTAAATACATTAATTCCGTTCATTACTTCTTAGTTTTGCCATGTCATCTCTCTGTAACCGTAACCCTAACCTTAACAATGACTCTAACCCTAACTCTAACCCTCACCTTGACTCTAACCCTAACCTTAACATTAACCCTAACACATTAACCATCAAACATTGATTATGAATGAATGGATGAACGACTTCCATCAGAAACAGATGGAGTTCATTACGCTAAATCAAGAAAAACGAAGAATTTCGATGCTTCCTGTGAATTGGTTCACCGGCATCCGGTGTGGCAATTTACACGTAGCTCTCTCACACACACAAGATGGCTGAATTTTATCTAAATCCTGTTACCGAGGCGTTAAATTACATCAAACAGAAATTCCTGAGCAAGTCCGCTGCAGTGGAAAGCGTGTGTTGTGGGTTGGATATGTAACGCCAGACGGGTACAGGACCACCAAGGTGCAATCACACATCGATGGGAGGCGTTTCACTTTGAGCGTCCATCGTGCCATGTACTTTGTCCACGCCAAGCACATGATGACTACGGAGCACGTGAGCCATATCTGCCACCAGAAGTTGTGCATCAACATCGATCACCTCAGCTATGAGCCTCCAGTCAATCTTTGGCGGGCTACATGTGTTAGAGAGGGGGTCTGCACGGGACACGGCACATACAAGGAGTGTATCCTGAGACAGTAGGCAGACTTTGTTAACTGCTGAGTGATTAAATGTTTGACAGATTGTTTGATGTTTTGTGTGTTGTCTTTTTAAATCATACTTTCAAGTTTGCATCATGTATCATTTTACAATATAACTTAATGCTCACACAAATCCAATTTTGGTCATTCAGCTAATTCTGCTGTCTGCATGATTTTAAAATGTATACACTTTAGTACTGAGTCGTTTCTCTAAAAATCAAAGTGACAAATGTTTAAGTTTTCTGTAAATCTCAATGTATACATGTACTTAAAGTTGCTATATTTATGATATTTTATATTGCTGGACTCCAGAAAGAATAGTGAATACTGTATGATTAATAGAAACCTGAATAAAACCAACTCTTCATATTGGAAATTTTCTTACCCCAGGACTCCCAAGCGAAGCACACAACGGCCCTAAGACAGTCCCTGTCTAGCCTACAGACGTATCATTGAAAGTCAAACTTAACAATTCCTATACAACATGAAAAGGTATTGTCTGTTTTTGCCTTTCAGACCAGACTGACAACACATATCATGAAACCTCTGGCAGAGACACAGATTAATCTGAATCCTCAAAATATGCACCACTGTACCACCTCAGTAGCCAACAACCTCAAGCGGTGGCAACAGTCTTCAGCATCGGAGACAGGCTCAAGTGGACACCTGAATGGTTTCCTGTCATGACTGTCATTTTTAACCGGTACACTGTCCTCTGAAGATCACCCACCGGGCACACCATGTTTGTTTCAAGCTTCAGACCACAGAGTCCTCTTAGACACCCCTCCATTTGACTTTTTGAATCCCGTAAAAATGTGCACAAGGACAGTGTAACATTGGACAATGACAACATTGACTGCAACTGTGTAACAAACAATAAAAAAATCATGTGCCATCACTGTACAAAACACAAACTAATTTGTTGTTTGGGAGTGGGACTTCCACACACTACCCGACACCTATGCTGAGGACATCTTGTCCCACTTCTCCCAGACGACAGGTTCCAGCTACACAATGGGATATGCGGAACACTGCTCTGACACAGAAAGTGAAACAGCAATTCCCTTTGCGGTCCAGTCTTTCAGTTCGCCCTGATGGTTGAGCAAACGAAGGCAACTTGGCCTGGAACCTCTCATTAATCCCAGTGTGGTAGTGCAATGGTAGATATCGCGGTCGAGTCTTTTGGAGTACTCATGGCAGATTTAGAGAACGGGGGGAGAAAATACTTGTGTAAGCAGAACCACTCTCTTACGTAAAAGGATATTTAAGACCTTTTCAATGACACATGGGACAAACAAAAATCATTTGTCCTACAACGAATGACGCAAGGTGTCGTGTGGCGCGTGTCATGGGACAGGTTTTTTTCAGCGTGTAAACAAGACCGCCACCGCCGTTTGTTGGGCCAAATGATTTTTTGTCCTATGTAAAATGGCCCATTATCCTTTCATAGTATGACAAGGCATGTCCAGATTACACGTCTTTAGGTGTAGTACAGAGGTATAGCTGCTGTTTCAAATTCTAAGGAACTTTATTTAAAACTGAATCTTATTTTAGGTACCCCTACAGGAGAATGGAACTGACTGTGGTCCTCACATGCTATACAACATAAAGTGGGTGCTTAAGGTAAGTTCAAGAAGGATCTGATGAAATTAATCATCTTGAAAAAATTGGCTCCTAGGCCACACCACATAATTGGCATTTCAATCACTTGAGTGGCCTGTGTCTAGGATTCTTTTTACTCATTCGCAGTATTCTGCAACATTTTTGGAAGTTATGAGCCGTTTCATCAGTTCTGCCAAAAAAAAAACTTTAACAAATCCTGCAGTAATGCTGAAAGACAGTTGTGGAGGCTGCTATAGGAAACCATAGCAAAAGAAAAAATGACTACCAGCCATAATTTTAGAAAACATTTAGAAGAAATGTCTGCTTTTTATTGTTACAGCAAAATTCTGTAAAAAGTCTGCTAGTTATGTATTCAACGAAGCATAATCTATCGGAAAATAGCACTCCTGGACTTTCGGACCCTTTTTAGGTCATCAGAGGCATGTAGTCCTCTCAATAATCAAGATGGTCCAACAGTGAGTGTTAAAATATTTTTAGCAGGAAGAAACTGTTCATGAAAACTTTCCACCATATCTGATTCTGCAGAACTGGGAAGAGTTTGCAAGATCCATGGTTGTCCGCAAAGAGACATCAGGGGCAATTGGACTGCACATGCGCCGCCCGATTAGGAAAGATCTGTACTATTGCCTCAAGTTTAATGTGGCTGAATAAAGCTTATAATAGATTATACTAATTGTGACAAAACTTTCTTCTGTCCAAAGGTTGTACACGTAGATCACAGAATTCCATCAGAGCAAACTCTGAGACGGACGGAAGAAAAACCTTTAGGCCACACCAATTTATTTCCTTGGTTAACGGATTCGCCGCTTCCTTTTTTTGCCGAATGAAAATAAAAACGTCATAGTTTAGACCCCACAGGCTGGTTACCTTGAACAGGAAATTACCCCCAATGAAATTTGCTGCAGTTGACGCCAATCTCGCTAGAGGCGCTCCTGTACTTAGTCACATGATGTAAAGTCGCCAATCGTGGATCGTGGATTGTTTTAATTTCTGACCAATCAGACGCGATCTTCTGGAAGCCATATTGGATCAGTCATTTGCATGGCGAGTTTTTGTTTGAGAAGGCTGTAACATTGGATTAAGGCAGGATCTAGGTAAATACATGTAAATTGAATAAATTTTGTCCCCTTTAAAGTTGTTTGTGACTATGAATTTGCTTGTGAGAGTTTACATTGTGTGACTTTGGGTCATGTTTTAGAGTACATATAATTTTATGATGGTGGAAGTAAAACTTGTTTTTCTTGCAAATTTGCTCGTGTACGAAAAAGAATATCAACACCAAAGCACCACAAAGCAAGCTTTATATCTGTGAAGTACTGCTTGTATATTGAGATCACCAAATTACACCAACATGTTTAGTTTTAAGACGAATTGTTTTGGAGAACTTCTCTGTCTGCTCTACTCTGTTACCCAAAGGGCATTATATCACGTATAATGCCCTTGGTTACCCACATACAGAATCGGGATGTCATACAGTAAAGATGTGTAACTTGCAAAATGTTACGAATAATTGAGTCAAAATGGATGTAACAGAAGTTGATCATGTAGTAATGGTCCTTCCAGTTCAATAAGTGTTCAATGTGCCCTATACTAGCATTTTGTAACAGCAGTCTGGATTACTTACTACCACCTCAAATTTTTATTTTTTATTCTATTTCGCCCGCCCGCTCCATTATTTTTCTAGAAAAATCCGTTAACCAAGAAAATAAATTGGTGTGGCCTTATCTGCAATTAAATCTGAATATGCTATCTACTTTGCAGAATTATTCCTTCATCCTATTACGTTCAGTGTTAAATCCGAAAGTATTTCTTTCGCAATATTAAGTAACTAACTTCTTAGTGAGAAAAGTAATGAAATTTGTGAGATGTGTTAAAGGAGCTGTGCCATAGTTGCTTGTGAAGTCAAAACAAACAGCAGCTGACCCAAGTTACCTGAGGGAGTCATGGGTTAGTGCATCTAATTAAAAAGATTTGAGCCGAAATATTCACTTTGCAATATTATTAACAGAAATGAAAGTAATGGAACTTGTGAAGTCCTTTCATTATGATGTGCACATCGGTGCATCTTTTGAGGCATGATGCACCGACAGTGCCAGACCTACTACACCAGTTAACTGCCTACAAGCCCACTCCGAAATGCACGTATGTGATATTTCAAAATATTTCTGTCCATAAATATGTCTGTCCATGCAGTATTTAATATATGGCCAATCTGTTGTAAGCAAGTCAGCTTAGTTCAGGTTAGGTCATCTGTTTGGTTAAGTAATTGCTCTTGGTTCTTTGAGATGCAAGGTTTTGTTCCTGTAGCTTTGCTTTGCATGTGGGATTTTGGACAAATAATTGGAGATTTCTTCAATTTCTGGCCACTCAAGACCACACCAGTACACGACAAAACTGGTCAGTGGAAAAGTGCAAATGACTGCACAGCTGTGGCCAGACAGTAAAGAGCCTAAAATCACCATCCCAGTTGATAGATTTGAACTAGCATCAGACTCAGATAGTACATCTGACAATGATGACAATAATGGTGTATATGCAGATAGAATTAGCATTGATTGTCCCATTCCCTAACATGCCAAAGTCTTAGTACTTTCACATAGGCCGTAGTGCTTTATCCAATACACCCCGAACACAGATTATATAAGCTTAATTCTGAGGTCAGTGCATATAAATATCAGGACAGTGTAACTAATGTGGCAAACATAGTTGAGGCAAAAGCAAGCAACATTGTATCAGGCTCCCTGGAAAGTAATGTCAAGAGTCTAGAAGAGAAACTACCACATTGTACTAACGGGAGTGTGGGAGGACTCAGGGTTCCCATGGCAAGAACCTCCAGACTGCAGAGATCGTTTCTGCACCACACAATCAGACTCTATAACAGTCAACTGCAGACTTAGTTGTATAGTGTCGGTGTCGTGAATCTGTATGCTCTGTTCGTGCCTGTATTATGTATAGTATTTCCCTTGTGTTTTTTTTAATGTACATGTACGGTCAACACAATTCAACAGCCCATGGTCTTCTTGGCTTATGTACTGCTGCCATGTTGATCAGTGTTTGAATAAAGAATAAATAAAAAACAGTAAAGAAAGGACAGAAATAGAATTAGCAATATATATAGAGGTAGGCAAGCACATTCTGAACCAATGTCCATCGTTAACTCCTGAAAAATGTATGCTAGGAAAGACACCAATAACAGCAGTATAAACAATGATTTTGTTGAGCCGGAGTCAGAATATTAGGAGAAGGAGGACAAAAAGAAGACAGCAGAATTGTACAAGGCTCTTTCAAAGCGACTTAATCTTATGCTAATCTACTTCAGATGGACGAAAGGGTTGCTTCAATGAAAATGAAAGATACAATGTGAATGAAATAATAACCATGTGGAATAGTTATGAACTTGATGTAAAAATGACAGTCAATAATTGCATTGCCAAACGCCTTAAGAAAATATTGCCATGGGCACTACCAAGTATGAGCTCAAAACATGATAGGGATATTGCAAACTTGCCAAAGGGTATGATGTGTACAGCTACTAGCAAAGTTTTTGTTGGCAAGAGGTTGTTAGGACTACAGAATGAAAGAGGACTTAAAACTGCAGAAGATAAGTACCGTGAAGTAACCAATCGCTATGGTAACTTGGAAAACACATGCCTTAGAGTAAGAAATGATATGACAAACATGCAACAATATAAAATCTTTCTAAGAGAAAAAAAAATGAAATATTTATAGCAACAACAATTAAAGAAGGTAGAGGAAGAAAATTAAAGACAAACTCATTTCCAGAATTGCCCGACGTTATAGAAAAATGCTTTGGTCAATGTAGTGAAACTGGGACTGGTGGTGGAGGCCTCGAAGCTCATCCACGTTTAAAGGGGGGCAAAACTAAATTTTTTTTAGTCCACTGCAGTATAATAAATATACCACAAAGTACAATTCTTACTTGTTTTACATTAGTCCATGACAGATTAGCGTTGTTACACCATTTCAAACTCGCACCTTTAATCTAATTTAATCACTGAGGTCTCACGTCCTTTGACCCTTGTGACGTCAGGCCGCAGCCACCACGCATCTCACAGCACTAAGTTAATCTCCAAGCAGATCTTACGGTGGCCAAAGACAGTATCCAATTGGCCAGACAGTTACCATTAGCCACCGGTAGCTAATGGTAACTGTCTGGCCAATTGGATACTGTCTTTGGCCACCGTAAGATCTGCTTGGAGATTAACTTAGTGCTGTGAGATGCGTGGTGGCTGCGGCCTGACGTCACAAGGGTCAAAGGACGTGAGACCTCAGTGATTAAATTAGATTAAAGGTGCGAGTTTGAAATGGTGTAACAACGCTAATCTGTCATGGACTAATGTAAAACAAGTAAGAATTGTACTTTGTGGTATATTTATTATACTGCAGTGGACTAAAAAAAATTTAGTTTTGCCCCCCTTTAAGTAATACAACATTATAGAAGCCACGTGACAAAATTACTAGTATGATGCAATGTAGAGATGTGATCCTTGCAGGTGCTCCTCCAGATTTTACGATTTCCCTTTAGAGTTGTTATAATTACACTCAAAACTACAAAGTCAACAGCAGATCTACAGACCATCATGGTAGAGGGATAGATGCTTGTGTATCTCTTTGAGCATCACCTAGGGTAGGCATACCACAGTGCTATTCAGGGTAGGACTTCCGATGTGATTCCTGTTGAAGTAAATGAGAGCATTAAGGGTAATGCCAACGGTAATGTCAAGGGTAATGAGAATGATGGCGGTAAGGACGTAGCTCGCACACGCTCTAAGACCATCTCACCAACGCCTACCCATACTAACACCCTGTCAACCCTTAAACCAGGAATCCATGTTCCTCTGGACAACGGTATCCCCACCCGTCTAAAAGATAATATTTTGAACCAGAAATACGTGGATTTCAAACAACTGTTGCCCAATTTCCGGTCTGACCCACATTACACCGTGCCACATATATACTTCAAGATTTGTTACCACAATGATACAATTTGTACATGTCATACTTAATATATTCATGTTTATGTCCAAGTTCAAGACCATGTTTATGATCAAGTTCAAGTACATGCTTGAGTTCAAGGTATAGTTCATGTACATATGATAATACGTTACGTGATTAAACCTGGATGGAGAAGAGAAAGGAAAAACTGACGGCATCCAACTTCGGTCCGGCCATAACGTGTCGTGTGGAGCCATCAACAGGGGTGCCAAAGAACTCATACAAAGTTTATGGAATTCACACGAATTTTACAGAATTCATACGAATTTTACAGAACACATACGATCCATTATTTGGAAACATACGAATTTTACGAAAAACATACGATCCAGTTCGGGAAACATACGAATTTTACGGAATACATACGATCCATTACGCGGAAACATACGAACCTTACTAATTTGGTGATCCCAGCGCAGGTCACCAAATTGGTAAGGTTCGCTCTGCCTATGCCAAGGCACGCAACAGCGTCAAAAACCACCTGAGGACAAACTCCTCTCTTGTGCAGAGATTAACTGCATCACACACCGAGGTTCCTGTGTCAGCATCAACTTCAGGGAGTAGCGAACCTGTGTCAGCATCAACTTCAGGGAGTCGCGCATCTGTGGCATCATTGACGACAGACAGCACACCTGATTCTCCACCCACCACACCTGTGTCACTAAATGTTGACGACTACGTGTTGGTGAGATTTGGAACTCTTGAAATGGCAGCTTTAGTAGTGCGTGGGGAGGGGGGTGGGCTTGCTGTTAGATACTTTGAAGGTCTTTCCGGTCCAACTCCAGGTTTGTATGCTGCGCAAGATCACGAGTATGAGGTGCTGCGAGATGATGTGATTAGGACTATTGCAGCACCTACAATAAAGTTACCTGGCACTCGTGTGTACTATCAATTTGTAGGGATATAGTCAGTGTACTTGTAACAATAGTCTTTTTTTACCTTGTAATGATGACTGTGTTCTAGTATTTCCAAACTATACAGTAAATGTACAAGTATTTTCTTAGCAATGCTTGCTAGTGGTGTATGTCAAGTCAACGTGTAATGTGGCTGTGATGTTGACAGTACATCTGATGAGTACAGTAGTTTGACTTGTTATATGTATATTTCTATCAAGGCAGTTGCCTGTTGTTGTATTTTTACTTTGTAATGATGACCGTGTTCGAATATTTCCAAACTATAACTGTTCAAGTATTTTCTTAACAATGCTTGCTTGTGGTGTATGTCAAGTCAACGTGTAATGTGGCTGTGATGTTGACAGTACATTTGATGAGTACAGCTTTGTCAGTACATTTCTAAAAACATGTACTTGTAGGCAGCTGCCTTTTTTCGTAACAATGATATGTATTTCACAACATGTGTACATTTGTACCAGAAATGCTCTCTTTGTTGTCTATTTAAGTTCCTAATTGCAGATAACAGTTAAAGATTTGCGCATATATGAGTAAGGGCGCATCTTAGTATAAACACATGTAGTAACACAGGTTACCCGGTCAATTTTGCTAATTTTCTGGGGGGTAAGTTTATTCCGGGGGGTATGTTTCCCGTAACTTCCCCAAATCATTCATTTCAGCAAACGTGAAGAAATTAATTTGAGGCATTAACATCCAACAAACCCATCTAACTAAGCTGAGCAAGCCCCCACTGAGCCAGAGGCACAGTCCCCGAGGTCTGGGTTTCCAAGAGGCTTGACAGCTTTTACAGATAACCTGACTATCACACCCTCAAGTAAGGGGCACAGCCTACTAATTGGCTTTCCTATGTTAATATATGGGAATTATGTCAGAACTAAGTGGTCAAAAGTCAGATACCTGAGTTTTAGACCTTGAAAAACACACATTGGCAGGGCACACCAACCTCTCAAGTGTCCAAAACTCCAAAATCAGAATTTTCTATACAGTGGAACCTGTCGGAACCCTTGCCCGAACCTCCAAAAGTGACATTTGACCCCTCTGGACAGCTGATGACCGCATGGAAACCTATATCTTCTCTAGTGAACTAGACAACACAAACATGGCTCAAAGTCTGTTTTTTCAACAAAATAAAAACACTACAACCCTAACCTATAACATACACCTCCAAACAAACAATATTTCCCAAGAAAAAGGCTTCTTTACATTTGCTTTCGTATGCCATCTGTATAGACTAGAACTGGGCCCTCTGCGCCTGCGTGTAATTACCTGCCTTTGCCCTGCAGGGGGTTTAAGTTCAATGCTGACTGATTTTAATACTTTCACATAAACCGGGGAGGGGTTGTAAACTATCATCCCAAGTCTCGAAGAGTTCTGACCAGAAATGGTCCCCTGGGAATACTTTTGGTGACAGGTGTCTAGGGCTCTTTCTCTGGCCTAGGGCACTGGTCTGAGGCTATTGGAGTGGTCCATATTACCTAGCAAAAAGTAACAAAAACAGAGAGAAAAGTGAAAATTTGCTGGTCCTGGCACCAGGGGAGTACCTATCCTCCACCAAGGGAACTAAAGTTGCATCTTGAAATTGTTAGATTAGCCTTTTAAGCAGTTTAAAGACAGTACATACTGCACTATCACCAAAGGATACAAAATCTAACAAAAATGGCCAAAAACACTAAAATCAAGGAATTTCTGAACAAATCTGAGACCAGTGAGTCAGCTGAAGGCTGCTCCTTGCCCAAATAACTGATTTCAGGGAAAAATAAGCCCTTACGGCCAGTCTGGCCACCCTCCCCAAAGTGCTGCAGGGGGTTTAAGTTCAATGCTGACTGATTTTAATACTTTCACATAAACCGGGGAGGGGTTGTAAACTATCATCCCAAGTCTCGAAGAGTTCTGACCAGAAATGGTCCCCTGGGAATACTTTTGGTGACAGGTGTCTAGGGCTCTTTCTCTGGCCTAGGGCACTGGTCTGAGGCTATTGGAGTGGTCCATATTACCTAGCAAAAAGTAACAAAAACAGAGAGAAAAGTGAAAATTTGCTGGTCCTGGCACCAGGGGAGTACCTATCCTCCACCAAGGGAACTAAAGTTGCATCTTGAAATTGTTAGATTAGCCTTTTAAGCAGTTTAAAGACAGTACATACTGCACTATCACCAAAGGATACAAAATCTAACAAAAATGGCCAAAAACACTAAAATCAAGGAATTTCTGAACAAATCTGAGACCAGTGAGTCAGCTGAAGGCTGCTCCTTGCCCAAATAACTGATTTCAGGGAAAAATAAGCCCTTACGGCCAGTCTGGCCACCCTCCCCAAAGTGCTGCAGGGCACAGCCTACTAATTGGCTTTCCTATGTTAATATATGGGAATTATGTCAGAACTAAGTGGTCAAAAGTCAGATACCTGAGTTTTAGACCTTGAAAAACACACATTGGCAGGGCACACCAACCTCTCAAGTGTCCAAAACTCCAAAATCAGAATTTTCTATACAGTGGAACCTGTCGGAACCCTTGCCCGAACCTCCAAAAGTGACATTTGACCCCTCTGGACAGCTGATGACCGCATGGAAACCTATATCTTCTCTAGTGAACTAGACAACACAAACATGGCTCAAAGTCTGTTTTTTCAACAAAATAAAAACACTACAACCCTAACCTATAACATACACCTCCAAACAAACAATATTTCCCAAGAAAAAGGCTTCTTTACATTTGCTTTCGTATGCCATCTGTATAGACTAGAACTGGGCCCTCTGCGCCTGCGTGTAATTACCTGCCTTTGCCCTGCAGGGGGTTTAAGTTCAATGCTGACTGATTTTAATACTTTCACATAAACCGGGGAGGGGTTGTAAACTATCATCCCAAGTCTCGAAGAGTTCTGACCAGAAATGGTCCCCTGGGAATACTTTTGGTGACAGGTGTCTAGGGCTCTTTCTCTGGCCTAGGGCACTGGTCTGAGGCTATTGGAGTGGTCCATATTACCTAGCAAAAAGTAACAAAAACAGAGAGAAAAGTGAAAATTTGCTGGTCCTGGCACCAGGGGAGTACCTATCCTCCACCAAGGGAACTAAAGTTGCATCTTGAAATTGTTAGATTAGCCTTTTAAGCAGTTTAAAGACAGTACATACTGCACTATCACCAAAGGATACAAAATCTAACAAAAATGGCCAAAAACACTAAAATCAAGGAATTTCTGAACAAATCTGAGACCAGTGAGTCAGCTGAAGGCTGCTCCTTGCCCAAATAACTGATTTCAGGGAAAAATAAGCCCTTACGGCCAGTCTGGCCACCCTCCCCAAAGTGCTGCAGGGGGTTTAAGTTCAATGCTGACTGATTTTAATACTTTCACATAAACCGGGGAGGGGTTGTAAACTATCATCCCAAGTCTCGAAGAGTTCTGACCAGAAATGGTCCCCTGGGAATACTTTTGGTGACAGGTGTCTAGGGCTCTTTCTCTGGCCTAGGGCACTGGTCTGAGGCTATTGGAGTGGTCCATATTACCTAGCAAAAAGTAACAAAAACAGAGAGAAAAGTGAAAATTTGCTGGTCCTGGCACCAGGGGAGTACCTATCCTCCACCAAGGGAACTAAAGTTGCATCTTGAAATTGTTAGATTAGCCTTTTAAGCAGTTTAAAGACAGTACATACTGCACTATCACCAAAGGATACAAAATCTAACAAAAATGGCCAAAAACACTAAAATCAAGGAATTTCTGAACAAATCTGAGACCAGTGAGTCAGCTGAAGGCTGCTCCTTGCCCAAATAACTGATTTCAGGGAAAAATAAGCCCTTACGGCCAGTCTGGCCACCCTCCCCAAAGTGCTGCAGGGCACAGCCTACTAATTGGCTTTCCTATGTTAATATATGGGAATTATGTCAGAACTAAGTGGTCAAAAGTCAGATACCTGAGTTTTAGACCTTGAAAAACACACATTGGCAGGGCACACCAACCTCTCAAGTGTCCAAAACTCCAAAATCAGAATTTTCTATACAGTGGAACCTGTCGGAACCCTTGCCCGAACCTCCAAAAGTGACATTTGACCCCTCTGGACAGCTGATGACCGCATGGAAACCTATATCTTCTCTAGTGAACTAGACAACACAAACATGGCTCAAAGTCTGTTTTTTCAACAAAATAAAAACACTACAACCCTAACCTATAACATACACCTCCAAACAAACAATATTTCCCAAGAAAAAGGCTTCTTTACATTTGCTTTCGTATGCCATCTGTATAGACTAGAACTGGGCCCTCTGCGCCTGCGTGTAATTACCTGCCTTTGCCCTAAGCTGGATGCTCTGCCATTTCCAGTCAGTGTTTGCTATTTAGACACTTGAAGTACACGTCAGGAGAAATCCAACGGATAATTTTGCTATCATCCACAACTTATTGGGTTTTCCCAGGGATTCTGGTATGGATGCTGAGGTTTTCGTCCTCATGAAGACTTCAGAGATCACCAGACCCATGTGACGGGAAACACGTCCTCTATGGGTTGACCTGTACAAAAGAAACATCTTCTTTTCAAAACATGAATTTTGTATAAGAATTAGAGCAAGACCTTGCAGAAGACATTTACATTTATGATAATTTTATCCATATAACTTGTGCCTAGTAGTAGTAGTAGCAAATTGTACATTTTCATACAAATATGTCCAGCTATTGCATCTAAAATCACATCCAAACTGTTGAAGTGGAGAACAGTTGCCATGCAATTTCCTACTGGCCCCTCGTCATGGTCTAGATTTGACATTGTAACAATTTAGGCTGTTACAGCTTTATTCTCAATCTCATGACGACGATACAAGCACCTGGCTATGGGTGAACGTACCCAAATTAACAGTTACACCACTTTTATGTGTTGTATTGATCCGTGCACCCAAAAGGCAAATCGGGTTATAATTTGCACCACTGCATGAATAATTTTATGCATTCGGCAAGCACAAAGAACACGGCTGTATACAACAGAAACTGGCACTAAAATACCTTCATGCGCTGTACTGGAAAGAAAATAACCAACAAAAACATTATATTACAGCCACATTGCCCAGTGCAGAAAGCAACAAAAGCTAGTTTGCAAATATTAGCGAGGATATCGGTCAAAACCATCGTTTTTTTTGGTACAAAATTCCCCCGCTAAAAATTTTGGCATTATGTTATTTTCTGACAAAGGGCCATGGGCTGAACGCCGAGAGTGACCCTAACGAAAAATGCAGTCCCTCACCAGTAACAACTACAAACCAAAATACACTCCAAAATAGCTATTCTAGTAGGCAATAATTGCATGTTTTCAATGAAAACTAGTCAGAGAAGCGAGCGCCGAACCTTACCTCACAATGGCCGCCCTGCACTGACGCTAAAAGAGGCAGACGACCGCAGCGTTCTAATTATATCCATCCGCTCAGATATCTGGAGGGTCAAACCTATATTAAAATAAAGGGAAAGGTAGAGTCTACACCACGAAGACTTGGAATCTCAATACCAGTATGTGTTAGTACCAAGTTAACGACATATTCAGCTGATCGTTACTGCAGACGTGTCCTGTTTGCCTCGCACTACTTTACGGCGGCGAATCGATACACTATCTGGAGGGAGATATTTGTTTGGTTGGGTGAGGCTTGTTTAGGGTTTTCCAGAACATCGTTCTACACAAGATTGGCTAGCAAAACGCAACATATTTCAATCCCTTTTCGGCATACATGTAACTCTCATGAAATCACATTTCAAAAACATTCCATAAAAAACTTCAAAAACTATTGAAAATTATATTGAATGAATCTTTATATTGAGAATTATAATCATTCCAAAGTCAACCCTGTCCCGATATATATAACTTTCCGCTATTTGACACCCGCTGGATCGAACAAAGTGGCTCTTTTGATGACACCCCTACAAAATGGACTATACCAACATTATCATTATGAATTATTACATAATCACCCCCAGTTTAAACAGATTTATATTCCAATTGACCCCCGTGCAAGAATGAGCTATTCCAAAATCACCTTTATTTGGCCCCTAGTTCTAAATGGAAAAATAAGAATTCTGAAAAAAAAAGACTTAACCCAATTATGCGCCTATGCAATAATAAACTCTTTGTCTTGCAGTATTTGTTCACTACCACCACACCTGGCCATTGGCCAATGTCTTCACCGGTGCACCTAGCTACATGTGGATTTGTCATGTCACTTCATTCTACTATGTCTATCATCAGTCCTTTATTTATTCTCCATTCCTATTGTCAACCTTTTTAGGTAAAATGTATCTTGGTTTAAATTATATAAAAAATAGACTGTTAGTACAAGAGCAGAAGGGCACAGCCCACTATTTCCAGGTCCCATTGAAAAGCATAGTAAACATCTAAGAAATGAGCTGTCAAAAATCACCTTTTTGAGTGTTCAACTGTTGAAAACTCACATTGACAGGATAGCTTGGCCTCCAAATTGTCCATTTAGTAAAAAAATCCAAAATTTTATTCAGCGAAATAACGTCTGATTGACGTCTGATGACCTTTGACCCCCTCCACAGCACCAAAACACAACAACATTGCATGACTTTTAGAGCTCTACCAGGCAGGCAAAACAAGCCTAAAAGCCAGTTTTTTCAACAAAACAGAAACAGCAATAACTCTCCAGCTGGAAAATGCCAGCATTTATCCACACATACCAAGAAAAAGGCTGTTTTCGGTTTGTTTGGATGCTGTCACCAAAAGGCCATCTATGCGCCTGCGTGAATAGTAACCTTTGCCCAGAAGCGGCAGGAAATTCCTATGGGGGGGGGGGGCGAGATTTTGATTGAACAATTTCCCCCCTATCGAGCGCCGTAGGCGAGACGTACGTAGGCGGCAGTCCGGGAGCATGCTCCCCGGGAAAAATGTGAAATTTCAAACCTAGGCCCCTGAAACGCCATTTCCTGCATTTTGAGCGGCTAATTTTGGTGGTATACAAAGCTATTATTCTCTCTAATAGAGTACATTTAAGGTCTTATTGTACCTCGGGTGAGGCATTTTTAGAAAATAAAAATAAACTGTCTAATATGGTAGTCTTTTAGGCCTATTTTTATAATCTGTGACATATATTTCGCCAAGGTCACATTTTGACCGCGAAATTGAACGGCAAAGTTTGCAGTTTTTTACGCGCCATCTTCCATCTGGGCTCCCATATATGGAGCGGAGGCGGAGTATGCCCTTCCAATTAGTGTGCACACCCCACTGAGGCGAAAACACGAGGTCGCTCGACCAATCAGGCTCACTTGAACTGTTGACGTTATGTGAACTGTGTGCGAGCTTCACTTTGCCATTGGGAAAGGGAAAGACAATTTTCCTGATAATTCAAGCTTGGTACCAAAAACCTGCCAACTGCAAAGAATTACGAAAACCTGCCATTGTTTATCGCAGCTCGTATATGCAAACTGTAGCAAAGCAGCCATGTCGGCTAATCAGCAAAATAATTGTCAAGTTGGAACACATATTCAACTGGAAATATACCACAGAAATCCCCCAAAAAGGCAGGGATGCTCCGACAACTTTCTATGCACAAACATCAGACTGCCAAAAGGAACAAAGTCGTCTGTTTTGAGCCACAAAGGAGCGCCCGGCGCCGGATCGGGCACAAGTCGACACTACATTTTATAAGACGCGCGTGCCGGTTCATAGCCGTCAAAATAATTTATGCGGTGTTATGCCTTTGTGATCTTTCATTTTCTCAGACAACTCATTTTTACCCAATAAAACGTATCTCTACTTGCGTGCTGTCTAATTATTCTCAGTTTGTGTCGACTGCAAAACGTTTGTAACTGTATTACATGTGTAGTATGCAGTTGTAGGAAGACCGAGAACAAAAATGACAAAAGAAATTTTTCATTCTGCAACGTTCTTTTTTATTCAAAGAAATACAATATCTACAAGCTTCATTAGTTATCTTACAGCGGAATTTATGTATAATCTTACTGTAACGGCTAACATTAATCGTTACGATTTACAGCAATATACTAGTAGTGGCAGCTTATAACAGATTGTCCATACTTTGAAGATAGAACGCCGTACGTGAAAATTATATGCACACGTCTGTGACAACGTTCAACAGAAATTCACAAAATCAACAAAATTATATTCTCTAAAAATCTCATACCACGTCCGGGCAGGCTTTTCTCCAGAGCTATGTATCCCGGTAACTTTTCAGTCTTGTTGATTTGTGAAGCCGCCGTGTATGCTGTCTCCATGCCGAGAACGTACAACAAAGAATTTAGGGGGTAGGCATCAAAAACAAGTCCGTAACTCCAGAAAACGCGGACGGACTTTCTCCAGAAAGGTATCAGAATAGTCCATAAGACTCCAACTGCAATGCTACGTAGGATATAGCCGTGAAAAAGATCGTCTAGCGGCCCAAATGTTGCCGTAAACCGCACTGCGCTATTCGCGACATTCACGCTGTCCGCCATCTTGGCTTGGTCACGTGACGCCAACGCGCGGAATTAGTGGCGTTGTTTTGGCTGTTCTTTTTACTGGACGTGTCCCCGGTCTGTTTTTCTAAATCGCGCTTCAATATGCTAAATACAGCGTGCTGAAGGGTCAATGACCCGCATTTTGCCGGAAGTCCTCGGGGCCTTTGGAATGCGGTCCAAAAACTGGCGATTTCGGCTCTTTTTGGCTCCAAAATGGACATTATGTACCCCATACAGCATATACAGCATTTTTAGAACAAAACTGTGGCAAAACTTCTCATGATAAGGGACCAAAAATGGTTTTCTTTTAAACATAAGCTTCTAAACTAAAAACGTACGCGAGGCCGACGCACTGCCACCGCTTTGTGTGTTGTAGAGGGCTGCTGGCGTAAGGTACACTTAAAATTTACGGAAAAAATTCATAAAAAATCAATATTTGGAGATATATAAAAATCCTCGCGTATTTTTTTTGCTATTACTACAGTGTGCCTCTCTACGAAATATACTTAACTCTAACTAGTATTTCTAAGATGTCCCCAAAGTCCTCAGACACACTTCCATACTACCTTAATCCTCTAACTTCTACGGGGGCATACTCCCCCGGGAAAATTTGAAATTTTAACCCCCTGAAACGCAATTTCCTCCACTTTTTTTCAGGGGCAGATTTTGCTGGTACACAAAGCTAAAGTCTCTCTTCGTCGAACTTCTTGCACATGTATCTCAATCAGGGAAACAAGGCTGCTTTCAATCTACTTTGGAAGGGTATTCTGAGATCAAACAAAAAAGCGTTGAGTCAGTCCTAAGTTTAATCAAAATACCTGTTATAATGCGTCCACATCCGCGCTTCGAAAAGGGCGGGCCAGGACCAGCGGAAATATAGACGCATATACGATTTCACACAAGAGAAACAATACTTTTGTGTTGGGAAGGGCGTGCTGCGAAAATTAACGTATTAAGCTACCTGAAATTAAATGGAAAAAACTGTTATCTTTCTTTATGCGATTATCCGAAGTTATTTTTTGTGATTAAAATAAGATATCGTTTGTGTGATAATTCAGCCGA
Organism: Branchiostoma floridae x Branchiostoma japonicum; assembly: GCA_013266295.2. NCBI lineage: Eukaryota > Metazoa > Chordata > Leptocardii > Amphioxiformes > Branchiostomatidae > Branchiostoma > Branchiostoma floridae x Branchiostoma japonicum. Next base: position 19,174,501 of record CM023827.1, read on the forward strand.
GAAGTTATGTTACAGTTAATTTTAGTCATCCGAGTGCGAATACAAAAAACACTACGAGTCGTGTTTTGCATCATTTTATTCGGCAACAAAACAACATGTGGAAACAAATGGCGGACTATTGTTTTCGAATTCGTAATTTGTTACAAAATTAACTACGGCCGCCCGGGAAGGTGGCGCATGGCGCGGGCGTTACAAGACATTAAAGAACTAAAAGCACAGTACTCTTTCTTCAACATGTCAGAGGGGGGAAGAGTTTGCCTTATCAGCTTACCAATAATTTAGAGAAATAACTTGTTCCCTCTAGCCGCGTGGAATCCTTCTTCATTAGATCCGTGGCTGCAACTGAGTGCAAGAATGTCGAGCGGTCCTCGTCGGCTTTTGGCGCCGCGAATTTTATTTCTCCCGCGGCATGGCGAGCGGAAAGCCCCTTCCACAACAAGTTCATCGCCACTCTCCTTGTCCATAATTATATTTCACTCCAAACCATGGTATGGATGAAATATATTGTTTTCCCTCGTGTTTCTTTTCCTTCTTCTTCTCCTCCTGCCATTCGGTAAAATGGATTCAACTCTGTCATTTTTCAGTCAAACGACCTGAAATTTGGCATGGAGGTAGAGTAGACAAATACCCCCAGAAGTTTTGTTTTCATTTGATGGATGAAGGCCTTTAAAATGATTTTATTTAAGTTTTTTTTACCATTTTCAGACAAAAATGTACATTTGGGGCTCCTGTGTCCTGGTATTACAGGGTATTATACATTATAATTCATTTTTGGACTTTTGCGGGCTATTTTCATTTCAAATTTAGCCGCAAAAGTCCCTAATTGGTGTTGAACTCGAACTACCTTCGACCATGTTCGATTATTGGAACGATCGAACGAGTGGTTCTCTTCGGGTCACCCGCGGTCATATGAAGAAAACGTTATTTAAAGTGTTTATGTCACCTCGATAAATAGGTAAAATGGCTATAGATATGAAAACTATATGTCCAAAATAGTAGATTCAAGATATTTGTAGTCCCGAAAATTGAGAAATGAAGTTAGTACGGCTTTTCAAAGTAAGCCTTTCGCGACCCGCTCAGCCAAGCCCAGCTGGCTACGGAGAAATCCGTCACGTGACTCCGTGACGTCAGTGTTGTATCACAGCCGCGTCTGCCGTATCGCACGCCATATATAAACAGACGCGACAACCCGACTGGCTATGGAATAAATCGAGCATTTTTCGGACGTTTCATCGGACTCCGAGGATGGCCTTTCTGAAGAATTTGATCCCGAAGTGTCTTCTCGAGGATTTTGAGGAGCAGACGAGCCAAGCTCTGACAGCGATGAAGAATGTGGTGCTGTTGAAGACGCTGGAGTGGATGGCCAGATTCCGATGGATATCCAAAGAGACTGCAGAATGTGGAATGGTAAGGACGGCTTTGATGGTGTTCCTGTTGTTTACACGCGCTATCATGGTACTAGACATGGACGCAATATGTCCGATACATTCGATTTTAATGCAAGCGTGGCTAAGCTCATCGCGTCCTCTATACAAGTAATCAAGATCGATGGAGCTACATGTAGCCAACCTCTGGGAGGAAGAGGCGCGGTGCTTACACTACAGTCCGTATTCGAAAACATACCGACAACATGTAGAATTGGTTGGGAGTTCGAATCCCGGCTGTTGTCGCTCACACGAGATGCACGCTACTGGAGAGGGTCGCATTCCTTAGGACGGGACGTTAAGCCGTGGTCCACTGTTCATTGTGCTTGTCGAAAAGAGCTAGGGGAATTTCCCCTGTACAATGAACCTGTAAATACTGTACATAGCGTCTGTCTTCTCTGTCACGACCTGTGGAAGAGTAGCTCTTCAGTGAGCTAAACTGGTTCGAGATCACTTTCTTTCACTTTCGTTTTTTTTATACAAATCTAATCTAATCTAAATCTAATAGAGCTCATCGTCGAGCAGTATGCCTGCTACGGGCCTCAAGCTACGGACCAGGACAACAAAAGGTTACCCTCGACGATCTAAAGAAAGGTCACGAACTGAAGAAACTTTTGAATTGTGCAGTCTACTCAATGAGGTTCACATTCTTGGTCTACTCCCAATGTAACTCCCTGACGGTCCCGGATTTATCCAACCCCTATAGTTAGGTGACGTAACGTCGTACCCAAGGACTGGGAAAGTATACCCTGGGAACGACGGTCGACGCTGGAAGGGGGAAGATGGGAGCACTTCGACTTGCTAAGGAAAACAAAGACTTTCAAGAAATGTTCGACCTCCTAGGGACGGAATGGGAGCTGTCAGGTGACCTTTTCCGGAAACTCCAGCGTTTCACTTGCCATATGTACTCTTCCCGGCCGGGAACAAGTGACATCAATGACCTCAGATATAGATTGTTCTGTGCGAAGAAAGGCAGCATTGATTCTATTCAACTATGACGTGCTGATTGTTTCTACAAGGATTCGATTAGAGCAAACTACGTAGCAGCAACCTGGAAGCGAAGCCTTGAGTGCCGCCCTTTAATCCCAAGCCCAGTCGGATCTGGCTGGTGTCAGGACGGTGACAAGCTGGCAATTGATTGGATGAGTGGTGAGCCAGCGCCTACAGCAACGTGCTGGAGCCTCTGTCTTGTTCCTGTACAAGAGTCTGCAAACTACCAAAGTGCAGCTGCCTTAAAAATGGCTTAAAGTGTATAGACATGTGCCGGCTCACGGACTGCAACAACAGACCTGACGACACCGTTCAAGTTGACGACGACACCAGTGATGAGGATGACTAAAGTAGATACAGAGTAAGAATAACATATAAATCCGTATTTTGGTTTGCCCAGTGCTGAAATCGCCGTCAGCACTGGAACCGAGTGCTGATATACAAAAGTAACGGGTTCAGCACTGGATTTACCAGTGCACGGATATGTTTCATCACTGGAAAACCAGTGCTGTAAAACGTCAGCTCTGGAACATCCCAGTGCTGAAATAGTGTTCCTATACACCTGTATCAGTTAGAAAGATGACTTATTACCAGCTTTATTTCAAATCACAAGGTTATTGTGTTAAAGAAAACAATAAACCTGTGATTTGCAGCTTGTGATTTTATTAAATTGTGTGACTGTGATATGATATAGCCCTTTTGGGAATCATTTTGGTGGCCCTGAAAAGGCAAAGTAAAGTAGCTTATTTTTTACGAACAACAGTTACAGTAAGACAGGTAACGGATGTTCTTTCTGTGCGGCAAAGTAAAGTAGCTTCTTTTTTTTTAATAACAATAGTGAGCTGATCTTAGTCTAAGCACTCGGTTTCCAGTGCTGACAGGGGGTTTTCCACTTTCCACTTCGGCACTGGAACACAAGTGCTGAGAAAAGAACCCGTTACTTTTGTATATTTGCAGCAAGGTGATCGAGGCTGCGCGGGCCGTTACATCCCGAGACAGCGGGCGGAGTGGCTGGGGTAGGCGGGTGGAGATTACTTCTCAGTTCTGACCATTTTTCGTGCACGCCATTCCAGTCCACAGCTGGAAAGTCCACGCGACAAACTTTTTCAACTTTTGTCTTCACCATCTGGTTATATTAAATCGACGGCACTGGCATCCTCAACGTCTTTGTCTGTGGCTTTTTTTTTTACTCCGACCTTGAATTCTGTCTGTGCTGCAAGTTCCCAGTTTATTTTTTCTTGCGGTGAGTACTTTGTTCGTGTTCATAGCAAATTATCTTGATTGACAGTGTAGTAGAAATTGTTTTATGTATTAAAATTTGACATGTTGACATGTTAATTTCATGCCAAAGATCGTTTGATGAGACTTGTGTATCGGTTGTCATGGTAACCACCAGGCGTGTTACAAAGCATGATGAACGGCACTATATAGTTTTTGTAGCTGCTGTTCTCATTCCTAGCAAAATCTTGATTGACATTATGGTAAAAATCGTAAAATGTATGAAAATTTGTTTGGTCGACATGTTAATTTCACGCCAAGATCTTTTGATGAGACCTGTGTATCGGTTGTCATGGTAACCACCAGGCGTGCTTCAAACCATGATGAACGGCACATCATTTTTGAAGCTGCTGTTCTCTTACTTACTAAAAATCTTGATTGACACTATGGTAAAAATCGTATAATGTATGAGACTTTTACGGTTGACATGTTAATTTCACGCCAACGATCTTTTGATGAGACTTGTGTATCCGTTGCCATGGTAACCACCAGGCGTGCTGCAAAGCATGGTGAACGGCACATAATGTTTGTAGCTGCTGTTCTTATTATTATAAAAATCGTATAGTGTTTGAAAATTTGTTGGTTGACATGTTGATTTTACACTGAAGATCCTTTTATAAGACTTGTGTATCGGTTGTCTTGGTAACCATCAGGCGTGCTGCCTAACATGGTTGAACGATACCGTACGATATTGTCTGTACATACTTAACGTTACCACATAGCAGAGGACCCTGCTGTGTGTCACCATTTCCCGTTATCATTAAAATTACATTGAGAAAGCATGTCGTATCTGTGCAAGTAACATTCCACCTGGGGACAAAAAACATCTGTGAAAAGATACAAGGTGGAGATACTGAAAACATTTTCTGTTACCATAGACAAGGATTCAAGTTCAGTTCACCCTTCATGTGTCAGAAATATCGTCTGCAGCTTGAATGACTAAAAAATGCAGGTAAGAAAATGTCCCTTGAAAGCATGGCCGTCTTTCAACCACACTCAGAAGACGGCACCTGCATTTGCAGGAAAAATGAGGCCGATCTACGTCACTGAACCTGAAATCAATACTGGAAGAAGTGATGTGAATGTTGGTGCATCCACAAGTTCAGGGGAAAGCCAGCAGGGAACTACTTCACACAAGCGAAAACTTCTGGAGGAAGAGGAAGAGGATGAGGGCCACGTTGGGGTTGAGACTGTGATTGTCAATATTGAGATTGAACGTTTTGTTGAACAGCCTGTAGCAAGTACATTTACTTGCAGTATATGTCGTGGATTTCCTTATGAACTCCCTGTTATAAGGAGTTGTCAACATATCTTCTGCCCCGGGTACTTGCATATCGTATTGGTTGGACAAGGTATGTACTTGCCCATCCTGTCGAATACCGACAACAACAGAGGATGTGAATCCTGTGACTGACAGGTCACTTGCTGCATGTTTTCGACACATTGAAACTCAAATGTCAGTACTCAAACAAGGGATGCAACATTGTAGATACTGTGAAGAACATCAAGGATCATGAGAGTAGTAGTGCGTATAAAAGGAAGAAGATTACAACACCAGAAAATCTAAAGTGGCCATGTCTGAGGACGGTTCCCCTTTATGATGTGTCCAGACAGTATGTGAAGACAAGGTGTTTAAAACCCGTGCTAGATAACATTAACACTTTCTGCACAGAAAGGGATGAGTGCAAAGAAGATGTACTCTTCTTCCTCCTCAGGAGTCATCTATACGACAATAATGATCGTGCCCGAGCTGAGGAGGTGGATAGCTTGTGTCTCGGTGGTAAACCAAGTAGAATGTCTAGCAATGCGAGTGGACTTGTTAATGACAAAAAATTCGTATGCCAAGGAGTATGCCTTGATGAAAAGCAAAGATTTACATTTACATCTGAACTAGATGCTTTGGAAGTTCTTTACATGCCTTGCACTGTAAGGTTTTCTATCCAAGGTGATTATCATGTAGAACACTATTACCATTAATTCGCCAGTTAAGGCAAGTGCTTGTAAAACAATGTATGAGAAACTGGGCACACTAGAATTACATGTATTAGTACTTGAACTGTGTTTTCATTTTGCTGCCATGATGACGAACACAGAAAACAAAAGTGCAGGTGGGAAGTTAACCAAAGTAAATCAAAGGAACACAGCACCAGCGAGAGAAATGTTAATTTTTTTAAACATTTCAAAATTTAATATGTTACTCTCATTTCACTTATTTACTCTTTTAGAAGTCAAGATAATGTATCAACTACAAAGGACATAACTGGACTCCAACTCAAGGACATTGTGCAACGCTTTACCAGAGACACAGCTATTGAGACTGAGCAGAATACATTTGCCAAGATACTTCACCATCTATTCAATGGAAAGTTCAAAAAGCGTAGGCTGGGCAGTGAGCGCGTCACCTACTATGTAGGTTTAACTCTAGTGCAGCCTCTCTAGAATACTGATGGCAGTCCTGCTCTATGTGACTCCCCAAGGGAAGATGGAAGTAGGGAAATGGACAAATCCAATTCATTAAATGATGACTCATCTCAGGCGCATCTCGCACCCTTTGTTGACACTCCTAGCCCTGAGGTTTCTACGTGCAATGTAGAGAATTTGGATGATAGTACATGTTTTGTCAATTACCGAGTTTTCCTCTATGAAATCAGCATGGACAAAACAAAGGCACGTTTCTTGCAAAGGGTCATACTGTCTAGAGCAGCAGCAGACATGGTTTTAGACAGGAATACAACTTGCATTGTCTTTGACAAAAAGGGCATTCTTGCATCTTTATCCCCCCAGACAGATCTTGATAAACTGTACAAATCTGGATAAAGGTTACTTGACATGCCATTGTTCCACGTCTCAATGCTTTTAGACAATGAGATACCTATGCCTTACCAAACTGTAGAAGCAAGGACACTTAAGTCACCATTCATTAAGTGTAGTCCATGTATTTTCCCGCCACGCGCGGTGGTGACAGAAACGCCTTACACACACTGGCAGGACGTCCCACAGTCACAGACGATCAACTTACAGCAATAGATCTATCAACGTCTGTTCACTTCCCAGAATGGTACGTACGTGTCTGTTTTGGTTTCGCGTAATATCACTATATTTTGATACAATGTATTGCTGATAACATTCTTTCAGTAACTTACGTTGTAACGTTAGAAATGAATTGAGGCGAAACGTCAAATGCATATGACTGAACGAGGTCATAACTTGCATGTTGTCATAACTTGAACGAGGTCATAACTTGTATTTTGTCTAATCGACATGCAATCCTTATCCTATAGAAACTGACTCTACAGACTTGGCATTACGCCGAGAATGCCGAAAAGCTCATAAAGTTGGAAGGGAGACGCTACCACCGGCCAGGAGCGCCTATGGCTGGCCTGATGACATACGCCCGGATGGACGGAGAGTGGGTGATGGTGGGATGGGTTCCAGAGAAACTAAAGCATATAATTCAAGAAGAGGCACGGAGTCTCACTTAGGAAGCCCGACCCTCTGGACAGAGGACGGAAGGACTCTGTGGATGAAGAGGTTGTCGATGAGTTCTTCAAGCTGTATGAAAGCGAGCTAACAACAATGGTCTTCAAAATTGCCCACATAGAATATATAACGCAGATGAGACGGGCTTTTGGCTGGATTCCCAAAAGAAAAAGATCATTACATTCAAGTCTCTGGGATGCCATTCCAGCTCCGTCCGACCAGGCTCCAGAGACCATATCACGCTGAGGGAGTGCGCCTCAGCTGATGGAAATACCATACCGCCTCTCATGATCTTCTCTAAATGCTTTCCAAGCTCCGCCTACAGCCTAGACGGCCCAACAAATGAGTTATACATTTATATATAATATAAATTTGCAGAGAAAGAAGCGGAAGCTCGCAAGATGTTGGCTGACAAGAACGAACGAAAGCGGAAACGGGAGCAAGGAAGAAGATGCAAGCGAATGAGAACAACCAGAGCCAGCCAGCAGATGGACCTTCCAGTCTAACAGAAGTAGGAGGCATTGAAGTGGTAATATATACTCTACCCGATTTATGAGAGGACATTGGGAATAAAAAAAAGAACTAGGTATAGCAACGTGCTTGGTGTAAAATATTAACGTTAGATGTCTGTTCATTACGTATCTGATTTTGTCTCGTTCTGCTTGTAAACGCCGCACTTGCATTTTGTTTTCGTTTACAGACGCAGTCCAGACGCCGGAAGCCCCCAACATGGCTGCTGCATTACGAGTCTGGAAATGTTAATGACATGTAGTTGCTTAGTTAACCTTTCAAGATAAATTTGATTTTCTTTATCAAACTGTACATACAAACTGTATAAATAGATATACAGCCAGGACTGCCCAACTAGCCGGAGGCTATTATGAAGGGCCCTCATAACTGGACAATAAACAATGTCGGTTACAATTAAGATACATGTATACAAGATTATTACCCATTATGTTATGGATAATTACATTTTTTGGGATAGACCATTTGACTTGTTCATAATGTTTACTGCTACAATGATAGTAGAGTTGTTATGAAACACTCCTAGGTGTTATAAACCGAATTTCATAGGCTTAAGTTGTTCGGCAGCGAATGGAAGATCTGTATTATCACCGCTGGTGTAATATAAGGGTAATGAGAACAATATTAATTAGACTCGTAAGGTTAAGCCGCCTTCTTTTTCACATGTTCCCATTCAGCCAATAGAAAACGCCAGGTTTTGGGCGCGCTTCGTTGTAATTATCTCCATGAAAAATGGAGATATTGTTTTGGGTCTGTCTGTGTGTGTGTCTGTCTGTCTGTCTGTCTGTGTTTCCGCATATTTGTAGTCAACATAACGTATGAAGGCAATGATAGATTGTGATGATATTTGGTATGTTGGTAGGTCATAGAGAGACAAAGGTCAAGGTCAAATATGGGCCTCCTGGTGGCTGACCTTGGTACTGCAGCTGAACTTCCGGTTTTTGTATCTTTTGTCCTGGACATGCTATGGTCTTGATTTCTGGCTGACAGATAGCTTTTCCTGTTAGAAATAAGTGGCATAGGTTTGGTCCCCTTAGCAGCTTGTTCTGGAACTGCAGGGGAGTTTCCGGTAAAATCTTTCAAAGCGGATAAATCCAGAAAAGAACAACGTATTTTCATAATTTTTGGTATGTAGGTAGCTTAGACAGAAATGTTTTTAATGAAATACAAATTATGCAAATGAAGACTTAATTTGCATAATTAGGGAGGAAATTCGGTAATTCCAGTGTTTTACATAATATGACTTTCATACATGTAATGTGTATAACCTATGCCAGGTGGAAAATAAACAGATACCAATTATGCAAATAAGGACCTAATTTGCATAATAAATGTAAAAAGTCTATGATTCGTTAGTGGTAAATGATGGGAATTTCATAGTTGTGACATGTGTAAGTTAGTTAAAGGTTAACATCACTATGCCTATATTATGTTAATGTAGAGGTCATTTGCATAATTAATTATGACATGTTGACATCAAACATTGCCAAAGGATAGGACTTTCACATATAAAATATGTAATTTTTGTTTCATGGAGATATGAGGTCGTGGAACTCTTGTTAGATATGCGCGGGCAGGCGACACGATAGACACGGCGTAGGGCGGATGTAAGAAATGTAGCCATTCAGCCATTCTGGTAGGTTTACTCCTTGTCAAGAGAGCCTAGCATCAGGAATAAAATGTTTCAATCACACAATTCGATGATTTTGGGTATATGAGTATATCAATACAAGGTACAATTTTAGGGGTTTAGTACAAAGTACGCTACCAAAGGCTGCATACAAAGCCGTAACGGCACTTACCTTGTAGGGGTGCCTCTCGTTATCAACCGGATGAAGTTGCCAACCGGTGGCGGCCAGCCAGACTTCTCGCTGTTCACCCTGCTGCCGGTTAAACCAGACGGTTGTCCAGCATGCCCCGTAGAAAAAAACGACGACTAGCATGCATCAGCACAAATATGTTAATATATGTTATATATATCAGAAATAAAAAAAAGACCAATTTCCAAGCTCTACCGAGCTACACAGTGCCGAAAGCACGAGATAAAAACGATGAAAGCCATCCCTAGCCTTCTTGTCGAAACTTGTGGCAGGGACCACAGAGACGACACTTGCCATGGCAGGGGAAGATACGATTGTTCGGTCCCAACTGTAAGCTATTTAGATCCTCCTAGATGACTTGTTCTTGGGACGCCGTCCCGTCCGAATCCTTGCTACTGATTGGAATATTTCGCAGTGCACAAATGTAGGTATTTCCGAAAGTATGCGGGTACCATGACACTCGTTTGTTTATCTGCTGTTGCCCAAGGCACGAGTCTTTGTCGTGCCACTCTTCCTGTATTGACACTAATTGTGGTGTAGTCAATCTGAAATTTTGATGTGTTTGACTGAAATAACCAGAAACTTTTATCAACTGTAGTGCAACATTAACAACATAGTAGGAAACCCGGCATATTGTTTTGTCTTGCATTACAAATCAACTAACATGTTGCATTTCATGTACTTTAACCCTCCAAGTGTCAACACACTTAAGCTCAAATGTCAGGCAATTTGCATATAACAACAATAGTATGCGCAGTAGGGTGATACACCAGTTATATCAGAAACAACTAAGAGTGGCCACCCCATAAACCTATACATTTTTGGAATGGGTAGGTCATGGGTCATCATCAGATGCTGTTGTCATGTAACCTAGGTCATGTGACCATGGCCAAAATGCAACGAGTGGAATGCATTGCTGTGCAAACATCAAATGTATATTTAACAAATACACGTTGCACATCTCTCTTCACTAATTTCTTTGACTCAACTGTGTTCTAGTAAACTTATTCATAAACAACTTTGTTACAACTGTGAATAACAAAGAAGTTTATCTCCATGTATATACTAATAAGTAGTTAACAACAATATAACTAAACATTTTTTCCACATTCAATTTTCGTCATTTTCCCGCCCCTGGTGCCCCCTCCCAGCCCTCCTGTAGTCTGGGGTAGCAACGTTCATAGATGCCAGCATCACACCCAGGGCACCAGCGTCTTGTTCTCTTCCTCCTTCCTCCCGCTCTATCACTGCGCACACAACACAGTCACGTGCCCGGCGACCTGGGAGGAGCTGAAGCTCATGAGCGCCTGGAACATTCACGGGCAGCGCAATCAGTGGCTGACCTCCGTCGTCTGTGCACAGGTGTTCCAGTACCTCAGTAATGAAGTCTGCCCTGCACAGCTTCCTGCATGCATGTGGAATAAAACACAAGTTACAGTATGAAGCTCATAACTTGGTACCTGTACCACCATTTTAATTTCCGTTCACTGTGGAATAGAAATTTACAAAGTTTCTTCACAGCAATCAGTGACTAATTGTGACTGTATGGGGACCATTTTCTTCATCCCTCAGTATTTTTCTTAGTATTATAAACCCCGATAAAAAAAGTCTAAAAACACGCCAAAAATAACCCAAAACCCAAACCTCTGCTTGGAGAGTAGTCAAATTCCTATATCAAGGCATGTGTAATGTCGCCACGTTCAAAGGCAATCCACTCATTTTCTCAAAAAAAGGTAGTTGCATAACAGTTAAGATCATTTAAGCTATAAATTAATCAACACGCGGCCAGGACGCCGCGTGCGTGTCCTAGGCCTTCAAGGCTCTTTTTCTGCCCCGCGTATTTCGCCCCTGTAGCAAAGCATCATATTCGTAAGAGGTTAATTCTACTCTGCAGAACTTATTGGAGAAATATTATAGAACCATCAATATTTCATTTTTGATAACTTCACAACGGCTTCTATATGTGTTTGGGAAATTCAGCACTTGCCCTCCATCATGCAGAACTTTCCAGCCTTGCTTCGGAAGGATCTCTTCTGGTCCTTTGTTCGAACATTCCCAGGGTATTTCTCGGATAGTAGGAAGTTCTGTATTTCTTGGAATTCTTCAGGATCCATATCCGCGCGAATGTAACTGTTACTCGATGTAACGTTACCACAATTATTCGATGTACCGCGAATATATTCCCTTCCACGAACCGGGGCGGGGGCCAAGACGAGACACACTGAACATCGGTATTACAAGTCAGACTGTGATTAGTCTAGAATTACATCCATGTGTTTTACTGATCATTTTCATTTTTTGAAATTAATTTCATCATCAACGCCTGAACAGAGCAAAATTACGAAAGCGTTCGAAGTTAGGGCACACTGTCTAGCGTAGCACACTCGATACCAAGGACCAATACAAGTGGTTAACAATGCCTGCAACCCAAGGCTTCAAGGCCTCGCACCCTTTCTTCTGACTCAGGTGTTGGAGCTTTTTCTTCACACCTAAAAAAACATGAACATGCATGGATATTATGAATGGAATCTTTATGGTGGGACAGTTGTGCACACAAATAAAGGAATAGTTCTGTTAAACCATACAGTACTGTGTATTCCAGACAGGATTGATTAATGACCAATAATTCCTTACCAGAGTACTACATTTTTATGAAATACAATAAATGTACTTGAGAAAAAAAAGACACTTACTTTTGGCAACGTGCCAGATGTCGTACAGGTGTTTGATAGTTGGATGGTCTTCCTTGATCATCTTGTTGATCCCTATGTGTCTGTCGGTGAAAGTGTCCCTACCCATGATGAAACCAACATAGGCACTTTTTTCCATACAATTACTAGGTAAGCTATGCACAGAAGTCACATCACATGCAAACTGTACCTGAACTAGTTACTAGGCAAGCTATGCACAAAAGTCACATCACATGCAAACTGTACGTACCTGAACTAGTTACTAGGTAAGCTATGCACAAAAGTCACATCACATGCAAACTGTACCTGAACAAGTTACTAGGTAAGCTATGCACAAAAGTCACATCACATGCAAACTGTACCTGAACTAGTTACTAGGTAGGCTATGCACAAAAGTCACATCACATGCAAACTGCTGGCCTTTGCGGTTCCTTTTTCTTGGCGGTGTCTTCTTTGGGGTTTCTGCAAGGATGCGCCGCTTCTTGGAGTTGTTGCGCCGTTTTCCTACCGCTTTCCTTTCCTACTGCTGCTAGGTAACGTGATGTCAGAGTCAGCGTCCTTGTTTCCTCTTGATGGCCTCTTTATGGGGCTGACTTCAGGGGTGCCATTAAGCGTAGTCACAGGCGTTTGCATTCAGCAGAAGTGTCACTTCTTTGTGAAAGTTCTCTATGTTACAACCCTTCGCCAGGGATGTCGCTTTGTCTGCCTTGAATAAGGACATCCGAAATCTTCCTGCGTACTTTTCACGTTTCGCAGTTGTCCAAATGATCTGTAGATTTAAAGAAACAAAGACTCTTCAGTGCATACTGTACATTTTGAAATTTTACAGACTTCTTACCTTGCATACATTTCTGCAGGTACCTCTTCACTGCAAAATTCAATCCTTCCAAAGAAAAATGTTCAATCTATCTTCTGTCCATGCACATGAGACTTGATTGAAATGCAAAATTAAAACAATCATAATTGTGAACAGTCCATTTTCTCCCTATCTAAAAATAATAATTTACTGTCAATAAGTGTTACACATTTGAAGTTGGAAAGTCAACAAAGTGTCGCTGAAATTGGAAGATTATGGGACAGAACAATTACTATATTGCTCCGACTGGTCTGGGTGATAACTTCAGTATCCTTATTCAATCAGACCTTGGGAAGGACATTCTAAGTTCTTTCTGGTGGTACAAAATACAACGAGAAGAAGGAAATTGAAAGAGGCTGCACAGCACGAAAACAGATATTTAGGCAATATTTACGAGATACGTATGGAGACCTTAAAGGACTGGAGATATTTCAGCAGCCTTTAAAATCAATTAAAGGCTACTGAAAAGCAAATATAATCTTTACGATGGATTTTCGCAGTTGTAAATGTTACGTATCGTTTCAGTTTCTTTACGTACGGTTTACAGATACTAAAATGTCCTGTATAGACAAATAGTGTTAAACTTATATGTAACAGAAAACAACAGGAAATGTTTCGTATTTCTGCTTTAAGCTTGACGTAAATTTCAGCTATAACTAACAAATATAGAAAACTTACAAATATGTATTCAGGCAAAGAAAACGCACCATGGAGGTGCCGCAAATCCTGATTGCTGTTTGCATTCAACGCCTGATAGGAAATGTAGCGTTGATGCATTCTAACGGCTTTTCAACAAACATACGTCTGAACACCATCTGATACGTGATGTTTAATCTTTCTATGTGGGTATTTTAAGTGATGGGAGGGAGACCTCCCCCCTTAGACTGATATGTTCCCAAAAGCTTTATGAAAAGTACCGTTTTTTTCATCTTATATGTTCCTTACAGCTACATGAAAAGTACCGTTTTCTTATCTTATTCGTCCCCAAAAGATATATGAAATGTGGTGTTTTCCTGTTTTGTAAAAAAACACTTTTTCTTGTACGGGTAAATGCCGCTCTCCGATACATGCTACATGTTTATCACACATCTCTTGGCGCAAGCAAGTAAAGAAACATTTTGCGTTGTTGCATTTCTTCGGCTTTTCGACAAACATACGAGATGTTTAATCTTTCTATGCGGGTATTTTAAGTGATGGGGGGGAGACCTCCCCCCTTAGACTGATATGTTCCCAAAAGCTTTATGAAAAGTACCGTTTTTTCATCTTATATGTTACTGACAGCTACATGAAAAGTACCGTTTTCTTATCTTATTCGTCCCCAAAAGATATATGAAATGTGGTGTTTTTCTGTTTTGTAAAAAAAACACTTTTACTTGTACGGGTAAATGCCGCTCTCCGATACATGTACATGCTACATGTTTATCACACATCTCTTGGCGCAAGCAAGTAAAGAAACATTTTGCGTTGTTGCATTTCTTCGGCTTTTCGACAAACATACGAGATGTTTAATCTTTCTATGCGGGTATTTTAAGTGATGGGGAGAGACCTCCCCCCTTAGACTGATATGTTCCCAAAAGCTTTATGAAAAGTACCGTTTTTTCATCTTATATGTTACTAACAGCTACATGAAAAGTACCGTTTTCTTATCTTATTCGTCCCCAAAAGATATATGAAATGTGGTGTTTTTCTGTTTTGTAAAAAAAAACACTTTTACTTGTACGGGTAAATGCCGCTCTGCGATACATGCTACATGTTTATCACACATCTCTTGGCGCAAGCAAGTAAAGAAACATTTTGCGTTGTTGCATTTCTTCGGCTTTTTGACAAACATACGAGATGTTTAATCTTTCTATGCGGGTATTTTAAGTGATGGGTAGAGACCTCCCCCCTTAGACTGATATGTTCCCAAAAGCTTTATGAAAAGTACCGTTTTTTCATCTTATATGTTCCTAACAGCTACAAGAAAGGTACCGTTTTCTTATCTTATTCGTCCCCAAAAGATATATGAAATGTGGTGTTTTTCTGTTTTGTTAAAAAAACACTTTTACTTGTACGGGTAAATGCCGCTCTCCGATACATGCTACATGTTTATCACACATCTCTTGGCGCAAGCAAGTAAAGAAACTTTTTGCGTTGTTGGATTTCTTCGGCTTTTTTTAACACACATACGGCATGTTTAATCTTTCTCTACGCGTATTTGAAGTGAACGGGGGGAAACAACATATACATGTAGACAAGTTCCGCGGCTGCTGGTGTAACCATGATCCCTGGTCAGCAGCAGTGGCGAATGTAACAAGAAATAAATGCAACTAATGATAAGAAAACGGTAGGTTAAACTTCTTTATCAAAAAGTGACACAGACAGTATCTGTGGTGTGTTTCGGTAAAATGCGTTGACAAGGCATGGTGTTTTGCAAATGTAAATTTATTCACTGCCAAGCTGTGAACAAACAACCTACTAGGAGATGCAAGATAATGACCATCTGGGCAGGCGCTATCTGCCAGATGGGTGTCATGTGACAGGGCATTATCCAATGACAGACAACAGTGGGGTTTTTGAAATCTACTGGATATTCAAGAAGCAAGCATTTTGCGCCGTCTGTTAGAAGACAAGTACATGACGGAAGATTGGACCCGTTTCAACCCACAGGCTATGGCCGAGGTTTAGTTGATTTTACCACCGGAATCCCGACGGAAAGGAGACAAACCCAGGACACACGGCCAGAATGCTGTACAAGTTGATAAATTGGATTGGGGTGGACATACCTGGAACCAAGCACGGCACAGAAGGAGAACATCACGACCGTACAATAATTTTGTATATCGTCTTGACTGGTTAAAAACGGACTACGTTGAACAAGAGTGACCTTTCCTTCGCGAGTCGTATCGGTGTCTGTGTTCTCGAAACTGACCGGATTTCTTCTCCATGCCTGCGGTGGCCACATGATAATTTATAGACAACTTCTAAAGTAAATCAACCCTTGCGTATTGAACGACGTTTGATTCGGAATTCTGTACTTGGAATGTTGGATACAGCACAGAATCATGAAGGGACTTTGCACAGACACAGTGACTAATCGCTCGAGCTCGGTCGGCTACATCAACAAGGGCAAATTTGGAATAGAAAGACTGGTTAGACGACAAGGTCACTAGCATGATTTCCAGTCTATCGTGGTTTGGACCGGCTTTCTTCGGGGCTACAGGAATTCTTCGCCGCCGAGTCGACCAAGCTCCGCGGTAGGTTTTGGATCGTGGTGGGCTAATCAAACCCCTACCGTAAAACTCCTACCAGGGAGCCTAAGTTGAACTGGGCGTCATGGATCGTCTACAGGCCTGAAGACAGCCCTCCCAAATGCAAACCACGATAGGACTGGGCACCAGGTGAAAAGGCCATAAATACCCAGTAGGTACAACTCCGACATCAAGTCAGTATATGACAATATACGGCAAATAAACGCAACAAAATTACGCGAACGTTACGCACGATTTACGACGCGGTTAAGCTGCTGAAAGACTACTGAAAATCCGGAAAATAAGCACCATATACACACATTTACACACACACGTATATGAGTCGTATAACGGCTTAAAGAAGAAATAAACGTGAGCTTTCAACTCATTTTAAGAGTTGTTTATGACAACTTTCAGGAATAAAATGGTATTTATTCATACCTTATAAGTTACTTAATGCACACGTATATGGGTCGTAAAAGGCCTCAAGAAGAGATAAACGTGAACTTTAATTTCGTTTTAAGAGTCTTTTAAAAAGTACTTACTACATCTTTAAGCTGCTGAAAGGCAACGTGAAAACCGGAAAATAAGGACTCATCCGCACGTATAAGTCATATTTACAAACACGTATTTGAGTCGTATAGATGCTTAAAGAAGTAGAAAACGTCAACTTTAAGAACAGTTTACTCGTATTTTAATCATCATTTACGACATCTTTAAGCTGCTGAAAGGCAACGTGAAAACCGGAAAATAAGGACGCATCCGCACCTATAAGTCATATTTACAAACACGTATTTGAGTCGTATAGATGCTTAAAGAAGTAAAAAACGTCAACTTTAAGTACAGTTTACTCGTATTTTAATCATCATTTACTACATCTTTAAGCTGCTGAAAGGCAACGTGAAAACCGGAAAATAAGGATTCATCCGCACCCACGGAAAGGCCACGTAAATGCGATCTTTACGTACTCGTATAAGAGGTGTAAAGATGCGTAAAGTAGGAATATACGTTGACGTTAAGCATAGATTAAGCTTCCGTAAATACCGTTTTTCGTGCCGTGCTGTGTCAGTTAGTAGTTATATCCATCTTCCCTTTGCCGAGGTGATCATTGCAAAATTGCTTCGCATAGCGGTGCTAACTACGTATGGCGTTACGTAACCTTTAAACTGCTCCCTCTAAGATCACAAAATAAAGGACCAGGTCCTGTTTGAAGAGGCCAACAATGCCATCCCCTATGTTTACAGATAAAAAGAAAACTACTCTCCTCTCAACATCACAAACCCCCTGATACATTACAGAAAAAATGGGTTTATTCATCTTCCCCAAAAGGAATTTTAACCCAATAAATATGAATTTACAATGTAGTTTCAAAATGTAGACGGCTACTGACAGTGCCCTTTTGCATGCAATTGGCCTCTGAATCTAAGCATGAACTTGCAATAAACTTTATGTTTCATTAAAATTTTCAATTAAAATCTGCTGAGTGTTTAGTAGTTACAACTTATAAGTTTCAGTTTTTTTCCAGAAAAAATTAGCATGAGGGTGCAGAATCACTAAAATGGCGAGGGAGCGAAGCGACGGAGCGGAAGAGGGCCCCCCCCCCCTTCTGCCGTGCCTTTGAACATCTTATGTAATTAATGTGATTTTTATTAATAATTTATGCTAATTTGATGACGTCATTGGTCAAGATCCAAGATGGCGGATAACTAAATATGTATGACGTCATTGTATGACGTCACTGGTGTTGCTAAAGGCAACATAAGCTTTAGCAGACCTTATTATTTTATCATCAACACTTTTTGTTTAACCCTAAACAGTACACCTGGGGTCCGTGCGGACCCCAGCACTATATATTCTGTAATATTTTTTTTGTTTCTAAAGATTTTTTTCTGAAATTTCAGGTAATTGTCACCCACAAAGTTGTGCCTCAACACAGTGCAGAAAATTCCGTTTCCCCCATTTTTTAAAGAATTTTGTATCTGATTTTCTTTTGGGGTCCGCGCGGACCCCAGCCGGCTTTCGATCGTAATGGATACACTGGCGTTCTTATACTTTATTTTATTTTCTTATACGTTACTTTATTTTCAGGCTTTTGTGATAAGTTACACATGCTTTCTAACATTAATAAAATCTTATGTAATTTAATGTGATTTTTATTAATAATTTATGCTAATTTGATGACGTCATTGGTCAAAACCAAGATCCAAGATGGCGGATAATTAAATATGTATGACGTCATTGTATGACGTCACTGGTGTTGCTAAGGGCAACATAAGCTTTAGCAGACCTTAATATTTTATTATAAACACTTTATGTTAAAGTTGCGTTGTATACCATTACGTTTTAAGAGAATAACCTATTTATAACGGTTTTAGCCATTAAAATCATATGAATGACGTCATAATGACGTCATACTACGTCATAACAGCATCAAAATTGTTGTATTGATTTATTTTTACTAGTACACCATCTTCTAAAAATTTGGTGGCCATACGATATACCGTTCCCGAGTTCTGAGGGTATTTCTTCATTCCTTATTTTCTTCACCAAAAAATAGGAAAAGGTCAAACTGTATGATTTTTGTACGTAATGTGGACTCAGATGTTCACACATCGATTTGGCAAAACAATTGAGCTGGTAGCATACTGATAATTTCTAAAAAAATTAGCAAAAACTGTTTTGGGGTCCGTGCGGACCCCAGGTGGACAGATTAATCAGTCCGGGAAGGTGTACTGTTGAGGGTTAAGTTGCGTTGTGTACCATTAAGCTTAAAGAGAATAACCTATTTATAACGGTTTTAGCCATTAAAGTCATATGAATGACGTCATAATGACGTCATACTACGTCATAACGACATCAAAATTGTTGTATTGATTTATTTTTACTAGTACGTCATCTTCTGAAAATTTGGTGGCCATACGATATACCGTTCCCGAGTTCTGAGGGGGGCAATAAGCCCCCCTCCCCAGTCCCACGAACCCCCAAAGCTTTAAAAACTTTATAAAACGGGTTTCTTGCTTCCTTCTTTCCTTCACCCAAAAATTGGAAAAGGTCAAAATGTATGATTTTTGTACGTAATGTGGACTCAGAGGTTCACACATCGATTCAGCAAAACAATTGAGCTGGTAGCATACTGATAATTTCTAAAAATTAGCAAAAAAACTGTTTTGGGGTCCGCGTGGACCCCAGGGTGACAGATTAATCAGTCCGGGAAGGTGTACTGTTGAGGGTTAATACCGTGGTTTTCATGGTTGTTCCCGTCTGCTCTGGATACGCCAGGACCTGGTCATGGAGACCGTCTACAAACTGGCCCAACACGTTGTTCTCCAGCACCTCCAACATATCTTGCCTCTACGAACTTGGTTCTTCTGATACCTATATCCATTGTGGATAAGAACATTCCCTCCTCTTAAACCGGTCTGGATGTACGCCATGGCGAAGGGGAGGCGAAGACGAGAAACGTGTCTTATCCTCATTTCACCACACTGGCTGCATTTTAAGGTCTCATACCGCAATAAGGCCACACCATCTTCATTTTATGGATGAGATCCTCTGAAGACGCCCAAACTAGTGCTCGCGGGCTAAAAAAAAATCCAGCCAAAAATAAAAATGCTACATTGCTACTAAACCACATGTATACAAAGCTGGTATTGTGAATTTGCGTCAGTACATAGCGACATATACGACAAGCCGGCACATGCTGGCTCTTTGCGGAGTTTATGAATCGGCACTGTACGTATGTACTGAGATCTTAAGTCGTGGACCTTCGGTAGCCTGGGTGCCATCCTCCAGAGTTACCACCGGCTCCCTATTGTCGCTAACTAGCATGGACTACCCAGGCCTAGAGGTAGACCAGAGCCTCGGAGGACGTTTTTCTTTAAAAACCTACGAAGGCCCACAACGACACAGCCATACGTCTGCGCAACCACCTGCGTCGTCTGCGCGAACGACAGCGTCGTCTGCGCGAATAACTGCGGCGTCTGCGCAAAGAGCTTCCTCGCCTGCACGCAAAGAGCTTCCTTGCCTGCGCGCACAGTGCCGTATTGTCCCGTCACATGTATGGGAAATGATTTCACGTACATGCATAATATTACACCGTACATGCATAATATTACACGTACATGCGTAACATTACACCAGTGCTCTACTAGATGATAACACGTTCCCTATGTAACGTATTCCAACCTTGCCAAATACATTTATCTATTGTCTATCAATACCTTATGTCATCTATCGCACATTGATTTTCGCCTGATTTTAGAAAAAAAAAAACAAGACATTTTGTTGATCTCTAAATGGTGGTCAACATGCCGAAAATGGGCAAAAGCCATCAGTTGTTTCAGTGACAAATGGATGTTGTAATAGTTGGCACAATATAGGTAGATTATCGTTAAATACATGTATGTTTGATAAATCAGCATGGACACATATTAAGTTCATACTGATTTATGAGGCAGGCCATGTACGGTAGTTCATATACTGGTTAGTTTCGGCTTCCGTACAGTTCAGTTTATGACTCACTCTGCCCTGTGTTATGGTAGGCAGTCTCTACACTCAGAGACCATCAGGGATCCAGCAAACTTCAGTCACAATTACTGTACTACATGTAGTAGTTTCATGGCAAGTGTCTAAGGTGTTCTATCGCATATGAATATCCAGTGTTGAGTGTAGTAGCTGCCCTTGATGGTACCACAAACTATTTTCTACAATTGTTCTAGTTAATTGAGATGTATACACATCTGCAAGGACCAGTAATGCTGTTGAATTATTGAATAGAAGACCTGTTGGTTGTGATATCATGTTTTTCTCGACTCAATTCTTGTTCAACAAGGTTTATTATCTTAAAATTTGAACATGTTGGAATCTTGTTTTTTACCCGTCTTGTCTTTTTTTGCCCTATCGCATTTAATTTGCAGTCTCCGGAGGATGTCATCCATAAAATTTACTTACTGTGTCCTAACGCTTCTTTCCTAAAATTAGTCTGCCATGAAGATACATAAGAATCATACCTGCGGAAACAAGTTTCCTCTCTCGCCACGCCTGAATAAGGACGAATTGCGAAGTAAACGTGCGTCGTGAACGCTGCCTGCCCATCCAACATTGATGTCAGTGAACCTTTTAAAAAGGAGATGAAAGAGTTGTATAAATGTATGGAGAATAGCATCAGACACAAATATAACAAGGAAAAAATGTTGATTCACAAACACAATTTGTAAAATATTGGCTTCACCTACATAGTTTACCGAACGACAGGATCGTTAAGAAAGCTTATATAACTTTTGTTGAACTACAACAAGACTGAGCTGTCCATGTTCAGGACATGCTTTGTAGGCACGGATTTCAAAATGTATGGCTAACTCCTTCCCGGGAAATACATTGTACCAACCAGTTTGGACATATCTTCAAGGATCGTCTGCAAAACACGTTTCTCGCTGGCTGGAGGCAAGAAATAAAAGTCTCACCAAACTCCATACCTACTCCAAAATCAAAACACAATTCTGTCTGGAAAACTACCTTTTAACAATCCAAAACAAATCATTCAGAAACAGCATAAAAAACTTAGGATTATTGCCCACCCTTTGCAAATTGAAAAAGGTCGTCACTGTAACACACCAGCCAATGAGAGACTGTGTCCCACGTGCCATAAAGACGTTGAAAACGAATTACATTTTATAATAAATTGTCCAACTTATGATGAAGACGGAGAAAAAATGTTACAATATATTACATGTAAGACTGATATAACGCTACATCATACAAAGACAGAGATATTCAATATCTACTATCATGCCATGCCAATGTATCCGCATATGTAGGCCAATTTATACACAATTCGCTGACAAAACGAGAAAATATGATACATTCCTGAAACAATATATTACTTTCAACAGAATTAGATTAGTATAATTAGCATCTGTATTGTTATACATTGTATATGAAAGTAGATCAGCCTTAAAATAGATAGAAAAATGTCATCTCGTAGAACTATAAGATATTGTTAGCATCACCAACTATGTATGTATATTTTGCCATACGTTGTACCGTTACATCTGATGTGTGATAAAGTTCTTCTTCTTCTGCCTGTTACGTGCTAGTTTTAAGAACAGGGTTTCTAAATGTTGTACTGTAATTACAGTGCAACTCATCTACTACATGTACAATGGTAGAGGATGTCTCTTAAGTTACTAGCAGCTTGCTTGGGTATGACCATAAATCAAAACAGGATTTCTTATAAATGCCCATCAATCATTTTTTTCAGACTGTGGATAAACCATGAAAATGTGGCAAGTGCATTAACCATAATTCTTAGATTTTAATCACACGGGAGGAACATGGACCACCAGAAACATTAAAGGACATCTGATGTACCCAAGGACAACAGGATTCCATGTTTTCTACAGTGGTCAACATGGGCCTGTGTCAGGTGCTTTAACGTTCTTGGTGGGACAACTACCTTCCGTGGAACAAATTCATCGAAGTATGGTTTTATGCATGCCATATTGGCATGGAAGAACCCGCGCTTCCACTTGTCTGTAACAAGTTTCCCCTTCGTTTTGTCATAGTAGGGGTAGTTGTATTCTCGCATGATCACAACATTTGCTGGAGGGACGAGTTGCCCATACTCCTGTTGACATCCCTTGCACTTTCTGCACTGTCCTTTCATCTCCAGCACAAAGGGCTTATCACTCCGCAGCCTCTGGGGTGCGGTGTCCTCAGGCTCTGTAACGAGAGAGTTACAATTATTACATGTGGGTCACAAGCATTCTTCAGCATTCCTTGGCAATGATTGGTCTATATATCAATCCAGATAAAAACGTGTACATACTAAATGGCACATCACTTTCATTTTTTCTTTGACATTGCAAACCTCTAGATGCTGTAACACTAAGAAGGCAAGTACATGTAGGATATAAATCATTTTTCCTGCTGATACAATCGTCATAAATCCTAATGTTTACATTACCTCCAACACACACACACACACACTCACTCGATCCGTCACTGCCTGTATAACAGGCTGCATGGATGCCTTGAATCCTTCTCTCATGTCTTCCTGTCTGTCTGCTACCTGACGCACACTCTTCAAGTCACTCAGATTCTTGACCACTTTCTCCAGTTCCTCTGACATACTTCCCCTTTGGAGTGCTACATTTTGTAAGGCCAAGTTCAGCAAGGACATGCATTCATTAATTTAAATTCAGATTTCAGTATTCATTTAAAAGACAAACCATCATTTCATTGAAGCAGTTAAAATATTCCAAGAATACGAATCAAAAGTCAGATTTTAAAGCAAAAAATATCAGTCGCTACTGTAAATATAAGATTAAAGGAAGTTTTTCTGTTCATAATTTGGCAGATCTTGGCAAATATCTATTTGTAAACATAAAGTATAATCAAATTCGAGTCACACATCTACAAGAAATAATATTTCTAGTAAAAATAAGGATCAAATGTCTCTTACCTATCAACAAGAGTCTCAAAGTACTCCTTGATGTTCACACCGTGCTGCGCCAATGCCACCACCGCTGCTGTTTTGTCTGCGTCCGGTAGTTCAAGGACCTCATTTTTCAGGAAGTAGACTTTCTAAACAGTGATAAATTTAAAAAGAATTATAGTTTGATTTCATTAACAAGGTTTAAGAGAATGTTTTTAATATTATCCTGTTCGTTTGTTTGCTTGTTTGTTTTGTAGTATACAGAAGGTTGAAATGAAAAATTACTGCTAACATTCTACACCTCACCTGTCCTCCTCGGTGAGACAGCACCTTGATCATCCCCATGCATTGTTAACGTTCTTGCAAGGCCAGCATAGCATCGACAACTTCCTTTTCCCCTCTGGACTTGAATGGACGAACTTTCAGAATGGCTGTTACCGAAAGCACCCGTCCTGGGGCCATTAAAATGCTTGCGGACAGCGTCTGACCCCCCAAGTGCGTCTGTCGGCGTGACGAGGAAGAGGACTGCACGTGGTTTGTACCGGTGTCGATCACTCCGGCTTCGTCCAGTCTACGCTCATGCAGAAGTCCCGTTTGCGTTACGCTGTAAGTCACCACGGCGACTGAAGCAGACACCACACGCTCGGGGATGAGCTATGGAAGGTCGCAACCATCTCCGACTGCTCCACTGCAAAGAACAGCAGCCACAGCGCGGCGCTCACCCTCAAGAGCTGTCCTTTTCCCTTACTGAATAATGCTGGAAAACAAGGAGCGCCCCAAGTAAATTCACTTAGATACCTAAAATAGATAAGTATAAATATAGACATGAAAAATAAGTTAGTTATTTTTAAACGATAAATTAGATATTATTAGAACACCTTGGAAAATTTAAATGTTCTCTTGACATTTCAAACACCTCTTGTGGAACACATGATGTTCCATGTTCCAAAACCTGTTCTAAACATGTTGATTTCATTACCAGCTTCATTAAAACACGCCAGTTAATTATTCTCATAGCTCTACGTCTAACAACTTTATGTCAAGTGCATTTTTCACGTGTGTGATAAAGAACAATACTCACAGCACATCAAGCTGTCTTCCAGCATCGTCTTTCTGATTGTCTCTTGGAAGTAATCATAAGTTGTCTCCAGGACAGAGTCAGGGCCCTCTTCTACTTCAAACATCTTCACATCGTCCCTGGCGCTTTCTGCATTCTTCTCTGAGTTCCGGTTATATAAGATAACCGTGAAAAGCGCATCAACTGTGAAAATACAGTATATATAAAAATAAATATATGTATGCAATAAATGGAGTTATACATATTATGCTCCAATGGTATTATGATATACAACAGAATCACACTGCACCAATAAATGTTTAATTACAAATAATAAGATTGTGTCATTTGGAGTGCAGTATGTCGCAGACATTTATTTCCTACCTACATACCACATAGGTAATATCATGACGTTTTTCATTAGAAATGTCTGTCTTCCCTATGCCAGAGAGCCCCACAGCTCTGTTGTCTAATAATAACATTGGGACAGTACTTATTGTCTGCTGCAAAGATTGTTAATTAAAAACTCACCCAGAAGCATACGGAATTCCTCATAAACTTCCTTCCTTCCGTTTAGGCCATCCGTGACCTTCAGAGACTGGTAGTTTCCCAATACCGGCTTCGGTATAGCCAGCAGGAACCTTGAAGAGAGCCCGCGCTCTATGCTGCCATGCTGACTCATTACATTGTACATCACGTCTGGTTGGCTGAACCCAAGCGTTAAGCGCAGTCTTCTCCATCTCAAAGTTTGCGTTGCCCATTACTATCAAAGAAATAAGATTAACATTTTGATCTCGTAAATCTACTTACTACTACTACTATTACTTTGCCAAACGGCACTCTGTCAAGGCGTTTCCAAGTACACACAAAAAACCAAGATATTTACCAATATAATTCACTTAGGTTAGCTTGTTTAAATCAATTGAAAAGGGATGTACCTGTTTTCCGCGTCCGCATCCTGTTCCGTTATAAAGCTGCAGCATCATAGAAGCTTCTGGGGTATCAAGCATTCCTGCCTTGCTTGCGTACACCCCCAGCTGCGCCAAAAACGCTGACAGCTCATCTCTTACTTGCAGCTCCCTCTTCCCATTGAAAAACATGATCTCCCCCAGCTTGGGAAATATAACTTCTTCCGTACTCCACACTTCTGAAGACCCAGTAGATGGAACACCACTATCCATTAGCCTCCTTCGCAGCCTTGTGAGCGGCGTTATTTTTTTTCGGCGACCGACGCGAGTTATGTCGCGAAAGGACGGTTTGCAGCCAAGGGAGTTTGCCGGGGAGAGAAGGATTCGCCCGCTCAACGTTGAGCGGGCGAATCCTTCTCTCCCCGGCAAACTCCCTTGGCTGCAAACCGTCCTTTCGCGACATAACTCGCGTCGGTCGCCGAAAAAAATAACGCCGCTCACAAGGCTGCGAAGGAGGCTAACTATCCATGTGGTTTCTCCTCAATCTTGCGTGTACATCCGACATGAGCTCTTTAATCCATCTACACAGAGTCGATTTACCAGCACCTGCCATAATGACAATTAAAAATTATTATAATGCTTCCTAACAGATAATGATGTTTATAAAGAGTAAAGGACTTGGAATTGAAAAGCAGCCTTGGTCCTAGATTGAAAAACGACACGGTTATGAGAATGCATTCTGGTTTCGAATTACGGGGGGAAACCTGACGTAGGCGGCATTTCGTGACGTCAGAAGAAGTTAAGAAGATTCAAGAAGTTAAGGTTCTAGAAATGACAGTATTTTTAACGCAAACGTCTGTTCATTGGCGTCTTGAAGTAATATTTCTTTAAGTGAAAGATGCAGTAAAGTGTAGATAAAGAGTTTGTGCTAATACATAAAGGAAGTATACAAGTGAAATATAACTCTACCTGTGGGCAGACAGCTATCCAGAGTAAAACGTTTTCCTTCCATTTAGTGTCAGGTGGAGTGACATAAGCATGGCTGAGCAAGGGACGCAATTGAAATAAGGCTGTATAAAACAGCCTCTGCCGGCACACACAGAACGGATGCTACAGAAAAACAACCCTGAAAGCAACGAGAAAGAAGTGAAATATGATTCATTGTCTACATTTTGATTCAATTTATTGATACTTGATGTTTTTGAAAAGTTTAAGTTTTAATTAAAGAAAAGTACACATTCTAACAGCACAACGTTTCAAACATTTCGCCTAATATGATGTAAAAGATTTTGATATATGATAAAAACGGCAAACCCACCTGAACAAGCTCGTTTGGGAAGTAATTCCACTGAAAATCCACTTTCCAACACGAATGCAGATCGGTCGCTTTGAGTGATTTACTGCACGACATATTGTCGGTAATTTCCCGATTAAAAAGTCTACAGATAGACTCGGACAAAAACGCAGCCGTCGTCCGCTCCGATAGTAGCGACTATGATCAAACCGCCAGGTAAATGTTTTGAACTACAAGTGACTCCGTTTAGAACACACTCCACGGTTCGAATTACAAGTGACACACTTAGACCCCGTTCAAACGAAATCGCTCAAAGCGGTTTCGATGTGGTTTGGCCGGATTCTGGATTCATGTGGCTCCATCTGAACGCTCCGAATCGCATTGAAAGCGCCTCGATCCCAAACCACATCTAGAGGTGGTTTCAAACCACCTTGACTGGATCGCGATTTGCGTCTGAACGCGCCGATGCGCTTTCATCAGGTTTACTTTGCATATTAACCCGGTCATTGGCCTCGGTGTCCGCAAATAACGAGCGGCGGCGTCGGCAACGAATTCTTGCAAGGGCCACCCATAGCCTGCGCCTCCTTCGTACTCCTCTGAGCCGGTTGCAAGCGATTATCCATAAGAAAAACACGACAACTTCTAGGGCATGATGCACTTTCACCCTAACCTCTAACATTGGCAAGACGCCACCTTGCGTGTTTTCATCAGACAACAATAAATGTAGTTCAGGCGAATCGTTCTCGGGCACGGTTTAGAAGGAACGTGTGGCACGTGGACCAGATGTAAGGAATGTGGTTTACCCGAATCGCGCTCAAAGCGATTTCGTTTGAACGGGGTCTTATGGAATCACATTCGAATTACCGTCCAGTTGGAATTACAAAGTTCTTTTTAACGTAAATTACGCCAGATGTTGACATCTCAAACGTGCCTTTCGCGCGTAGAAGTCATGTTACAGGTTAGTGGATATATTTTCAAGTAGATATTCGTGATCTGGGACTAGTGCGGCGCTTGCTTACTCTTTACGAGGAGAATGATTTCAACAGGAGCGCTGTACAGGAGCGCCAACCACATCCACTATAGTATCATGGTTTTCATGGTGTGCCCAAACTGAACTGTCGTGAAAACACGTCACTCCTAACTTCGTACACTCACACGGCCCTACGTACGAAGTTACTTCGCTTACCGTGTGACGTAAACTTGATTTTAACTTCATACCATTCACCCTGATACTCCCGGGAGTGTGTCTGAAGTTAAGATGACGTCATGACTTCGGACAACTTCCGACACCTCCCGGGTGAGTGTCTGAAGTTAGGTTGACGTCATAACATAACTTCGGACAACATCGGACAACTTCTGCCGCCTCCCGGGAGACTGTCTAAAGTTAGGATGACGTCATAACTTCGGACAACTTCCGACACCTCCCGGGTGAGTGTCTGAAGTTAGATTGACGTCGTAACATAACTTCGGGCAACATCGGACAACTTCTGTCACCTCCCGGGAGACTGTTTAAAGTTAGGATGACGTCATAACTTCGGACAACTTCCGACACCTCCCGGGTGAGTGTCTGAAGTTAGATTGACGTCGTAACATAACTTCGGGCAACATCGGACAACTTCTGTCACCTCCCGGGAGACTGTTTAAAGTTAGGATGACGTCATAACTTCGGACAACTTCCGACACCTCCCGGGGGAGTGTCTGAAGTTAGGTTGACGTCATAACATAACTTCGGACAACTTCGGACAACTTCTGCCACCTCCCGGGAGAGTGGCTGAAGGTAGGTTGACATCATAACATAACTTCGGAGAACTTCGGATGCGTCCGATAGCAGGCCGACAGGACGGTCAAAATACGGAAAAGCACGAAGTTACATATGACGTACGCTGATTTTAACTTCTGACAACTTCTGCCATTTCACCCTGATACTGGACATGAGTGTTCAAACAGGACAAGAATTTAAAGATGAAAATTTAAAAGCATGTCTTGAATTGCAATTAGTATTGTATCATTTACTATATCAGTAGAATAGAATACATTTATAGAAATAGATTAAAGATAGTTGTCATTCCGCTGTTATTTCATTTATATAATTCATTTTTTCTTGTCTGTTAAATATACACACGTTATGCATATGTACCAGTATTTTGTTTTCTTTTACTTGCCTTCGATATGGTTTTGCGATAAAGTTATTATTTCTTTTATATTGGAAATAATAATCTTATCGGAGTTTTTTTCCTGGATTGTTTTTCACTGTTTTCAGAAGAGTTATTCGGGAAGGGTCACAGTGAAATACTGGTATATTACGTTTGCTCGCCAATGTGGTATAAACCGATGTTTTGTAAAACCCTAAACAAGCCTCGCGGCTTTTGATATGCCGCACCAAATATCTCCCTTCAGACAGTGTATCAATTCGCCACCACAAAGTAGTGCGAGGCAAACAAGACACGTCTGCAGTAAAGGTTTGCCGAAGATGTAATTAACTTGGTAGCTAACACATACTGGTATGATGATTCCAAGGCTTGGGTGTGTAGACTGTACTTTTGCGTTTTATTTGAGCTTTGCGACCCTCCAGATGTGTAAGCGGATGGTTATAATGAGAAATTATGCTGCGGTCGTCTGCAGATCGGATCGTCAGTGCAGGGCGACCATTGTGCGGTAAGGTTCAGTATCTGCTTGTCTGAATATTTTACTTTACAAACATGCAATTGTCGCTTAAAATAGCTGTTTCGGGGGTGTATTTGGTTTTGTAGTTGTTACTGATGAGGGACTGTCCTTTTCGTGAGGGCCACTCGCGGCGTTCAGTCCATGTTCCTCAGCCAGAAAATAATTTGTGGCGTGGGAAATGCATGCACTGAAATAACGATGCTTCCGACCTAAATTCCCGCTAATACATGAAGTGTAGCCTTTGTTGCTTTCTTTACTGGACAATGCAGAACCGCAATGTATTCGTGGGTCATTTTTTAGTGTGCGTGTACACGCCAGTTGAGTCTGTCGAGTAGAGTAGAGTAGAGTAGAGTAGAATATACTGTCGCATATGGGTTCTTTGTGTTTCCTGATTGAATATTTAATAGTGAGCAAAAACAACCCGTATAGCTTGCCAATTTAAGTGCACGGATATCTACAACACTTTAAAAAAAAGTGTAACTGTTTATTAGGTTACGTTCACCCCAGTCCGGTGCTTGTCGTTATTACGAGATTGAGAACAAACTGTAACGGGCATATGCAGTCTTGTAGAAGTTCGAGACCGGGATGTACTACAGGCTTGCCTTCTTATCCCGAAGACGGTATCAAGGTATACTATGCACATGTTGAAATATATAGATTAGATGTCTTCTTTCAGATGTTGATCTAGTAATTCTCTTATAAATACCAATTTGTAAATGAAGGTATTTCTTTTGTACAGGTCAACCCAGAGACGATTGTGACAAGACGGACGTGTTTGCCTGGCACATGGGTCTGGTGATCTCTGAAGTCTTAATGATAAATCAGCATAAAACATCACAGCATCCCTACCAGAAACACTGGAACAACACCATCAGTCATTGATAGTAACAAAATTGGTTGTTGGATGAATTCAAACACATATTGTTTTACTTGTGTGGTTTATGGTGACAAAGTAGCAAATTAACCCTGATTGGAAATGGCAGAACATCCAGCTTACTCAGGGCGTATTAGTCAGTTGTTTTTGTAAAGCTGTCAAGCCTCTTGGAAACCCAGACCTCGGGGACTGTGCCTCTGGCTCAGTGGGGGCTTGTCAGCTTTAGTTAGATGGGCCTGTTGGATGTTAATGCCTCAAATCGATCATTCATGATTGCTCTTGTTCCTGTTCTTGTCTATTTAAATATGAAAGTTAAGTAAGTTTCAGGAAAGCTATTGGAGTTATATCCCATGCTGTAATCAAGGAAGGGAAGACAACAAAATGTTAATGATTTGCTGGTACACCTTGCACAACAGAAGCAATGCATGCCTCTGGCTGCATGAAAACAAACTATAACAGCATTTGGTGCTCTAATAGGTTGGTATTAACGTAAAGCTATACTGTACTTGCAGAACATGGCCGCAGAGCTGGTAACGTTGATTGGTCCAACACAGGAGATACAGGCTCCTACGGTTACAGGTATAACCGGTCACGTTCTTCATTTCATCGAAAATGGAAGCCAAAAGCATTACGAAATACTGGGGGCACCCCATAGGGGACCATCAATACATGATGTGTGGGCCAGGCATTGTCCAAATGGTCAATTGATGTGAGTTTCCAGAATGGTTGTTAGACGGTATTACTCCAATATGTAGAACATCTCACTAGGCAGTCGTTTGTAACTGTGCCGAATGTACTCGGCAATTGGAAATGCAGACAATATCCAGGGTGGGAGGTGAAGGCTCTGTGAAAATGTTGTAGTTGTGGAGAAGACGCAGGATCTGCGGTAGGGATGGAGGACTATGACCGAACACAATGATAGCTGTGCACTCTTGCTCTGGCTCTACGAAATGAAACGATATTTGTGTCTGGTAATCGGGCAGCAAGGTATTGGTGAAAGGCCATACTGCACATACCCGCAGATCCTGTAATGTTGACTGATCCAACGTAGGTGCTATTGGCTCATACAGGTAGATCTTGTATCTCGTTACTTGTATGCGGATGTCATTGAAAAACAAAACATTATGAAATTTGGACACTCCAAGATTGAGAATGACTGCGTTTATCAGCTCTCTGCATCGAGCATACATCCTAAAACAATATCAGCTATGATACTGATACACAGTGAGAAGAGAGATGGAGCAGGCATGTTGACAAGATCAGATCAGATCTGCTATGAGGGGGAGAACTGAAAGATAGCCTTTATTTGAGTGAATCAAGACAATTGGAAGATGGTTTGATGGTTTTGACAATTACATTCAGAATGAGTCACGTAGCCAACGCTCTAGAAGGTATGGAAATTCTAAAACATCCTGAACTCTATGCCACAATGGACATATCTCATATGGCTTCCTCATACTTTGAAATAGAGATTCCATTGTCATGTTGATTTAAAAAATGATTAATAATACAGAGCATTTTCTGCAGTTTTCCGTTTAGCACTGAGTCAGAATTTGCATAACATACATGCAGCAATGTCAGCATTAATTTATAAATTATGTAGGAGCATTAGGGATTTACACATCAAGTATTTTTCTTTGGCTCAGGAAATTTTCTGTGCAGCATCTCTCTATCCTGCCCTATTCAGAGTAAGGTGATGTAAGTGAAACTTTCCACTTGATGTGACTCCTCATATTTATGGTATGGTATAATTTATTGAAGTGCTAAAAACACCCAGATGGCAGCACATCATCTGAGGTACACTGAAGTCATCACTAGAAGTCTGTAGTCTAACAACATTACTAAATAAAATCAATGGCATCGTGTTGCACAATGGAAATAGGTGTTTGGCCACCACCCATAGGTCCTGGTTTTGAATCTACCACCATGTCCAGATGCTGTGCCCTTTGGAAAGGCACTTAAACACATGTTGTGCTTGTTTTAGATACACAGTTTTCCCTTTATGTTGTAGTCTGTACTGTCTCCATTTCTTGTTGAATTTCTTCAGTCGGTGTGCCATTAGTTGGGGAGGAGGCGTTTCTTTTTGTCGCTTCTTGCCAATGTCACCGTTATTTCTAAAAGCCACGGACAAGTCCCGCCGTAGATGTTTTCCTAATGGGTGGTACTTTGGAATGAATTTTATCACTCTCTGTTTGGCATCGACTAAATCCAGTTTTATTTCTGAAATGTCAGTTTCAAAAAACACCCTCATTAAGTATCCTCCATTCGCAGCACTGGTCCAAGAAGATTTCAGTCAACTTGACGTTTTGTTTAATCTTTCCCTCAGTCTCTCCAGTGCTGGTTTGAATTCTTTAAATGTGGTAGATTCACAGAGCTGCCAAGTGAAAACTTGGCCAATGTCATTTGTTACTGTACACAGGGCCCTTATTCAAGTGAGATATATATATGCCGTTCGTGTTCACCTTAATGTGTTTTACACTTATGAACGTATGGTCAATGCTGATCCAGTCTGTGGTGGTGGTACCTTTTACTGAATCTGCCAAACAATTCTTTTTCTCGTTGAAAACACATTCAAAGCATCTTCTTATCATTTGTCTACTTGGAACACGAGTCATTATTTCCTTGATCTTATCCACTGCATCATTCTGTAACATTTGCTGCTTGTCTGCATGAAGGCGGACCATCTCAAAGATTCCATTGAAAGATGAACTCCTTCATGATAGGTGCGTCTTCGGCGCGAGCGCCCTCCACTGCCGCACCGCCGACGGCCCCGTCCTCGATTCGCACGTCCACCACGGGCCTGTCTTCAACAGGAGCACCTACCTCAGCCCCGTCCTCCTCCAGGCACCTGGAAACCGTGGTTCCATGCCTTAGGCACGCTTAAATTTTCACAGAGGTGTGCCTTAGAAAGCTATTAGGTGTCTACCACATATTTACCATTATCAATCAATGAATCCATGCGTCTTCTCTTCTTTCTTGGATGCAAAACAGCTGGGCTGGACACTGAGTTAGCAAAAAGACACAAAGCTAAGAGTATACTCAACTCAAAATCCTTAGTACCGTAACAGTAACTGTTGTAAAAACACTTTTCAGCCATATGCATGTTAGTATCTAATACCCTTTAGCAGTAGATGAGAACTGCGCCCGCACATCTGCCAGGAACCTGTAGCCTTTGGCGACCAGCTGTTTCTTTGGCTGCTGCTTTCGAGGATTTCTGGCCTCTTCCACCATCCACACTGAAGTGTGTTCCCTATCCACGTGCTTATTCTGTGGGAATAAGAGAGTAATTAATGTTATATAGTTTTGTAGTAACATACTGAACTCAGTAACTTCATAAAGTTGCCTGGGATGTAATTATAAAATTATGGCATTTAAATGTGGTGCTTTGCAGTATGAAGCACGTTCCTAAGAAACAGAGAAATCCTACCAAGAACAACCAAAGCCTTAGCCTGGGTTTCTTTTCTGGTTAGTTCACGTCCGCTCTTTTTTTTCGCACTCAATTACCCATAATTCAAAATCAAGGACATGTTTCAAAATTCCTAAAACACGATTCTCGGGAAAACCGTTACGGTCATTTTGAGCCGTTAATGAAATAAGTTGGACGTTTCTTGCTTGAGATCTTTAACGATGTTTGCACGCATGCCATGCGGCATGGACAGGGGGAGCGGGTAATTGATATGGCCGTGGACAACTATTGCGATATTCAAGGTCACCCACTATAACGGAAGAAGCTTCGCTACATGTTACATGTCCACTACACAATGATGGCATAGATGTACTGTCCAAAAAACGGTTTATATTTGTGATAAGGTGATTTTTTTCCTGTTAGGAGGTACCAATGTAAAAGGGGGCCTGAAAACCAAGGTTTACCGTAAATGACCTCGGGTAACCCCAGATCGAACACCGTTCGGTTTGAATTACGTCAGATCGAATATGGTTCGGGTTCTAAGGCAGGCGGGGACATTTGGGCCCGAATTTTACCACCATGGAGGATTGTTGAAGTGGTTGTCTCCAGTCGTCAAGTCAAAGTCCATGGTGCAATGTCGCTCTTCGTCCTTAAATGATAATAATAATAACCTTTATTGCACATCGATGCCGAAGGACTAAATGCAAAGATGACCACATGTGGTCTATAGTGTATAAAACACGAAAACAAAAACAAACATTAAACACTATATACTGTTGCAAATTAATATTTTTCGGCCTTCTTGTATACCACAGTTTTTCTCAGGAAGTCCCGAAGCTTTTCATTCGGGTTCGTGATAGGCTGCCTGTAGGGCACGTAGTCGTCTCCTTCAACCCGGCACCTGGATGTGTGGTGGCAACTGGAGTGGGCACCCTGAAAATATATAAAGTAACATTTTGCTACTTGGAAGTGTTGTACATGACCACCTGGATGTGTGGTGGCAACTGGAGTGGGCACCCTGAAAATATATAAAGTAACATTTTGCTACTTGGAAGTGTTGTACATGACAACTGCACACACACGCACGCAAGCGCGCACTTAAAGTGGTTTACGACTGAACTGCACACACACACACACATATTATATATACATATTATATATACATAGCGAGAGGGAGTTATATCAGAACTAGGGGTACACCATTGTATGGACACATGCATGTGTCTTCATGCATTACGGGAACAAAGTTTGATAAGGATCATACATTGTGTCAGTGTGTGCACGTACCTTGTAATGGTTGATGATCTTGTCGATGAAACTTCTGAGTCTCTGGGCATCACCACCACAATTCTTCATTGCCCAGTAAATGTGGGTCTTGATGTGCGCTGCATGGTTCTTCTCTTTGGACTGGAGATGGAGGTTGTTCTGTGCTGGCAAGGTGTGCGTCTCCTGATCAGGGTACCATGGTGATGAGACGGTCATGTCACTGCTAGCCGCTGCATAGTTGTTCTCTTTGGGCAGGAGACGCACTATATAAGTAAGTAAGTATCAACACATGAATATATATATATAATGGAGTTGTAGAAGTATATTCTTCCATTTGTTGCCTTTTGCTGTGTCCAGGGACTCTTTGGGCTTCTCTGCCGTCTGTGAAATACAGTTAATTTTTGTGAAGTAGACTTCATAGTTGGAAGAGAAAAGGAAAAAACAGTAGCTATTAACTGATATATATATATATATATATATATATATATATATATATATATATATATATATATATATATATATATATATATATATATATATATATATATATATCCGGCGGGCCTTCCTCTGCTCTGCTGCGTGCTGCTGGCACGGGCGGGGGTGGCGGCGGCTCCTCTTCGTCAGGGTACGTCAGGGGTGCGAACTTAAAAGGAATGAGGCTATGTTCACGTGCACACAAAGATATAGCATGTGTGCAAATAAAATGAAAGAATCTCGGTCTAGATATGTTTAGAACGATCCGTTTATACATACCACATCGTGCAGGCAACTATCTTAAGCTATTGTTCAGGAAAAGAAACGTTGACGAGAAACACTGAGATTTCATGTTAAGTTTATTTACACTGAATAACTTCGTACATGTACATTGCCAAATAAACAACTTGTAGCATATCTACAACCTAAGAAGACTAAGATGTATCTACAGTTGTCCTTGTATCATCGCTTCGTTTTACGACATGGCATTTACTCGTATACGTGCAGACATGACAGCTATGTAAAGACATACATTTCTTGGCTTTACTTATACATTATATGTCTAGGCACAGTCATCTAGAACATCGTCATCCAGAACTTTGCGTTTGGGGTAAAAGTAGGAAAACGCGTCCCTTGCCTGTGTATATGTCAACATTTGATTGTTCCTGACACGAAAACCTCGGTTCACGCCCCAGCCACTTTTCTGAGTCTCAGAGACTTGTAGGTACTTCTGGAGGTTGATGTCGTTATCTCTTTTGCTGACACCCTTACAACTGAATTTGTCTTTGGTTTTGTCGTCCCCACCAAAGCAATAATACCTTTTGGAGCACAGCCCGACAATCGCATCCCCAGACCATTCTTCCTTGAACAGACTGGGAGTGCCCTTGTCGTAGGCTGCGTTTTGTGGGGTGTCTGTGCGGGGAAACCAGAGGTGTTTCTCGTTTTCGTACCTCTCCCGCATGTGGGGTTTGATGACATCCTCCAGACTGTCCGCAGAGATGGCGATGTATGCCGAGTCCGTGTCCATCTCACAATATTGGAAATCAGACACGTCTACAAACTCGAGCATAAAGTCGAAATAAAACTGCAACATACGCAGTTTCGCATATTGGTAGACGAAAAAAACAATTTGAAGGGGGAAGTCGAATTTGATTTTGCGTTTGCCCGTCTCGATTTCGTAGAAACCATAGACCACCTCGGAAATCTTTTTGAAACAGGGAGAATTAATCCTTTGCGTGGCGGCGACGGCACTATCGCAGTAACACACGTCAGACTGGTTTTCTTTATTAGTGAGTCTTGCCGCACGCGCTGTTCTCAATGAGCTTCATCGTGTCGGCGATAATTTTCTTCTTGTCGTCTTTATCGCCGGCACGACGAGCATTACTGACTTTTAGACCAAATGGTTCAAAACACACACACTTTATTTACAATGATACAACAATAAAGACAACAACAATCGTAACAAATGTCAGAGGTTACACATTGGCAGACTGTCCACTCAAGACAGACCATATAGTATCAGATTCGAAGTAAATTTTATGTAGTTCATGTGTACATACAATGATACACTACAACGTTAATGATGGTTTAATACTCGTTATAAGGTAGTGTATTGAAGTCTTCCTGTATGACCCGTTTATCATACACTATTCAGTATTGCTTGACTTCACGCTTGCTGAGGATGGTTTTGGATTTCTTGTTACGCACGATTTTGTGATCATTGATAATATTTACGGTTTCAGGGGAATTGTTGGCAACCATGCCTTTCATCACGGGGAAGTTGATGAGTTGTGAACCTCAAAGTCCGTCGACCGTAAGATTTCGAAGAACTTGGCAGGTGAGGTGATGAATTCGGTATTGGGGAAGTTATTTCGTTGACCGAATTTTCCCCAGAAGTTATTAAACATGAGCTTTGCGAGCGCCCGCATACCCGGATTGACGGCGATGTTGGCCCTGTCCAACTTGATACCCTCGTTCTGCTCGTACTCTCGCAGGTACCGTTCTTCGCCCGCCTGACGATCGGGTGCGTTGAGTACCCACGGCGGCTATCCACTCGACTCTTGCTTGATTTTGAAGAATGTGTCGATGAAGTCGCGAAAGAGTGTTGTAGACGTGTTTCTGAAATGGTGGACTTCGTACATTTGCAGGATTTTATAACTTTGTTCTACCGCTAGGTTCAACTCGATGGTAGCCCAGGTACGGACGAAAGCTCGTTCGTCATCAGAATGATGGCAGGGCGTCTGCTGGCGAATCGCGACACACGCACCGCACAGATGACGCACGGCACAGATGAAACAGCAACTTGTCTCCAACTTGGTCCGGTCAAAACCAAATAAACCAGTTTACTACAGTAACTGCTACTACTACTACTACATATGTAATGTTATCTACATTCTATTTGTTGTGACCAGTGTACTTAACCCAGCTGGTATGTGTGCACAT
This sequence comes from Branchiostoma floridae x Branchiostoma japonicum, assembly GCA_013266295.2. Taxonomy (NCBI): domain Eukaryota; kingdom Metazoa; phylum Chordata; class Leptocardii; order Amphioxiformes; family Branchiostomatidae; genus Branchiostoma; species Branchiostoma floridae x Branchiostoma japonicum. Next base: position 19,212,617 of record CM023827.1, read on the forward strand.
TCATTTATTGATAAGCAGTTGGCTCTGCCATGTTGAACTTCAGGCAGTGGAAAAGGTCGTTCTGATTTTCCTGCGCATGTACAGGCCCACGTCGCTTGCTGGTCTATCAGGAACAGTCATCTTCACTGTAAACTCTCTGTAGTTCTGAAGATGTGAACAAAAAAGACATGGTACTGCATCATGACTCTTTGTTTTGAATTTTGTGTTTGCCAGGCAGGTAATGGTTAATTCAGGTCAGGATTCGAATCAAGATGTTCAGATTCAGGTCTGTACCTAATATGTCCAGATCTGAAGCTATGTGTTAGAAATTGATTCTCATACTTTTTTCTATGGATAAAAGGGGCATCATTGCTGCAAATCTTGGTAGTACATTGTGCTTCAATACCAAGCTACATGTAGATGAGGTCGGTATGTCTGAGCTGCAGTTATGTCAGCTCAGGCAGAGGTATTAAATATTTCTGTCATTATTCACTGCAAAAGTTGCATTGTATGGAAGTTAGTAAATGGTTTATTGCAAAAATTTTATGCAAAAATGAGAATATATATTTGACTTGAGTACTTTTAATTCTTTTCATTTATTTTAAAACCTAACTTTGCTTCTATTCCATTAAGTCTATGTACATGGTAAACATGGCTTGGATGTAAATATACACTTGGTATGCTAGTAAACTGAAATTGAACCACAACTGAACCTAAACCTAACTTTGCGTCTATACCATTAAGTCTGTGTTCATGGTATGGACAGGTAATTCGGCGAGCCAGTCCTCCAGGGCTTTTGTCGTGTGGTTGTACTACACTGGAGGACCTCGTCCAGCCATGACCCGTCCACCTCCGCGAAGTCCCAGGTGGAGTAGTCAAACTGGAGGTCATCGGCGATGACCTCCAAGTTGAGGAATGGGCTTGTGCCCGGGATGTGGTCTGGTTCTTGTTGTGGTTCAGGTGTTGCTGTTGGGTGTGGAGGCTCTGGCATGTATGGCGGTTGTCTGGGATCGTTTGTTGTGGCTGCCGGTTGTGTAGGCTGTTCTGGTCGTGTCCTTGGCCTTTTTGGCGGATTCTTGCCCTATGGGTGGAAGAGTGAAAATGTTTGATTTATTAAGTGGGTGTTGTGTAAGGGGAGTACAGAATGTCATGATATGTTTTTTGTTGTGGTGTTGCCACATGTAGCTAGGTGGCGCTGCAGTGTAATGTGTGCATACTTGTTGAGTCTGTTGTTAGGGATCTGTAATGTTTTATTCTGGTTGGGAAGTCACGACTGGCTCAATCCCGCGTCTTGCCCAGGCACCTCCCGCTTCTGTGGTTGTTGTCGAACGCCTCTTTATAGCGGGCCCAAAGATTTTTCATCTTTGTACGGCACTGTTTGCCCGTCCTGGTGTAGCGGCAATCTCGTCGAAAACGTCAGCGTTCCGGCGGCAACCCTGGAGTTTTGCTTGTATCCTATCCTCCCCGTAGATCTCAATGAGGAGCAAGACCTCCGGCCTTTTCCATGTGTTGCTTTTCTGACTCATAATAGTGAACTTTGCCAGAAATTTGTGAAGGAATGAAGCGAAAAAAAGTTACACCATCAGCTCAGACAGGAGCAGGAAATGGATCAATATGCTTGTTCAACACTCAGGTACTAACTAAAGTTACACCATCAGCTCAGACAGGAGTAGGAACTGGCTTGATAAAAGAATATATGCTTGTTCAACACTTAACTCACGAAAGTTACCACCATCAGCTCAGACAGGAACAGGACGCTCAATAATATGCTTGTAACAAACAAGCTAAATATTGAGCTTCCTGTTACTTCTGGCATTTCACCTGTCGCAGGCTGCATTGAAGTCCTCCCCTGGTGGACCTTCTATCCCGATCATCAGCAGGTTGTCCAGGGTGGCCTCCTTAAAGCCATGAGTTTCTTGCCCTGGGCAAGAACAATAAGGAAGTGCTCCCACTGTGACCTTCCCAGCAGCTTGAATAGTGAATTGACCCCCATAACTACATAAACTCATAAACATCCCAGACTGTCTAGTCACCAGAAACAAAGGCAGGGACTGATTAGCATAATACTGGTCAATATATTTTGCACAGATTCAAATATTTTTCTGTACTGGTTTTCAGTGTAACATAGAGAATGACCCAGATACTTGTTACAAAGCCAGATAATCAACAACTTTCTACAGTATCTGTAACTTTCAGTTTGGAAAATCAACCTTGTTCAAATTTTAACTCTAAGTACAGCCCTGTCAAAGTTTTATCCAAGGACATTACACTCTATAATGCCCTTGTTGTATCAAAGAGTCTACTTATATCTGTACTTGCAACTTGAAATGTCTTTCTCACAGCTGAATTAGCTTTTGTAGTTTTGTGTCTGAAATATGCTTGTAAATGTGGTGTCTACATACAGTCAGATAAACCAGTATAGACTTGTAGGCTCAGTATGTAGAACTGGGCACGTAACTTCCAGCCAGTGACATTTAGCTACAACTTAGCACAAGCCAGAACAATTGCAAACCAGTGCTGTCATTACTAGTACTTTAGTACTAGTACTTTCTGGGTTACTGGTAAATCTAACTTCCTCATGTGCAACCATATAATTTCTTATCAGTTGTCTCATTTCCAAAGTGTATTGAAGAGTAACTTGTACTTTGCAAGCTAAACTGTCTTAGCCAGCCTCCCCCCATGTTCACTGCACAGCTGCCAGGGCCATATTGAAGTCTGGTAGTTTATGTTATCGAATTTATATCGGCAGGGTGTGGTCATTATATAGTATTACTGGCCTCTTTAAGTCTGTTCCTTGCCGGGGTCTTTATCCTTTTCATTGTCGAAAAACCCCGCTCACAGTCTGAAAGAATAATTTAAATAAAGGTCAACTTCTCAAACTGATTGTAATGCATTCAGAGTTGTTAACTGTTAACTCATGATTGTAGGGTACAAACTACACGATTATGACAGTGATAGCAAGGCCCTCGGCCTGTACAATACTAAGAAGTGTGCTAGGTAACTGGGATGTAATTTTACTGTTAGGAATTACAGAAATCAGTCAAATTACCTGCTGTTGACACCGGAATTACAGAGATGGCCGCTGCCAACTTGGCCAAGTTTGGCATTGTCTCTGCGTGGGTGTCCATTACAGCCCTCAGCACCCGAGACGTCTTTAAGTCTTTGTACTGGTTTCCCAGCAGGGAAGACGGCACTCAGTACTCTGTGTGGACATCCTCACCACTGACTTCTGTTGCAAAATGCTCACAGAGTACCTGATAAGTCAGATGTCAGCAGTGCCATTTTTAGAACCTTTGGTTCAAACACAAAACAATGCAGAAGGAAACATTACGAGAAGACTATGATAGGAAAGATCAAAGTCTTTATAATCACAAATCACATGTACTTTACTAGACAGGGATAACCAAATCATAACGGGAAATAGGCAGAAAACTGGCCGTGCAGGTGAACCCTGCGAGTTGGATATAGTCAGGTTTCCAACCGGGTCCATACACAGGTAGACTAACCTGCCGCAGAAGACCTGCCAAAACGGCCAACATAAGAAGTAAAAATAAAACGTGAAAAATTAGTTCGAGTCCACAGGGTATACCTACCAAGACTCTGATATCATTCTCAAGAGGGGAACATAAAGTATGACTTTTCCATTTTGATTAAAGAAATTTTGAAAATAAACACATAAGGCCAAAACCATTTTGAATGTAAAGGTTCTCTTTGCAAATGAAGATGTTACAAAGGTTCTTACAGAAAATGAATATCGAGAGTACAAAAGCACATGAAATCGAATTCTCAGTACTTTCTGGTCATTTTATATGCAAATTAGATATGATGACCAGAAGCAACCAATAATTCTCAAATGTATTAACTGCATCAAGACAACCATGGTATGAGAAATCTGTCTTGTCAACACCACAATGACCAAAAGCTAGTTGCCCGCCTTCATCCACCGGGTTTAAAACCTTTAAGGGGATAATGATGTGATACCTGGACGCTGTCAGGTGGTCCTTGACTCCCCGCATGTGATACCTGGACGCTGTCAGGTGGTCCTTGACTACCCGCATGTGATACCTGGATGCTGTCTGGTGCTCCTTGACTCCCCGTGTGATGCCAGGACAGTGTCAGGTGCTTCTTGACTCCCCGCGTGTGATGCCTGGACGCTGTTTTGTGACCCGAGACTCAATTTTTTTGTCCAGCCTCTCTTTTAGTCTCCTTGCTGAGGTAAAATCAATGTCCCTTACTCTCGCAGATGGGACTTCCTTCACATATGTGGGTAGAATCCAAGAACACTTCACCTGTGTACATGCCAGCTTCCCATTTATTCTAGTCCAGCACTCGAGGTAGAAAAGTACACTGGCTACATGGGAGCATGACTCTGCCAAACCAGCTTTACACCCGAGGCAGTGTATAGAGATGACGGCTCCATCTGTCCGGACTATGAGCCACAAGTGCTTCTTCATAAAGTCCGCACTGAACTTTTCCATCTTTGACAGTGTTTCCAACTGTTTGCCATGAGCTCTGCCAACATGACCGCCGCAATACATCACCTTTCCACTGGGGAAAAACTCCTGAAATGATTTTTTACTTGAGCTGTCCCCATTTTGCCAGTGGACATGGGCTTCAAACCCAGCCCCTTTCAGTAGGGATTCCAACTATATATTTCTCCTGTGTCTCAGGACACTGACACTTATATCATTAGATAGAGCTATTTCTGACAATTAAAATGATCTTGTCATCTTGACATCAGAAATCTCTTGTTTTGGAGTGATTTCAGAACATTTTTCTTCACAAAATCGCCTTCAAGTATCCAACCCAATGATATTTATAAAACCTAGTTACATTTAGTCTTCTTTCTTTCTCTTTCACAGTTGAAGTCTACTGAAGTTCACATCCTGCTACAGTGGATGCACAGAATAACTGACATACTCTAGTGCATAATAACAATGTTAATAAACAAAATTATGACGTGACGACTTTTTTGTTAACAGAACGCATGAGTCCACTGATTCCATATGCTCTTAGTTTGGAGAGAAGTCCTGCGTGCCAAACCTTGTCAAAGGCTTTTCGAAGGTCGAGAAACACACAGCCCACTATTTCTCCTCTATCCATGGCATCAGTCCATTCCTCTGCTAGTCGAGTCAGCTGAAGAGTGGTATTGTCGAGCGGTCTAAACCCGCTTTGGATCTTGGACTGGATCAGTGTCATCTTCAGGTGGTGGCTGCTCCAGTGGCCCTACACCGAGGAAGTTGTACATCTCATCCTCTAGCTGTAGGTCATCTTGAGCTGGAGAGAACACATTGAAACTGAAGCCACTGGCTTGCAGGTCTGCAGAGCTGATTGTGGTATTGCCAGACAGGTCCAGGGTAGCTTTCTGGTCTTCAGCCTCCTGGTCCAAAACGGTTGCATGGAGTTCTTCTAATAAGGAGACAGCGCCAATTTGGGCCCAATCTCTGTTCACCCCGAACTCCAATTGCTTATCGATGCTTCTGCTGTGGGACATGCTTCTGCTGTGGGACATGCTTGTTCTGCTTGTTCAGACGCATAAACGTTGCACCAACATGTTTAGTTTTATGAAGAATTGTTTTGGGGAACGTCTCTATGTCTGCTCTACTCTGTTACCCACATACAGAATCGGGATGTCATACAGTTAAGATGTGTAACTTGTTACGAATAATTGTATTAAAAGGGATATAACAGAAGTTGATTATGTAGTAATGGTCATTAAGTGTTCAAGGTGTCCTATACATTTTGTAACTTAATAAGCAGTCTGGATTGCTTACTACATGCACATGGTTGTATGGCAGGTAGTCCTCTAATTTTTATTTTTTATCTTATTTCGCCCGCCCGCTCCATTATTTTTTTAGAAAAATCCGTTAACCAAGAAAATAAATTGGTGTGGCCTTAGAACAATCTATGAATCATGAATGCAGGAATAAATGGTCTGTCTAGTTTTTTTTTTCCTTACCTTCAGATTCAAGGTTGTCAGCAGTTGCTGTTGGTGTAGCTGTCTCTTTTATAAGACCCAGGAAGATCTTAAGCTTTGCCTGTTCCTCGTTTGGATGTTCAATACTCGAGGCGAGCTCGTACTGGGGCTTGAGCCACAGGCAGAGGAGAAAAATATATAACTGTGATATTAAGAAAGTCTTTGGAGAGGAAAGTTTGGCTTACAGAAACTCTTTGGAGATGAAACTTTGGAGAGGAAATGTATAGATGTCAATTATTTTAACATATTAAACAGGAAAACATTTAACTACACATTGATAAATGCCATATAAAATGTAGCGATTAATGCATTAATAAAAGTATGTATCATCAGCTTTGTATTACACACCGTCAAGTTCTTGCTAAATCTGGGAGGAAATGCTTGATAGGAGCTATTCCGAGACTACTTCTTGAGGAAGAGCACAGTGTTCTCTTTAGTAACCTCAGGCCTGACCTGTTCCAGCGCATCAGTGACGGCGAACGAGATCTCCTCCTTAATTTCTCTACCTTCCAGGGACACCAATGCCCCAAAGGAAACTGTAAAAATTGATACGTTACAGTTCAAGTTAATACTGGACTAGTAGCCTAATCTCCAGGCAGTATCCAAAGGACAAAATGAGTTGCATTGAGTACCAAACATCTGCCAGCAGTCAGCTTGGAGAGATATCATTTTCACACGCGGTCGCGGAACACAGTACTAGTACTAGTTGCCGTGGAAGATGACATTCAGTGGATGCTTTCCCCATCAGCCGACACGGCGCATTCTTCTCTGCATCGGTTGGTTTTATTTTACAGTCCTTCCCGGTGTAGTCGATGGTGTAGTCGGACGGCATGTCGAACGTCATCGGGGTTTTGTCCATATTGAAGACGTCACACATCGGGTAGTTGTGTTGCTCCCTCAGCTGGATGGTCCGTCTCTGGAACGACAGCACCTTGTCCTCGAGGTCTTGTGGCAGCTTCTGGGCGGTAGGGGTTTCAGGCAAAAGGGGGTGTCCAGGGGCCTCCAAAAGGTACCACGTGGGTTTAATTAAATATATATTTAAATGTGCGTATATACAAATGAAATGAGTCACTCGAAACCCTAGCAGCTTGTTCTTTTGCGTGATGTAAGAGGGTTTCAAACAGCATGTCGCTTGTAGAAGAGGGTACACAGTCTTTACCAAACACGGGCTTCAGGATGTCTTTTCGCTGTTTGGCATCCTTATCTACAGTGTCCCGCAGATAATCTGCCACATTGTTTTTTAGATGCCTGACGCAGCTGATGCGCGTGCCTTTAGGGAAAGCGGCCAGAATAGCCTTCCACATACGTCGCTAGTCATCCGTGCCTACAACTGGCTGGTTCTCAGTGTCCAACAGACTGGAAATGTGTCAGAAAAAGTCGGCATATGTTGAGTTGCCATGGATAAACATTGGCCCTGGAAAGATAGGGTTCTCCCCTGTGTCCCTACGCTTAACAGCAAGATGTTTGAATGCACATACTGTTACATGCACCTCCCCAAAGTTGTATGTCTTGTCAAATGACAAGACTGTATTGATGCATTCTTTGGTGTGACAGAACCTTCAGTTGTGATTTCATCATGTTATTTTTCAACGTTAGATTTTGCTCCAAATACTGGCAAGTCGCCTTAAATCATTGTCACTGTAAAATATTAAAGACGCATTTTGCTACTGAATTGTTTTGTCTTGCAGCCCTGCCAACACCCTGCATATAAACTTCGAGAGATTCTGGTGCTTCGTAATGTATTATTAGTGTAACATCTGAAATATCGAACTTATATACGGTTGACGGGAAGTTCCATGATCATTTGAACGTATGGCAGCGCAGGAGAAGGATCGGTGCTGCGTCGCTCCCGTCTTCGACCTTGTTTACGACCAGTGTGTTTTTAAATATTTTTATACATCTAAACTGAACTGGTCCGGCTTCAAGATCGTTAACGTTAAGCTCCCACTGGCTTTGTGGTGAAGAATGCTGAAGAAGCACTCCACATCATCAGAATGTTAAAAAAAACCGAGGACTTCATTCTGGAGGCGTCTTATTTCGTGGCTGTCAATATTACTGGTGACTCCAATGACCGTCTCTCTACTGACCCCACACAGTCCCTCCACACGCCTAAAAAGAGACAAAATTCTCATACCATTATTGGTGTGTAACAGACATATATAGGCTTAGCCACAAAATTGTTAAACATTGGAGGTGTCAACAGATGAAAATAGATATACATGTATCTACCACTAAAAATCATAACATGAAATATCAAAACCGGAAATTCAGCTGCAATACCATAGAAAGTCGCTGGGGGCCAAAAATCTAATTATTTCAAAAGCAACTGCCTAGGTGACAACATAGCCATGTCTATACGGCCCTACATGTACATACTACAGAATTGTAATGGTGTTGCAACTGATGCAAAGCTACCTGTTGATGTCAATCTTGGACAGGTCAGGTTGGTACTCATGTCATGGCATGCATCTGTCAAGAATGTAGTTGCGCATTTCAAGCTTAGCCTGTTTCCTTTGCTGTTGTGTTAGACCACGGTCATTGGAAGCTGGAGTCCGCTACTACCTGGGCATACTATGCCTCTGCTTCATAGCCCTTACTTCTGAAGAACTGGGCCACCCTATGCGACAGAAGCTTTTCAGCATCGGAGACTGACTGCTTCATAAGACCAAGAAGGGCTGCATACGTCAGGTCCGTGTTCTTTGCTTCTCATGGCCTCTTTAAACCTCCTGACATTGATGTCGTCATGTGCGCCGTCGCTCGTGTGTTTGGCAATTCTTTTCAAAATGTGGTTGTGGTCTTCCCTCTCATGGTGCGCCCTGTTGGTGATGAGGTCCACTACATATAAGTACTTTGTAAAGTCCAGCTGACTAAATGTTTCACCTGGAAGGTCGTTCAGCTCTACGTTAAACTTTCCAAGTGTAGTTAGAACTGAGTGCACCACTTTGGACATGTTGCTTGCGCTAACTTCTAAGGCCACCAACTCCATGTAGCACGCCCTGACATCTGTGAACGGGCTGTTGCTCTATGGTCCGTCACGTAACTTGATTGTGTGCTCCTTCTCCTTCAAGTTGAGCTTGCAGATCTTCAACTTGTGCTTGTATTCTTGACATTTCTTTCTCTCTTGCTTTATCTGTCTTTCTCAGTTCTTTGAACTATTTTTGGATCTTTGACTTTTCCATCTTGTAGTACTTGTTCCGTTGACGTTCTTTCTCTTTCACATGAGTTGTCACCTTTGTTTGTGAAAAAAACGTTGTGACTCACGTCTTTCTAGTCAGTGTTGAAATATTAAAGTGCATTTAATGAAGACATGGCAACTGCTTTTTGCATATCTACGATCATTATACATGATAATAACAAGAACAGGGTATCTCCATCATATTAACTGTTAATCTAAATTGTTGCTTAGATTCAGGTGTGCCGTCTTATACTGTAGAAGTCACATACATGGCATCATCTGGGTTTTTTGGTAGCTTGCATATAAACCAGTCTGTTGCTATAACTTCAAGTGTATACACTTCCTCTTCTGAGAATAGATCCAGGTCACCGCCCTGCAGGTCCTCGTCTATTTGAAACTTGTTTTTGTTAATACTGTTGAAATTGCGTTGACTATATTATTACATTCTCTTTTATCACTGGTAAAGAGTCCAGGGCCTCCCTTCTTGCCTTTCTTTCCTCATCTTTCTCCTCTGCCTCGACTGGCATGGCATACTCTTGGAAGCATGAGAGAGGATTGATGACATCATCAGGTGGGCAGTACTCCTCCTGGAGGGAAGTCAAGAAGTCTTTCCACCACTCGTGCTGCTCGGCAGTCAGTCTTGACATTGACCTTGCTTTACTGATGCCGTCTTCAATTGCTGTGTAGTGCTTTAGCGGAAATGGTTTGACAAACGACAGTGGTTGAGATGTAGTTTGGCGGAGGAGCTGGATCGTTGTGCCAGTTGTTGTTTTCTACTCTGAATTCGTGCTGTATTCTTTGAAGTAGATGTTTGGCTGTGCTGAAGTGGAGTGCTTGGTAAACTTGAAACAATGGGGGATGGAGTGTCCGGAAATGTTCTCTAGCTCTTCTGCAAACCATGATTTGTAGTCCATGATGTGATGTACTTGGAAGGCATGTGTAGTGAGGGTGAAGGATCGTGATATTGTGTCTTCCAGTTCCGGTAGGGTGGTGGCGTCTGTTCGCTTGAGTGTGTTTGAAATGCGGCTAAAAAACTGGTCTTTATCCTCGTGCGTGTGACCCACCACGAGGAAGCCCAGTTTGACCTAAGTTAAAAGGAAGGGTGGTAGGAGAGAAAATAAGGCAAAGTAAGATACATACTCAAATACTAGAAGCAATGAAGGCTGAGTATACCTGAAACACCAATATATAGCCAGGATGAAATTCTTTTCCATAATCAAATTTAGATTTGATACAGAACCATACAATGTAATATTGCTCGGAAAAATATCTTTACTCAATTCAAAACATTGGAATATATGAAAACATATACAATGCATTAGGCATACCATATTGTGCACTATTCTATGATGTTGTTACTTCAGGATTTTACAAAAATGCATAACATCTGAGTACATGCTTCCAATCAAATTACATTTATTAATGATACAGATGATTTCAGATGTGAAATTATAAAAAGCTTTCAGGAATTTTGAGATAATTCTTTGACTGTGATTTTTATAAAAAATTTTCTTAATTGTATGTTTTATTCTTCCCCGCAAAAATAATGAAATTTGTTTTTTTAACATTTAGAAATAACTTATTTGCTTGGAACCATTTGTTTATTTTGTCTGAATAGCAATTCAATCTACTTACTAATATATCTAGATTTGAGTGAGATGCAAATAAGTTAGTATCATCAACAAACAATAGTGAATATAACTTATCAGATACGTAAGCTAAATTATTTATATAAATGAGAAATAACAGAGGGCCCAATATAGAACCTTGAGGAACGCCACAGGAGATTTGTTTTGTATCTGAAGAGTACTTATGATTGGAGACGTATTGTTTTCAATTTGATAAGTAATATTTTAACCAGGTTAAGACTGTCCTATGGAAGCCATAGCGTTTTAATTTCTCCAGCAGTATTTCATGGTTAACTGTAATAGGAATCAAATAGGAAACTTTCGTCTTGTTTTAGGCCCCGATAGTAGTAGAAATATTAGCAGTGTAGCAGATCCCCATACTCGTGAGCGCGCAGGTAATTACCATCAAGGGGGTATAATAATCCTCTAAAAAGACACAAAACAAAACTACAAATATGCATTAAAGAAAGTTTTTTTTCCATAGCCTGATGTGACATTATTCTAAGCCACAATCTATACCTATGGCTTCTCCGCGGACGCTGGGTACAGAGTTGAAATGCAAGGTATGTAAACATTACAATCTTACTAATTCATCATCAAAAGCTAGGTGTTATTAGGGTACTTTAATAACAGTACTGTTTGTTAACAACAGTGTTATTAATTATGAACATAAGAACATAAGCATACTGGAGTCATTTTAAGCTCCGAAGTTTTCTGGAATCCTTATACATGTACATGTATTAATCACAGGGTCAACAAAAACCTTATAAAAGAACTATTTACATAGAATGCTAGTACGTAATAATGGAATGTATTAAGGGATTGATTACTCCCCCACTTAGATGTCTTATCAAGACAAGACAGCGGGCTTTTCTGTCTGGAAATACGATATTTTATAGAAAGCTAGGGAACAGTGTAAAGTGTAAACTTATTGTGTAGTAAGGCAAATAAAAAATAATGTTCAAGCCTCAGCCAGGTGGCACGTGTATCTACGTAACGTAATGGAATGGGCTCTATTCGTTATTTTTGGACTTTTTTGGGCGAGCAGGGGGAGGGTTCCTGACGTTCCTAAACTTTGTGTTTAGGGCGTCATGTCGGCCGGTTTCCTCTCCACTTCGGCCACCCACTCTGTTAAAACTTAGAAAGTTTATAGTAAGGTACACTATATACCAAATTGTTGATACGATATGATTAGTTTCTGTGCCAACACTAAACGTTCCTGTTAGTTCTTAACTTGTATGTAGCGTTACAGGTGTGCATGTACAGGACAGTTGTTTACATGTTAGCGGTCTATATATGCTATACCTTATTCCGAAGTAACATTTCAAACAGGGCAATGAAAGTTTGCTGAAAAGTGTAGAGAGTCGAGACTTACCAATGATTGCCTCAACCCTGTTGTTATCTATCTTTCCCAAGTTGTTTTTGGGGTCGCCGCGGACAGAATTCTTGATCATCTCTATAGGTTTGAAGAGGAAACTGGCCATTGCCCTGGCCTTGGCTGTCGGCCTTCCAACATACCCATCTCATACTAGGGATTTTTCTACAATCATAGACTACAAATGTACCATATTTGCCCTCTTGACATAATATACAGTCAACCAATAATCTCAGATACAACAACAATGTTTATTTCTTTGGCTTTGTGCACGTTCTCGACCAGTGACCTTTCTCGCCGCAATTAAAACATTCATCGGAAGGTTGTGGTTGTCTCCTAGACCTCCCCGCCCCCTGCCATAGGGTCGAGACTTACCAGGGAAAAACCTTTTCTGCTGCCTGTCGGCGCCCACAGAATCGCTCTGAGAGCTCATAGCTCTGTGGCTTTTCATGAAGCCTGCTATGGACTTATTAATTAACTTAATCACCGGAGAGCCAAGGTTATCCAAGATAACATCATGTGGAGGGAGATGGCGCACCCCAACCTGCATCCATGCAAGGTCCCCAACTTTTGGAGGTATCGTCGGAACGCGTTACCCATTGTTGAGGATGACGGTTGCTCGGCTAGCACCTGCCCCTCTTTCGATGTGGACCTGAACAAAAAACAAAAAAAACACCATCAAGGTACGTTAATAGATAACTGTTTAGCGATTGATACATACCAGTCCAGAGCCACTACCGGACAAGTCTCTGGGTCACCCGTTTTCTCCAAAATGAAAGTATTAGTTCTTCCATCACGCAATGTTTTCCCAAACACGTGATTCATAATGAAGGACCCCGATTGCAACTTGAACACTTCAGCTGTTCTCGTTCTCATCAAATCCGCTATCCTATCCTCTGAAAAAAAGGCTGCCACACTGCTTGATCTCTCGCCAAAGTGTAAACTCTAATCGCCGACTCCTGTGGGATTCTGTCAGCGATGTGTTTCGCCTGTCGGGGGTTCGAACCCTGGCTTAACTGCTCCGCAGTTATTGACGAAAGATTTTTACCAACTTACTTGCAGCCGGGTTCCGTATGCCTAACCTCTCCTCCCTACCCCCCCACCTCTTCCCCTGTCGTTGAAAATCGCCCTAGGCGAAACCCAAAACCTTTTCCGTACTGCCCAAACCTTATCCTTACTCCCCAAACCTTATCCTTTATATTGTTGCTCCCAGCCTTATCCTTGATTCCTCAACTTTCCTGGATTCCCAAACCTTATCTTCCTGATCATCCCAACCTGTAACCATTGGATTGTTTCCAGCGTTTGGCCACACAATTATTAAGTAGTGCTCACATATGGACTAGTTAGTTTGTATGTTTGCTTTGATGCATGACGAAACATTGCACTGGGTGATTTTCAAACCTTGGCACCGATGCAAACTTAACAGACACTATCTCATCATTTCTTAATGCCTTCGTCACCTTTGGTATTTTTTCGACTGGTATATATCCCACAATCTTCCAGACATCATTCACCTTGGCATCTATTTTGACAGCATTCCTATCCACAGGATTGTCTGGCTCAAATACCAACTTAATAGGTACAGTTCTTTTCAAAACCATCATTTCATGCCTAACTTCTTCGAGGGCATCCTGGTACCTTTTCTCCAACGTAGAGCCTCTCAGTTTTATGATGTGAACATCCAAGTCGTCGTCATCATCATCATCATCACTGCTTACTTGGGGGGTCGTACCCGCCCACCTCTTAACTCCCACGTGGATGACGTTTAATGTCATAGACTCATACCCAGGACAAAAAAAAGTAGACAACTTATTTCCTCACTCCTGTTGATTGACCATTTGCATTAAAACTGTCTGCACCGAAACCATTTTACATGCGACTAAATGTTTAAGTTTCAGGTAATCGTATGGTTGCCTTTCTTTCAAGCCCTGAAGTGCATGTCTAGTTCTTTTTTGCATGCCAATTCAAAGGCATTTGTTTTCAGGAAGTTCGTAATAGTCCTGTAATGTTCATTTGCAAAGTCGATCAGTCTTTGCTTTGAAATAGATCCGTCTATGATGTCGTTCAGTTTACCTATGTGGTTTTTTGCTTTTTGATACCAGTCTGAGAGGGGAATTCATTCGTATCCACAATGTCTGCTGAAACCAGGTTATACCGAATAGACTTTTCTTTAAACTCTGTCAATGCAAGCTTTCTGGCCCGAGACCAAGCTGCGGTGAAGTTGATAAACGCATCTAAGGCTGGTGGGAGGCAGTGCGAATTAGGGCGTTTGTGTTTCGACACAAAACCTTATTTTTTTATGTTTGGGGCCCCTTAATTAAAATCAGTAGTTTGCTTCCCATGAACCGTTTTAAAATGGGCAATTGATCGTCTTTGGAAGCAAATTCACACGAAGTTGAGCAAAGACAGTGAAAGACTAACATTTGAGGTGAACATAATCACTTGTAACATTTTATTTTGACGAGTAATTTACTTTCCAATTACTTTTAAATTTTAGCCGTTACCTTTAGCCTCCCCCGGGACTCCCGCGCGACTCCTCGCGTCCACGTTGGTAACCCAATACCCCCCTAGTAATGCGACATTTACCCTAGCGACCGACCACCGTGCGAACTTATCATTTTTGTAAAGTTAATTAGCAGTCTGTCGAGTCATTCCACCCATTTCCATATAGCTTTGGTCGGGGCGCCATGACGGCAGCCTGAGCTTCTCCTTTAGTAGTAGGCTGAGTCTGTCTAGTCTTTCCATTCCCGGTGAAACAATATTAGAACTTCTTCCTCCCGTCATTCTGTTAAAAAAACATACCCCAACCTTGTCCATTGTCTTGAGTTCTTGTCAACCTTCTGGTATTCAGGGTCAGGACCAGTCTTACAGAAACCCAGGTCACCAGTTAAACTGCAGAATCCTCCATGACAGATCTCGTGAACACCACCCAAATTACACCTTTTACGCATGCCTCCATGTTTTATGCTGTTATTTTGAGCTTTATAACTTCTCTAACTAAACATGTAGAAAACTAGGCGGCATGTAGAAAATTTTGTTACATTTTACCTTGCATATGCTCTGGGAGGCATACATTGTAATCCTCCTCACAGTCGTCAGCCTCCTCACTGTTGATATCAGGAACACTGGTTCCATCCAGGTTGCAGCCTCCCAGATCGCCCTTGCCAGACTGGTGTAGTAGGTACTCGACAGCGATGCGCTCACCTGAGGTAATGTATTGATTAAAAAAATATTGAATGGGCTATTTTCTATATAACTTACTCAAATCAGCACCTCATTTGCATAATTTATGAGGAAATGCTAGAATTACCTTCTTTGTTAAGATAACACTCATTGGGAGGAGAATATGATCAACTGATGTAATTCATGCAAATGAGGATCTTTGCATAATTATGGGAAAAATAATTGTCAGTGATAAAGGGTAACCTCATTTGGCGAAGGTATGAGGTCGTGGAACTCTAGTTTTGCGATCGAATAATGGTGTTTTTAATCATTCTAGAAGCCTGGCAACTATAATTTTGACCTTTTCCCCCTCTAATACGCAGGGTCTTTTTTTTGAGCGCCGACGAACTTGAGGGACCGGTAAACTGGCTGACTAACTCCCTCGGCATGTTATCTCTATTTGGCCAATTTCTACAGGCCTTATGGAGCTTGAGCTGTCATAAGGTTTGTAACGTTTACTTCTCTAAAGCTAAAAAAAAAAACTTACATCATATTTGTCCTATCTTGTAGAGGCCTCCTTGGTCTCCGTCTTCTCTGTGTTTGTTCGGGAAACTCCTCTCCAATCTTGTCGAGACTGAATGGTGCTATGTTCTCCGACACACTTTTAACCTTTTTACGCAGGTCTTCCACTGTGTGGATACTTTGTGCCTTGCTTTTGATTGTCTCAATTGCATTGTTGCAGAGCACGCCTGTACGTTATGACAAAGGAATTGTTTGCCATTGTGCAGCTATACTGTCAGTTAATACTATACCAATGTGATCCCTTTCATTTTGTAATTTTCAAAACCATTACACTTACCACCCCAAAGGCAACTGTAGCCACCACCACCACCCTGACCTCTCCACTCTTGAAACGTCGGAGGACTTTGGCCTTAAGGTCAAGGCTCATGGCGCTGTGGAAATAGACCACGGTATCTTTGCACCCGTCTGCTGTATGCGCCTGAAGCAGCCTCCACACATCCATGGCCTGGTTTCTTGTGGGCACATAAATTAGTTGTTTCTCGACTTCTCGTCCATCCTTCTTCATGGCCTGCAGTAGTCCCAGGAAGTCCTTCTAAAATTAGTGTAAGTGTCCGTTAGTAGTGCAGTGGGACCTTACTCGGATTCATCACTCAAGACGTACACGTAGGTATAACCGTATGTATTCAGAAACTCAAGAGTTACAGTCCAATGGATAATATGTGCTGGTTGACCTCTCTGACCCCGAGTTGGCTCATCCCATTCTAACCCGGGGGTGTTCTACTTCTGCTACTTACACTCTTCCCTATTACGATGGGGACAAACTTCTCCTGAAGTATATATCAGTTTTCTATAGGATACACTAGGACTACCGTATAATGTACTGTGATAACAGAAAGTCACGTTAAAGATAACAGTCGAGGGGTGAACACAGGTTTCGCAGGGTTGTCACTAGCCAACGGGAAAGTCGTTGTATCTAGGTGGGAGTCGCACTTGACGGCCTCTCGCTGTAACGGTGGGCGTGGGTCCCTGGGGAGGGTCAAAACATCGTTTCAGCCTGTTGTAGTGTACCACTTGGGTACGGCCATCTGGATCCCGGAGGCGGTATGTGACACTATCGTGGCTGGCTCCATCCCTTAGTGTATCACTTCTACCTCCACTATCGCTGGCTCCATCCCTAAGTGTATCACTTCTACCTTACTTAAAACAAGCCGCGAAATAATTATGGAAAAACGTTTTGATGGACTGGATTTATGGGTGGGAGTCCATAATTAAAACATTTTTCCATTATTATATCGCGGCTTGTTTTAATCATTCACAGACAATCACAGTATACTCCCTGCGAGGCTATTGAGTTAAGTTCAAATAAGTATTTCTATTCTTGAGAACATGATCTCTAATATGATGAGCACATGTAGCTGATACATTGGATAGGTACCTTAGCAGCTTTTCTCCAGCTATCAAGGCGCGATTCTTCCACATGGCCAACTCGTCTTTCAACTTTTGTTGACCTGCCATCTGTTGTACATATATTTAAAAGTGATGCTTGTAGTTATATACGATATGGTAACGATAGCAATGTCTTTAACATTTGAATACAAAGCTAAGTGCTCTAGTGACTATTTGTGTACCTTGGAGATTGGAGATTTTTAATGCAACAATAATGTGGTACAGAATTGAAATAGATTATTGTCACTGTGATAATACTTACATGTGAACATCTGCAACATGTCATAGCATGCATTGACAAATATTTACTTGCGCCTCAAATTCACCATAGAATGTGATCTTTCTGTCTCAGTGATGATATATTTTTCACATACATGTAACTGCTACCATAACACTGGGGACTGAAACTCACCTGTAGTCCATCCTCAGAGTCAGAGATACTTGCTTCCTCTGGGGCTTTTTTTTTCCGTCTGCCACTGCAACCTGAATGTTGAAGGGGGTCCTGTTCCACCACAGTTCTTTCATTTACAATAATTGTAATAGAGGTCTAGTATAAGTTTTTCCCAAATCTTAGATTATGAATATATGAATGATTGCAATACAGATGGTTAAAAACAAAATATTATATTTTGTATCTCAAAACAAATTACAATGTATTAACATGCTGCAAACCGACAGCATTGTACAGTCATAATGTATTGTTTGGCATGCACAATCATGTTTGAGAAATCTCCCAAAAGCACACACACACACATATAGTATCCTTCACTTTACAATGCATTCTGGTCTAGACTTTACTGATACACAATTTTTTCAGCAGCAATTATACGGCAATATGAAATAAGATTGTACATGACTGATACATGCCTTTACGCTTCCTTGCTTTGCCTGCATCTCTTAGGACATTTGTCCAGGTGTCACCACTGATAAGCCTCTTCAGGCTCGCTACATAGTGTTTCTCAGATAGACCAAAGAGCCGGTTAAACTTTGACTTTGTGGAGTTTGGATGTTTTTAAAAACACTTGTTCAACAAGGCCAAAGGTTCTGGGGTCTAACTTAGCCAGCTTTACAGCCGGCCAGTATGGCCCCATCTTGTTGTGGTCCTATGGAGGTAAAAATAATGTCAGTCATTTTTTGACAGAAATGCATGTATATCATTACAATAATAATGTAATAACTCACATAATTCCACCGGGGTACATACTTCTGCTACACTAACGTCCTCCAGTATAATGCACAGTTTACGGGAGTGCATTATACTGGGGGATGTTGGGTTGGAGATCTGTTTGGACAAGCCGAATTATGCACCCTGGTGGAATTTTGTGAGTAGAAGTTATATCCATCCATCATAAGCTAACACATTGTCACATTGTTTTGTATTGTCATGCACCTTAAGTTATCTTAAACAGTCATATTACATGACATTGTGCATTGTTATACTGTACAATACTGTACATGTACTTTCTGATCTATTGCATGAAAATTGCGCTCTAAATATCATTAAGAGGTTTTTGACTAACAACTATAGTAGCATTTATCGTAGAACTGAAATATGTATTGGAAATCAAGCTCTCATCCTTATGTTTTCTACAGTTTATCAACATAAATTATCTCCACATATAACACTGGTTGGGCCAACATTTATGTCTTTTTGGTCCTGATAATGCAAGTGTCAAAGGTGATTATACATTGATTGGCCATTGATCTTGATACCTGTGATCCAGCCCTCCACGTCGTTGTTACTCCGAACAGACTGCCTGTAGACAGACCAACGACGTGGAGACCAGACTGAACTCTCGATCCGAGTCCTCCGCACATGCACCTCAAGCTCCGTCAGGGCTGCGAGGGCTGGGGTGATCGCTTCCGCTGGCAGGAACGGCAGGGAAAGCAGGCGCCTCAACCACCTGTGAACCTGTTTGTTCTCGCAGTAGGGCACCTGCAGATGGAAAAACATGGAAAAAAATACTTAACAATTGATACGAAAAAATAGGAACATTAGTTTGAAAATGTGCTGATTGATATGAAATACTAAAAATGGCAACATCAATCACCGTTTACAAATCTCACCTGAAGGCCCAGTTGCTGCGCTTTCGCCCAATGGAAGGCGCATCCCTTGATAGAAACTCCCGGGGACACCAAGGGGAGAGCCTGCCACATGCCTTTCTCAAAGTCAACGACGCACTCGGCCACGTTGTGGGTTGGTAGCTGCGACTTCAAATGGGACAGGACTGCCATGTAGTCCTGCTTCGTCCTGCGAGACATCAGGCCAAAGAACAAGGAACCTACAGGAGATATGTGGGGGGGGGGATGTAGGGTGAATTTACATTTTAGTCAGAACAACAAGCAAGGTAATAATACCAATAAAAAATCACAATGATAATAGGATCATGATGATAATGCCACAAGATAAACATCAAAAGATCAGAGATGGGAATACAAGAGTTCCATTAGAAGTGTTTCGCCAACGAGTCCCGACCCCGGCTTTTTATCGCCACTGCTGTCCACTTTTCCATCCTCCTCATCACTGGAGATGTTGGTCACTTCTGGCATTGACAGGGAATCATGGCTGTCTTCTTCGTCAGGAGTACCTGGTGATTGCTCAAGAAGTGTTGCCAGTTCTTCATTTGCCAGCCTGTACGCATTTTCAGCCCTGTCATATGACTGTGCTATGCTGATTGCTGTAGTACAACAGGGATCATAATATATAACAGTTGCTACATATAGACATTATACAAAGCCAAACAAGTTTGCCATAAATGACGTACATAAATTTGTCTGTGCAAAAGTAGAAATTTTCATCATTTTCTATATTGCAACCTTCTGAAAGTTTTTCAATTGATAGAAGAAATCAAAATGATAAAACCTGCTTGTTAAACAACTCACTAAAAATCTTCAGCTATACATGTATACCAACACACAGAGTGGTCAAATCAAAATAATCTTGAAGGATGAGATTAGATGAAACTTACCCATATCCGTAACTTTCCTTCTACCATAATGCAGCAAAGCATCTGTCAAAAGGTCACTCCGATGGCTAGGGGTCATTTCCTTGGTTATTGAACTAAACTTTCTTAGAAAAGACCACAGTCTTTCCACACATTCACCGTCACTCAAGCCGAATCCCTGCATGCGACGTGGACTGTACAGTACCTATTATTAAAACAGGCAACATCAAGCGTCTCATGAGATTTTCTTTAAAATACACCGACAAATTGACCAAGAACTTAAAGAGGTAATGTTTACACTTGACCTGTTCAAAAAGTAACCACAATCATAAAATATTACTAAAAAAAGCTGATATCTTTGATATGCCAAGGGTAAGTCTATATTACCCGCACTCCAGTAAGTGTCACAACAGACTGAAATTTCTATATTCAGTTTCTGCAATCACAGCTTCTCCACAGTAAAAGTTAAGCAACTAAACATTTGCACCTTAACATACAAAAGAAAAGGAATTCTATGAAAGTGTTGTTATTGTCAGAGCATTACTTTCTTAATAGCACCCTCTGAGTGAAATCCTATTACTAGTATTAGAGAAGAAGGTTGCATGACAGATGAAATACTGATTTACATGCAAGCCATGTGAGTGAGTACAGTAAATAAGGTAAATCGTAGATTTCATACCTCAGGGGTTTTTATATTGTTTCTTTTTTTCAGGTATACATTTTTATGTTTGTATTGTACAGTCATAGGTGGAAATGTGGTCGATGTTATGTTTTAGTGTTAGTTGTATGTAATTGGTATCGTTCGCTCAATCCTTCCCGTGTAAGGATGTCTCCTTCCCCAGAGGTAATAACTACACGCTTTCCCTTAAAAGCTAGACCATGTGGTCTTCACAAATGATCAGTAAATCCAAATGTCATGTACCTGACAGGATGGCTTGTGACCATAACAATGAAAGATGGGTATGGCCAGCTCAATCTTGCCCAACATATTATCCATCCCAGCATTCTAATAAGGAAAAAGATTTAAAAAAGAAAACGTTACCTTTTAAAGTACATAGTTTACCAGTAAATTTACGATAAAAAATGCAGTGCATTAGGAAATGAAAGTAACCTATTAAAAGAATTAAATCTACATGTATTATTCATTCAATATACCATAGAACATGCAAATTTAACAGAGAAAGTCAGCCACTTTATCTATAAGAATCTGAATACAAATTTGAAAATTGACATGGCAAGCCACAATCAAATGAAAGAGTTAGCTTGCTTAAGAACAATTTCTTTTAAGAAAAATCATCTTTCTGTTCCCTTTGCTGGCCCTGGTTTGCAAAAAAGCAACAAAGAATTCACTTTGGCACGGTAAATCTTGCGCTTAGCTGAGCGCTACTATTTTAGGAACAATGTTTCCTAATTCAAAGCCATTTTCTGTACTTGCACCAGTTAACAGGTAATTATTACAGTGTAAAAATAAGGTGTACACCATGAGGCTAACTTACACGCAGATGTGTAGTCAAAATGCAGGCAATGTCATACATGACGAGCACCTTCAAGTCCCTTTGAGGTTGAATGGTGGTGAGAAGATGCTGGATCATATATACAGAATACCCTAGCCTGTATCAAAAATAGGTGCCACAATTACAGTAGATGCCTTAAAAACGAAGGTTGCACTATAAAATGACCTGACCCAACCACCATAAAAGGCGTAACATAAACAACCAGGCTTCAGTCTGACATAAACCTTCGTCGTGTTCACATCGCGGAGAGAGCTCCGTATGTAATGAATGTTTCAAGACCATGTTACACGCTGATATAACAACTCTACTTGTCTTTGTGTGATGTGTATGTGTCAACTTCAAACTGCAAACGTCTCCCCAAAAAAATGAAGAACGTAACGGCAGCCGAACGTTACGGGATAGCTTGCCCCGGCCCGTGGGGCAGTCCCGCACGGCGAAATGTGCCACGGCCGCCGAGTAATAGCCAGTACCGCTTCGGAAAGTAAGATGCCAGTCCCGCCAGTACTAAGGGTTTCACAAGTGCGACGCTATGCTGCGCAACACTGAATAATTCTCCAGAAATATCAATTCCTGATGTAGTGCCGACATTTGACGGAAAAATATAGCGACTAGTCAACAATTTGAGCCATGATGCACGGACTGCTACGGGTGACCGTTACCGTTACCTTCGGCACGGCACTCGCCATTCCCCGAGAGCCAATCTGCACCGTACGAGCATTGTTTGTTGGTGTCTGTAATTCACCACGGAGTGGAAGCGGTTATTCCGTCAGTAAAACAGTTCTTCTCGTAGTAAGTTATCGAGCTTTCCCTAGAGGAAAATGGGAACGGGGAAATTGGTTGAAGTCCTATAATAAAAAAAAATGCATATGTGATCGCTGCGATCAAGCAGTTTCGATTTTTCTTTTTCTGCTTCTTCAATCGTTAGATCAATAGAATTGTTGTCTCGTACATGTGCGATCTAAATAATTGCTCAACGACAGTAGAATCGTTACCTTTTGCCCCGACGTGTTGTTTGAATAAAAAAATTCAGCTCAAAAACGGTTGCAAACTTTCAAACTCCACATTTCAACCGAAATATGCTAATGACTTCCTGTTTACAGGTCGAAGGTCGCGACCTCTGACCGTCTTATAACACGTTGTCTTGTTTACGCGCCAAAGATGACGTATGCGCGCCAAAAAGAAAGAAGGAATCACATGCATCTTATGATCAACAAAACCGCTTACCTTTCAATGTCACTTCAAACTTACCTGAAGCTGTCGGTCAACTTCTATCTCGTCCATGTGACAATCGGCATCTCACCAAGACATTACAATGTTAATGTACTAACACATACAGCAGTTTATGTTGTAATTTTTTGCAATGCATACATAGTTTATAATAATTTTGTACGACACAAATAATATGTATATTGATACGATACAGCTCTTTGATGATCATGTGGTGGCCCTGAAAAGGGCCGGGGTAAGACAGGTGGCCCTGAAAAGGGCCGGGGTAAGACAGATGAAAGTGGTACATTTGGCTATATCCACTTGTGTCCGAGATAAGGCTTCCCGGGCGGGTTGGGGAACTTGCGACGAACAAGTTTCAGCACACATTTGGGCATAATGTCCCTGGCCGATCCGCGTCCGGTGGTGACCAGCCGCCTGACGTTGGGAGCCCGGGCTGCGTCCTCAGCTAGCCGCCGGTATCGGGCGTCGTTCCAGGGACTGGGCGCCAAGTTGGCCATGATCGTCCAGAAGTTTTTGTATTTCTCCTTCCTGAGGCCTGCGTTTGCATCACAGGCTGGTTGCTCCCCCAGCCACAAAGGCTCGGGGGTGGTGACACATGGCCTGCAAAGGCAGTGCCTGCTTTCTTCCACCCCGTCTGCCTGAGGGATGAGGTTAGCGGGACCAGCCTGATCCGCGTCGTGTTGAGGTGGTGGGTCGTGCTGGACTTCTCCGGCTGCGGGGGGTGGTGGGTCGTCCTGGCCGGGATCTGGGTCGGGATGCACTTCTGCGGGCGGTGGTGGTGTATCGGCCAGTCCTTGGTGGTGGGGATGGTGTGGGCCGCTGTTGACCTCCACCACGTCTCCCTCCTCGAACCCAAAGTGCTGGATGAAGCCTCTGATATACTCCTCACCCTCTGGAGTAACACACAACGTGATATGCCTTCTCGCCATCTCCCCAACACTGCACAATGAAGATTTTGGTGGGAACAGGAAGTCAATGACGTTTCTTCCGCTTGTTTGACCTTTCGCGACTAGGTGTTAGACTGGACACGATAACTGCACCATGAACAATACTTTCCTACACGGTGGTCAAATTTGGGCCCAAATGTTCCAACTTTTTTTCGAACCGAATCACGTTCGATGTGACGTAATTCGAACCGAACATGCGTTCGAATTTGGGGCTCACCTACGGTCATGTACAGAAAACCCGCGACTTCAAGCCCTTTTTTACATGAGTGCCTCCTGATAGACGAAATCCACCTTTTCACAAATATAAACCGATTTCTGGACAGTACGTCTATGCTGTCAGTTTGTAGTGGATATGTAACATGTAGCAAAGCTACGGCTGTCACCGTGGGTGACCTTGAAGATTGTAATTCTTGTTTACGTAGATATGAATAACCTACTCCCCATATCCACGCGGCACGACATGCGTGCAAACATGGTATTTCAATCGCAACAAAAACAAAGTCAACTTACCTCAAAAACATTTTAATTGAAGACAAGACAAAAATCTCGGTCTGTGTCGGATGTTTTTTTCAAAGACGGTGGCATTCTCGAATTCTTGGTCTTGAAAGTTAAAAAATTGCATTTTTCTTCGATTTTTTCCACCTTAGCAACACTTTAACTTTGAAATTAAAAAAACTGTCCGACTCAAATCTCAATTTTGTTATAATGTTTTAGAAGAGGCAAAAATTGAGGAATTTGGAGGAAATTTGGGACCGGTTTAAATCAGTTGTTTGGTTAATATCGCTTGTTCTTTGATAAGCATGCAACGCGCTTGAGAGTCATTTGACAGACATTTTAGCTCTGAGGCCTATATCCAACTAGAGTTCCACGATCTCATACCTTCGCCAAATGAGATTACCCTTTATGACTGGCGAATTATAGATTTTTCCCCTAATTATGCAAATAAGATCCTCATTTGCATGAATTGCATCAGTTGATCATATTCTCCTCCCAATGACAGTGTTATCTTAACAAAGAAGGTAATTCTAGCATTTCCTCATAAATTATGCAAATGAGGTGCTGATTTGAATAAGTTATGTTGAATGATGTTCACCTCCAGTCAACTTCGAAATGCGCAAGTATGAAATTGCCAACATCAACCACTATGGAATCATAGTATTTTCTCATTAATTATGCAAATTATGTATTCATTTACATAATTAATATATGGCGATGTTCCTCTCATTCTTAATTACACATGTCACAAGGTATAATAGTCCTATCATGGAAGGTAGCTGAATTATAAAATTCCCTTATTAATTATGCAAATTAGATCCTAATTTGCATAATTGCCATTTGATTATGTCAGGCATCACTTAAGCTACCTACACACCAAATATCAAGACGATCCGTTGACCGGTTATTGAGTTATCCTACTTTAAACATTTTCATACAAAGGCTCCTGCAGTTCCAGAGCAAGCCGCTAGGGGGCCCAAACTTACGTCACTTCTTCCTGAGCACAAGAGCTACCTACCATCCAAAAATCATCACCCTAGCATGTCCAGATCACGAGATATCAAAACCGGAAGTGCCGCTGCAGTACCATAACAAGCCGCCAGGGGGCCCAAAATCTAATCACTTCGAGGTCTCATCAAGACCTACCCACCTACCAAGTATCAAGATAATCCATCCAAGCCTTCTTAAGTTATGCTGTTGACACACAGACAGACACACAGACAGACACACAGACACACACACAGACACACGGCCACGAAAACATAACCTTCTTGGCGAAGGTAACAATGGTAGAAATCGTGCGTACAAGGTTCTTACCAGCTCGTGTACCTCGCGGACGACCTCGCAAACGTAACAAGCCCAGTTTGCGCAAGTGTATCTTGAGACAAGATCCTGCTGGATCCAAGCTGCAGGCTTGAGACAGCGTAAGAAACCCACAGAGTACAAGAACAACCCTCTCCCCGCCATTGGAGACGACAGACTGGACTCGATGTCAGGCACAAAAATCCAAGTGTATAATGGCAGCAGTCGGGCAAATAGGTTTCCTCTAGTTTCTGCAGTTACTAAGTCACACTTATAGTTATAGACCGTAATAACACATGACTGACAATCCTGAAGTCTAAAAACTCAAGTTGAGTAAGAGCTGTACATTTATGCGGCCGCTCCTAAGAGCGCCACCTAAACACCTGCAGAAGGGGGAGAGGGGGAGGGTGGCTGGGCGGATATGGCGGGAACCAGGGGGAAGGGAGTGGTAGGGGAGGCTAACGGGTGAAACAACGCGATTACGGCACCAGGCCGGAGGAGGACGGGTTCGATATTTTCATTCACAACAAAAACTCTGGTGGTGTTTTTCACGGGAGTGTGGGAGATCAATTCCCCTGTCAGGCCAAACTTACCCAGGGACGCGAGAGCTGGATTTATGTACCCAGAACCATGTGGTGACTCGGTGGGATTCCTACAATTTTGCCAGGTACCAAGTTAACCGGACGCCCAGGTACGAGATAGGAATGACGAGTTACTACGCGACGGACGGCGCCTGCCGCCCTACTGGAGACGGGAATGGAGACCACGCCCCCTGATTGCCAGAGCGTCATCTCGCGGTTGTGCAGTGAAAGCTCAGCAAGAGCCAGGAGGAAATCAGTGCCGACTAAAATGGGCGTGGTCGTATTCCGACACACTAGGAAGTTGGCAGGGAAGACATGGTTTTGCCACGTGAGCGGAAGCGTGACATAGCCCAGGACGTCCAGGGCGCCCCCAGCAACGGTGGACAGAGCGGGGCCCACATAATGAGTAGGGGTCGGCGGGGGGCCAGGGCGGACGAGTTTATGCAATGTTTCTTCCGCAATAAGAGAGACGTCGGCACCAGAATCAATTAAGACATCAATAGAGTGACCATATATTTGTGAAGTGAAAGCTGCCGCCAGAGCAGAGGAGAGGGGGGGGGGGCGGGGAAAACTGGTTGGGTCGATAGGGGTGGGGGGTCGGTGGCTGGCTGCCGACCCGTCATGCCAGCCGGGGGCCGTTTCCCGACCGGCGATCGGCGGTGGAGCGGGGGCGAACTGGGCACTCGTCTTTCCAAGGTCAACAAGATTCCATGTTTCCTGCAATAGTCCACATGGGCCTGAGTGAGGTCCTTTATTGTTGATGGTGGCACAGCAACTTCCCGAGGATCAAAGTCAGGGTAACGTGGTTTGATACAAGCCACATTCGCATGGAAGTACCCATTCCCCCAGCTATCCCTCACTGACCCCTTCTTTTTGTCAAAGAAATGGTAGTTGTCCCGGTCCCGAATCACCAGATTAGCTGGAGGAACGGGTTCCCCAAACTGCTCTTTGCAGCCCTTGCACACCTTGACCCTTTTTGATTTTATTTCCAGCACAAACGGATTTTCCCTTATAGTCGCTGCAGCCTTCGGGGTCTTCACAACATCTGATGCAGTCTCTGTAATGTAAGAAGAATACATGCTAATTATTAACATTACTGTTGGACAGCTGATGGGATATATTTTTCTTCCATATGTTGTAATTGACATTGAAGGTCTGGGTCAAGATTGTATTTGTCTTACCTTTGAAATTTACAATTATCACCCGTTTCCAAAAAAAGAAAGAAATTTCTATAAATCATAGAAGAAAGCTGCAAAAATTTAATCAATTTGACAATACATGTATTTGCATAATTAAAGTGGAAATTCTACAATTAGCCATTATAGCTAATATACTAGTACTAGACTAAGTATAATTATAATATAATATAGAATAATATTTGGAACTTAAATGTTTGCTTTGGAGAAGAGGAGATGAACTCTAGTGTTTGATGTGGGAAGACAGATTTGGAAATGAACATTAATTACCTGGATCTTTCAATGTATCAGTAAGCCATTCAATGACGTCTTCCACAGTGGACACCTCCCTGGCTGCCTCACTTGCCTTCTCTCTGGGGAAGCCCATTTCTGTCAATGTGTCGATGATGTTCTCTCCTCCTGTGTCATTAGAATAGAAATTGGCTATCACTTACTAAGTTTTGACTGTCATTTAATTTGCTTTTTAAGTGATTCATATCATGCATCATTCACCTTGTATTTACAAGTTACATCTGTATCCTAAACTTCCCATCTTTGAGTCAATAACAAAGTTTTAACAGCAGCTAGTAAGTTTTCTGCTCTTTGACTAAATATGGTAAAACAAATATCCTATTTGAGAAATAGCGCACTGGACTGCAGGGCATACAGTACCTTTATAGTTGTACAATCCGACCATAGAATTGTTACTGGGAAATTTAGACTTAGCCTGAGAGCAAACAAAAAACAAAGCACAAAATGTTGTAGATACGATTTGGCAAAACTATTGAATGATGAAGACATTAAGTCATCATATACTACAGAAGTCCAAGATCAATATCAGATTCTGAGTGACCAAGATGACACTCACGATGCAAACTCCATTTATGAAAACATTATGAATGCACATGACGAAGCGGCTAAATACCACATTCCAATCAAACCAAAGAAGAAAAAACATGTACCCTGGGAAAGTGATAATATAGTGAAAAAACGGGAAGCCTTGAAAATGGCAGCCAAAGAACTTAGACACAAAGACAAGCAAAAGCTAAATGACATGAAGGCTGAACTTGACAAAGCATACCAGGATGACATGAAAAAGTTTCTTCAAGAAAAAACAGCCACTATTCAAAGAGCCGCTGAAAACAGACAGGTTGCACTAGCCTGGGAAACTGTCAATGAGCTAACATCTAGAAAGATAACTAACAAGGGGATATAGAGCTGAAAACCCCAAAGAAAAAATCACTCTATGGAAAGAGCATTTCCTAAATATTTTAGGGCAACCACCAATTATCAATGACGAACCAGTTGCTACAGTAAACCATGAGACACTAACCATTAATATGGAAGACTTTACCAAAGAAGAATTGATGTCATGTATATCCACTTTCAAAAACGGTAAAACACCTGGCTTAGACAATATTCCAATTGAGGTCTGGAAAACAGGGGCATTAACAGACCAACTACTACTGGTCTGTTACAAAACGTTGCATGGAGATAAAGCAAAAATATGGACACAAAGTGGGCTGATCCCAATTCCGAAAAAAGGAGATTCGGGGTATGCCAAGAACTACAGGGGTATCAGTCTTTCAGTGATAGCAGCCAAAGTTTACAACAAGATGCTTCTACTCAGGATAAGACCACATGTGGAACCACTCCTGAGACCAAACCAAAATGGGTTCCGTCCTGGTAGATTTAGAGAATATAAATGGGATAAGAGTGTGTTTTTAGAGTTGGGTCCAGAGGAGAAAATACAGACACGTCTCCACGGCTGTTGCACCTTTATTTATCCGGGTTTGCCTGTCACGTCTCCAGAATCAGCAGCTAATTTCTCTAACTTTTAAGGGACATCCCTCAAGGCTAATAGCTTCCAAATAAATATTACCGGTATGACTAAATACCTAACCGACCGCTTCCTGGTCTAATATGAAGTGTACATGTGTTAACCCTTTTTTACGCTATGGATACATTGCCTATGCAATCATGAATAGGAAAAGCACTATAACTCTGACGTTTTTACCAGTTTTTTTACGGCGCGCCGTGCGCCCGTGGAACAGGGTCCGCCATCTTTTTTGTTTACGTCGAGCCGCCGGAACGGATCGCGTGTCGTAAGTTTCAAGTTAAAATAAGGAAAGTAAAAAAGCTTGTGCAGCACGGAAACTCAGCAGATAGAGGGAAAACTCTTTAAACATCATATTTCTCACCAGGTGGTGGATTTAACACTCAATACTTGAGGGCGGATATTTTGCGGGGTGTATCCCTAAAAGACGATACTAAAAGATTGTACTTTGGTTTCAGTTTATCAAAGGTATGATTCATGCTAGTAAGAGAATGATTTTTTTTAAAAACATTGAGTCGCATTGTTCCATCTGTCCTTTTATCAGTCTCTGTTAAATGTGGGATATGTTTAAAATGACACGCATACAAACCATTCCAAATGCAACTGTTGCAATGACAATCCGGACACTGCCATCACGGAAGCCCTGCAGAACTCTATCCTTGGCATGTGACGAATGTCAGAGTGGAAAGCTCTGCCGGTCCCCGCATGGCTGGAGTGCACACGCAGTTGAACAGGGCCCATACTTCCATAACCTTCCTCTTTTCCCCAAAGTACACGAGATGTTTTTCCACATCTGTGGGCTGTCTTGCTGCTGTGACCGCAGCCAACAAAGGTGGTAGGTCGGCCTGTTGTCAGAAGAAATGAATAGTCTGAATAAAGCAAACTGTAATTGACATTCAGATTATATGCTAACAATTATAATGGGATAGCAGCAATTCCCTTGTGATCATTGTTGTACTACCAGAATGATACTAGCCGTCACAGTTTATGGACAATTTTGAGGTATAACCATTTTGGACAGTATATAGTGGTTTGAATAAGTAGATACCAGGAAACACTAGTGTGTGCGGTATGGTGTATACATTTGCATTTCTCAAGACACTGATTTAAGTAAGTTGTTCATTGATTACTTGTGTACTATATGCAATTGCCCACCTTAAGGCTGGCTGTTTTCCTTCGCAGAAGGAAGATGTTTGTCCTATCTAGACTGCCCTTGACGATGGTGGCCTTCTTCATGTGTAACTTCTTTAACACCGCCTCTTGTACCTTCGGGATGGCTGTGGCAGTAAGGGCCATCAAGTGCACCCAAGGCATGCCGGCACGAAGGCTCCCGATGTCATCGAATGCCACCCTTAAGTCCACTCCCCTGTGAAGAAAGTTTACAAATGATCTTAGTCCAACTATGTACAATAAAGAGTCTTGAAGACACACAGTATATTTGAAAAGAACACGATGAGACATGTGTAGCATATGTAGTATAAGTTAATGAATAGATATCTACAATTCTGGTATACAATGTGCTTCATCCACTGCCATGCACCAAACTGATGGGCAAAGGGGGGTCTTGTAGCAGTGCCCTTTCCTCAGAATAGGTCAGCTCCTCTGGAGCCATGAAGACTGTAAGGTAAGAAAAGAGAAGGATGTCATAGAAAGATATAGCAAAGTTTTGAATCATTTTCACTTTCGGTCTAATCACCTATGGTGTACATCCTGCATATCATATCAATATCTCATGTATGTTTTATTTCATTAATGTTTGAACTGAAAAATATTACTTTATGTAATGTGAGCATTATTTACCTAGTTGCACACCATTGTCAGGTGTGTGCTGGAACCGTCTGACCTCGACCTCTGTTGATAGATACATTGCTTTGTATCCGGTGGTTGACTCGAACCGGTGAATCTGTAAGATGAATAGTGTGATTTTCATAAAAGCATTTTAAACAATGTCTACAAGGTAGTATGCTAGTACCAAAAAGACGCTGACTGAGACATGAACGTGCAAAAATATCTGACAAGTCCATATAGAAAAGATGCAAAGTATTCTCCAAGGAAATTTGGGGCGGGCGGCTGAGTACTCTCTCTAGTCGGCCAGCTTTTGCCGCCAGACATCTCCTTGAAGATTAGCCAGTTACACTTAGGTGCAGCGGTAAGTGCTTTCGTTACAACAGATTAGTGAGACTTGTACAAGAGGACGCTAACGAAATTATATAAAACCGTACGTTGTCATGGTTTGAAAAAAAAACACAGTTCATATAAATAATGTGTTCCAAGTTATTTTTTTTTAACACAGAAAGTGTTTATGATTATGACGTTTATACGCTCGGCGAACATTCCCCCAGCCGAGCAGCGTACTTCGTAAACAAAACAAGAAAAAAAATCCACTATATTCGGGGTTGTTGTAAGAGTTATCTTTGATAAGGCCACACTGATTTAATTTTATGGATGACATCCTCTGGGGACCACAAAACTAATGCGAGAGGGCGAAAAAAAAAGTCCAGCAAAAAAAAAAAGCTGCTTAACCACAGGAATACAGAGCCGGTATTGCGAATTGAAGCACAGGACACAGTGACTGCATCAAACAAACAAGTTTTTTATTTGCAGGAGGTAGATGTAGATAGTCTTGTTCAGGTCTCATCCTCCTTCACAGCTTCCTCCTTCGTTTTACGATAAGCCGCCCTTTTGCGGCATTTATGAGTCGGCAGTCTGTACTGAGTTCCAGCCGAGTTCCGGAGTTCCGTGAAGCCTCGAAAGACATGATTTTTTTTTTTTTTGAGAACAGGCGAAAATCAATGCGCGCGCGGATGTCATCCATAAAATTAATTCGGTGTGGCCTAATGTTCGATTTAAAAAATAAGAATAATGGAATATAGTCTTACCTGATCGTTTATTAATGCCCGCAACGGCGATACGACGATCAGGAGTTTCGGCTCTACCACGCAAAGGGGAATACTCTGGTAACACAGGGATTTGCCCTGATCTGTGGCAATGCCCACGAAGGCGTCTTTGCCTGCCAGGGCGGCGAGAGTCGCGCGTAACTGGGGTTCTCGAGGTTCAAAACCCCAGACATCACGAAAGACACGGCGAACCCTATCCTCCATCGTTTGAACTGACCAAAATAACGGTTGGTGCAGTGACCCGTAGAGACACTTCCTGTAACGGTCACCCGGCTGGCCGGTACGGAGGGGGCACGAGCCGTTCCCGGCGAAGGGTAATTAGCACCTACTTCACAAGCACAGTTTGATAAGTCAACGATGGGGTGTTAATAGCCTTTGCCATTTCGACTACCGGCAGATCTTGGGTGGCAGATTGACACGGTTTGGCCAATTGGATACTGTCTTTGGCCACCCTAAGATTTGCTTGGAGATTACGTAACTCCTTCCTCCAGCATCTTGGTAAGCTCTACAAAAGATGTCAAAGGAGACGTCATTAACTTAAGGCTATTATATGACATACTATTACAGGTAATAGCATCACAGGTAGTACCTTATATCATTTGAGATTGTTTCTAACAGCAGTGTCCTCTATTTACAGTATGCTACATGTGTAATTATTACACACATACATGTACCTGTGATTCTTAGCCCCTCAAGTGTTTGTCTTGACAGGCACAGCCTGTTCCTCTCGTCCTTCTTCAGGTTTTGTGTCTGTTCGGCCTGCTGCTCCCAGTCATCCAGGAAGCCGAGGAAATCTTTCACCAGCCACTGTAGCGAAATTTTACATGCTTCAGTAAAAATATATCGTGGTAGTACATGTACATTTGATATGATAATAGCAATAATTAGATAACCTTCATTGTACATTCATGCTCTGTTGATACAAAAAGGCATTAACTAAAAAGACTGCATGATCACTAATGGTTGGAACATTGGTACTGTATGCCAATAATGTTTCGAAGACCCCTGGGTAAGAACTCAGCATTGTGACACTTACAGTGAATCTGGTGTCGACCACATCACGATAGCACTGTAGATCTGGCTTTCTGAGCCGAGCTCCTTGATGGACATTTCTGACATTCAAACAGTCAAAGAAACGATCCATCATGCTGATTAACTTTCTTGTTGACACTGTATCGCCAGGCAAGGGCACAGCTCACAGAGTTGCTGAGGACCTGTGAAAATGATATAATTAATAGTGAAGGATGGTGGTCTGGACGAATTTATGCATTTATGCAGAGGTCAACATCAAGGTCAAGGTTAATCATATGCAAATTTATGCAAATACATTTAAATTTCTGCAAATATATGCAGATCAAGTTCAGCGATAATGTATGCAAATGAAAGCAATGTTTTAATGTATTAACTATGACTTAATTTATTCATAGCTATGACTTAATTTATTCATGACCAATATATAATTTATGAGGTATTGCATAGGGAAAAACGTCCTCTAGCGATTTACTCTAAGTTAGCAAATGTCTGCTGGACATGACAAGGATGTAGTAGTAAAAACGCCACCTAGTGACACATACAAAAACTACAACGGTATTTGTCTGGTGCTCGCGTGTGTGCAAATGCGTTTGCTCAAGAAGACAAAATAGCAACTTACTTGGTGGATGAAACAGCTGTTAATCCGTAGGAATCGTTATCCGTAAAATCAAAGTCCATTTCCGTTCCGTGGTTGTCGTTGTAGGGTGCAGTCCGGAGTTCGTGGGTTTTAATTAGTTGGAATTTGCTGAACGCAGTCGTGTTGCAGGTACCGCATACGTTCTCCGAATGGTCCTGCGATGGATGAAACGTTAATGGTGATTCTGGTAAACATGGTACGGCGATACAGTTCACGGTGGTAAAATTTGGGCCCCGATCTCCCCACCTGCTTTAGAACCCGAACCACGTTCGATGTGACGTAATTCGAACCGAACGGTGTTCGATCCGGGGTCCCCCGCGTGTTCAGGCTCTTTTTTTTCACACGGGTGCCGCCAAACAGAAAAAAAATATATCACATTTGCACAAATATTAACAGTTTTCTGGACAGTCCATCTATGCCGTCATTTGTAGTGGACATGTAACATGTAACGAAGTTACTGCCGTGATCGTGGGTGACCTTGAATGTCGCAATACTTGTACACGCTGGCATGAATGTCCCCCTCTTCATATCCGTGCCACATGACATGCGTGCAAACCTCGAGCAAGATTGGAAGCACGGAGAGTCCAATATACCTCATTGACGGCTTAAAATGACTGTAACGGTTTTTCCGAGGCTTGTGTCTTAGGGATTTTTGAAAAATGCCCCCGATTTTGAATTATGGGTAATTGAGTGCGAAAAATGTCAAAAAATGCCATTTTTTCACCTATTTGTCGACAAAAACTACACTTAAAATCAGAAATTAAAAAATTCCTAAGGCACAGCTTTTGATATTATCCCTAGCCGTCGAAAAATATAAAAATTAAGTATTGGGGATAATATATGTAGCCAATCTTGCTCAGTGTTTGCCTAAAAACATGGCGCTCCGCAAACGCGAAAAAAATCGTCTTTCGGAGCGAAATTATGAAAAATCAGCCATTTAACGTAAAAATCAAACATCAAAAGTATGTAAGGGCGATAATTTCATTTAATTTTGACGAAATTTTCCCTTCCATACCATTTGTTTATTTTCAAATATTTTACGGTTAGCCCAAAAATTGCGTCTTGTAACCCGATACTTTTTCGAACGCCCCTAGCAATGGGAAAGAATACCGTAGCAACAGACCACCGTGGTTCCAACATATAAAACATTTCACTAGGTGGTCCGTCATACCTGTGTCATATGTAGTAGCTCGCCCGCAGATGTTCCGTTTGGACCCTCACCTGACTCTCATAAATGCATGCTACTTCTGTCTCGTTCAAAGTGATCAGGTTTAACAAGTAAAGAAACAATTCGTGAACCAAACAAAATCAGTTGGTATGGCTACTAACAAATGAAAATATAACAATTTAGTAAGTCAATTAATCAGTCAATCAGTCATATAAACAAAATGATCAGGTTTAACAAAGAAAGAAACAATTCGTGAACCAAACAAAATCAGTGGGTATGGCTACTAACAAATAAAAATATAACAATTTAGTAAGTCAATCAATTAGTAAGTACATGAAACAATATAATAAGAATATATAATAACTCAAGAGTATGTAAGGAGATGATTTGAGTGTTAATGTGACCAGACCTAGGAAATTGTGGAGTTATTTATGAAATCAGCTTTGGCGTGAGTTTTGAAAATGTTGAAAGATGGACATAGCTTTAATGTTTTGTTTAAGTTATTCCAGACTGTAGGTCCCCTGTACATGAATGAGAATTGCCGTTGATTAGTTTTTGCAGTAATAGGCCTTATATAATTGCTTTGTCTTGTGTTGTGGCTATGGATATCTGAGTTCAATTAGAAGGTGTTGTAATAGGTTTCAGGAAGACTGGGACATTTATTTATTATTTTAAACATTAGCAAGCAGGTTTGAAGTCGATTTATATCATAAATAGTCAGTATTTTTAGCTTTTTAAATAAAGGGGCACTAGGGGAAATAAAGGAAACTCTTAATGCTATTCTGACATACCGTTTTTGAGGGAGAAAGAGAGATTTGAGTGACGTGGAGTACGTAGACGCCCATACAATGTTGCAGTAGGTTAAATAGGGATAAATAAGACTGTAATATAAGGTGATAAACGTTTTATGGCATAAAAGATTACTTATTCTCCGTATGATCCCAATATTCTTATAAATTTTTTTGCATACGTGATCGATGTGATTTTTCCAAGTTAATTTGCTATCTATTAGGACACCTAGAAAGCGAGTGTGGGTCACTTGCGTAATACGGTTGTTATTCAATAATATCTCAACTTTTTCCTTCGGGCACTTCTTATTCTTGGCTGCAAAAATTATAAAATTTGTTTTTTTTACATTTAAGGCCACACCAATTTAATTTGTTGCTTCTCGGATTCGCCTCTTCATTTTTTTCTGATTTGCAAAAAAAAAAAAAAAATTCTGGTTCTGAATCAACTAAAAAATGCACATATTTTGCCTCCAACAGTTGAAGAAAGTCATTTTCTTCCTAATTGTTACAGTTGTTACATCTACCAATGCAGTGGTTTGATTAAAAATTCAAAATTCATTGTTTAAATTTTAATCCAGTCTTTTGTGTTGACTTCATGGCACCTATTCTAACATTTGGGGCTATAATAGGATGCCCAGGCCTGTTTAATTTTTTTTTTTCGCCCTGTCGCTTCATATTTTTTCTGAAAAAATCCGAGAAGCAACAAATAAAATTGGTGTGGCCTAAAGACAATTTGTTTGTTTTGAACCACATATTTACTTTATCTAGTTCTTCATTCACGGTAGTTACTAAAGTATTGAGATTCTTGTGAAACATAATTAAGTTGAAAGTAGGTTAGGACGTGATTTGTAGATGCCATTGTTAACATATTGTTTTTAATTTGAAAGGTAATTTTTTAGCCAGTTATGAGTTGTGCTTTGGAAACCGTACAAGTGTAATTTATCCAGTAAGATTTTATTGGGGCACACCTGTTTGGTCTTCGGAACCTCTTGTCCACAGGCGTCACATTGCTTCAGGTCCCTCTTCTTCTCCATCTCCACAACACGGTCATCTATGTAGTCAACATAACTATCTAACTGTTGTTCATTTAGTACTTTGGTCAATCTTTGGTGGACAAGCTTTCTCACCTCAGTACAATGAATCTTTCCTGTCTGTTTGGATGGTTCTGATGATGCTCTTAAGGCATCAGCAACACTGTCATCATCCCTTGCTTGCTCCAAGTACTTGTCCCAGGATGCTGGGGACAAGTTCTCCCGCCCTTGTACCGCCATCTCCTCTTCATACTGGACCTGACAAACGCTGGTCACAACACTTTGGTCATTTTCCCCTGTGCTCTTATCGACCACTGCTTCTTCAGCATCTGATCATTGTCGATCGCGACCTCACAATCTCCTCTAGGGAAGGGCAGAGGTTTTGAAGCTATGATGTTCAAGAATGACCTTAACGTCTCAAACATACCCCCAGCTGAGACTTCCCCAGCATATTGACAACCAGCTTGCTGTTGGTGGCAGCGTAGCAGATCAAATTACTGTTGAAAGTGAACGGTGCCACAAAAACAGGAGACACAAGATGGTAGATCTGCTCTACTGTCATGACTTTTGACGCAGCAGCTGTTTTCTCATCTGCCAACCCATCAACAAAACTAGTGCACAGATCATTTTGGTTTAAGTAGTAAGTCTCAGGGTCAGTGCATGTCAATGTCTGAGGTTATCTGTGCAGCCCTGTGATAGTGCTCATGTCTTTCTGGATGAAGGATCTCTGGGAAAGTGCTGCAGCCTTTACAAACTTGCATAGGATGGGAAATGGGAGTTCTGAGACATCCGGTTCGGTAGGGTCTATCACGTAGGCTAGTCGTAGCCACACTTACTTGATTCGGTCTGCGTGCTTGTGTTTACTTGGCTTGTCTTGTCTGTCTGAGTACTGCTACTTACTGCAACAATTTATTGATTTGAAATGTTGATGGATTTGAACAGCAAGCCATACTTGGCTAGTTTGCTAGGATTGAACTGCTTGAAACTTACTTGTGTTCTCATCGGGTAGAGTGTTTCATCCAATGATAGGTAGTCGTCTGGGACAATTCCATTTTCACTTTTCAACTAGTTGTAAGACTAGTATGTCTTTAAACACGAAACAAACAGGCGATTGCATATTGATAGTTTAGAATTTCCTTGCTACGATTCATTAAACTGGGGGCGAGATTATAAATACAGGCGATCCTGATTGGTTGAAGGCAAAACAGTGCGGTTGATTCAAACTGTAAGGTACGGCCTTCCGTGTAGCTCCCGGTTTATCGGCAATATCTTATTACTGAGCGCATGCTTTGGGCCAGTTTTCGGTATATCGATATCTGAGGTGTCCCTCGTCACTTTTTGGCCACTGTCATTGCCAGTAATGCCCTCAGTGACTTATGAGATGTGTTTTCTGTACATTACAACACTCTTACTGGCCAAATTTAAAATCCTAACTACTTGCAGGCGCTGCCAGAGATCGCTACTCTGGCTGAAGTAGCCCCGCTGTGATCGTAAACATTCTGCCAGCGCGAGCGAGCCGGCCGGTCGAGCCCAGGGCTGTATCATGTTTCTAATACTATGAGAGAAACAAATGAAAAATACAGTCAGCAGCAAAGACATGCCTTTAAATTAGTCCAAAACACTGAGTCTCATAATAAAATCATATACAAATATTTAAGACATGAAACAATCTTGATAGCGTATTGACTATGTGTATCTCTGTTCCTTTGCGGTATGTCACCTTCAGGTCATATTTCTGCAGACGCAGCCTCTTCGGTGCGTCAAGCAAGGAGAGGCTTTTTGACGATCACTTCCAATGGCTTGTGATCCGACTGTACATTTACCACTTCTCTTCCATGGATATACTGGTTGAACTTCTGTGCTGCAGGCAAAATTATGCATAGCCTTTTTACTAACAGTAACAGCAGACACACAGACTGGTTTCCAGGTTTGATAGGCGCGGCGTGCTCCTGCTGAGCAAATACGTGTACTAGTACAAAAAGTACCTCATGATCACAATACTGTCGGGCAAGTGTGCTTTCTAAAACTTGGGACACTTCTCACAGACACCCACAAGAAAATGTACAAATGCTACAGTGCTGTATAACTTGTTTGGGACGTACTATTAAAAACGTTAACATTTCGATGTACAGAGAAAATGACTCACCTCGCGGCCGTGGACTCGCCCGATCTTTTTATAAACAACAACAACAACAACCGCCATCTATTCTTTTTCTTGTTGCGGTTAACATTATGATCAACATTGCCCATAGATTTCTTTAGGCATGTTTAAATATAGTACTTACTTTTAATACAAAATACGATCCAACTTTCACAGGCTACGCTTTGGCCATCTTTGAAACATATGTGCATGAAGGCTGAAAGCCCTATATCACTGTCAAACAGAATCTCGGTTTCGTCCCTAAGGCTTATGCCACAAGGTCGCGTGACCTATTTGTGAGCTATGATTCGCCAACGCATTGACAGAATTCTTGGAAACGGGCGTTGACCTCTGACCTCGTCATTTTGCGCGGGTTTCACAAGTCAACAGGGAGAATTTGTATGCAACTGTAATACCTTGCACGAACCAAACAAGGGTGTCGGAAAAAGTCATGCGAGACAATCGAGGCGTGTTTAGAGGAGCTTGCCTCAAATGTCACGACTGTGACGAGTTCGAGGCAGATGAGGGGGCTGGAAAGGCTTCCTGTGCGTATTGCGGATGCCCCCCAGCAAGTCATGCAAGGTCACCGGCCACACCGATCGATCCCGTCCCAGGGCCTTCCACCAGCGACAGCTCTTTCCACAAGGTACGATATTTAACACTGATGTAAGGCCCGTCTCTTTTAAACTTCATCGTAGAGCGCAACCGGCCGAGTAGGCTGTACTGGTGGATGGTGTACAGTTTAACTCTAAGACATTCTTTACAGTGTATGAACTCTTTCATATCAGCATCATCACAAGGTTTACCACTGATAGAATACACAATGCCATGGGCCTGTTGGCCATCTCTCCCAGCCCTCCTTATTTGCTGCAACAGGTCCTCCATGGTACGTGGTGCCCCATAGTGCACTACATATCTCACATCTTTAAAGTCAATCCCCATACTTAAGGTTGTTGTAGCAACCACTACTCTAACAGGTCCTTCTTCAAAACAAGCCAAAACCTCTTCTTTCTTGTGTTCATGTGTCGAGGCATGGTACATGGCAACAAGACAGTACTTGGATTCATGCTTTGGGCCAACATGGTCCCTGGGGGAATCTTTAATGTGGGCACTGCACGAAATTGGATATTTAAGCAGTCTTAAAGCATGCTTAAAGGTTCCGTTTTGGCACTCTTTAAGCATATTTAAGCAAATCTTTACGCGTGCTTAAATATTACTTTTAAGCTAGCTTTAAGTTTGTGCTTAATGTGCTTAATGGCACTCTTTTAAGCAACATTTAAGCACTGTAAAGAAAGCTTAAACATTGATATTTAGGCTACATTTACGCGTCTTAAAGGTTCCTTAATGGTAGTTATTTAAGCTACCTTAATTAGTTCGTAAAGGTGCTTAATGGCACTCATTTAAGCAATTTTTAAGCAGCTTAAAGTCAGCCTAAATCTTAATGTTTACACTACATTTAAGCGTTTTAAAGTGTCCTTAAAGTTTGTGGTTTAAGGTAGCTTAATTTGTCCGTAAAATGCGTAATGGCATTTCTTTAAGCCACCCTTAAGCACTTTAAAGTACGTTTAATACTCGTTGTGTACCAGTATTAAGCATGCTTTAAACTGCTTAAGGGTTGCTTAAATAAGTGCCATTACGTACACTTTACGAAGCGTAAAGTAAGCTTATATATATATATATATATATATATAAAGTAAGCTACATATGTATATATTTATATATATAACCTTGTAACTATGCTACCTTAAGTATTCACAAATCGTACACAATATACCGTCAACATTCTTTTTATTCCTTCATCAAGGATAACCATTCCATTTGATATTGCGGTTGGAAATTATAGCGGTGGAAGGAAAATGGACTAGCTAACGGCACTTAATTTTAGCGGTGTGAACAAGGCAGATGATCAAAAGTGTTCAATGTACATGTATTACGGTATTGAAATTTTAGCGGTAAAAAAAGTAACAGCTAAATCAGCTATAATTAAGTGAAAGTTAACAAATCAACAATTACAGTTCTAGTACTCAAAAATATTTCCGGGCTAACGAAATGTTGGGCATTCGGGGAACTGTTAGACAATACTTCTAAGTTAAATTGCATATAGAGTATTCCGAAGTCCTTGGTGCACATGTCAACTGAACTAAATGTAAGGAAAAAAACTAAACATGGCAAACGCTCCTCCAGACAACTTCTAAAAAAAACTACTCCATGAAACTGCTGTCATGGCCATCCTCCTCGGCCCCGACTTCCGTGTCTGCTGTGCGACCGTATCTCTTGCTGATGGCCCACTTCGGGGCACCCTCGGGAAGGTTTCTGTCTGAGAGTTCCTCAGACACCTCCCGAGGTGTGCCCTTTGCAGGAATGACGTCGTCCAGGGAGTCCTTCAGCTTCCTCAGCTTTCCGGACTCCCAGGCCAGTCTTCTCACCTTGAAGACTGGCCTCTCCGAGTCACTGTCGCTTGACTCGGATGACATAAAGCCCTTGCGCAGTGCCTCATCGGCTTGCCTCTTGGATCGCTCTGTCCAGCCGCTCTTTGCTTGCTGAAAAGCCTTCAGCCTCCTCTCCAGTTTCTGAAACGATATATGAGGTTAGACATTTTCTAAAGCTAATTTCTTGTCACTATCTCTCCCCACTCACTCTAACATGGACTGCTCCCAAAACCACCCCTCTAAACAGTAAGAATTTACACCTAGGCCCCCCCATACAATAGCACTATTATTGCAAAATCAATTGAAAGCACTATACAAATGGCTCTTCCAATGTCACTGAAATAGAACAGATAAAAAGATAAGAACCCAGCACTATATCTAATATATAGTATATGATCTAATCAGGTGACACAGCTTAACAATCTACTGCTTTCTGAAATTAATAACATTTAACTTAGAATTGCATTTTTATACGTTAACTCTGTACTATAGGTAGAGTTGTTAGACATGACAAAGGCCAAGCTTTATAGGGCTAACCTGTGTGAGCCTCCCGTTTTTCCGGACGACACTCCGATGGGCAGCAAACTTCCCCTTCTGGGCACGAACCCGGTCGTCCTTCTTGGACTTATAGTACCTCTTTGCTGCTTCTATAAATTTGAAAAAAAAAACATATAAAATGAAACAAGATGAATGTTTTTGTGAAAGTATAGGAGGATTCAACAAAGAAAGATATCCACCTGGAAGCAGGGTATCTTAGCCACTATCTAAAAAACACACACTCAAACACACATACACACACACACACACACACACATACACACCGTGACACACACACACACACACACACACACACACACGCGCACGCACACACACACACACACACACACATACACACCGTGACACCCACACATACACACACACGCACACACACACACACACACTCTCACACACACGCACATACACATATACAGACACACACACATACATAATTAAACACACGGGCATCCATTATCTGTCTGTCCAGTATTCGTGTCTATGTGCGGGACACAACACCAGCAACAGCTGCCTCTGTTCCGCGTTTATTGCACTGTTGCAATTTCAATA
This sequence comes from Branchiostoma floridae x Branchiostoma japonicum, assembly GCA_013266295.2. Lineage (NCBI taxonomy): Eukaryota > Metazoa > Chordata > Leptocardii > Amphioxiformes > Branchiostomatidae > Branchiostoma > Branchiostoma floridae x Branchiostoma japonicum. The sequence continues at coordinate 19,255,133 of CM023827.1, forward strand.
AATCTAATTGGGCTGTTTAACATAAAGATTAACTTTGGATTCTACCCTAGTTCCAATCCAAATTCCAAGCTCAAACCCTCACTAGTTCCTAGACGTTCAAACACCTATACCCCCTCCAATCATCTTCCGCCCCCCACCCACCATTCCGTTTTTTAACAAACGATTATCTGATTATCATGTACTGTAGAAACGTCATTTTATCTCGTCACACATTTCAAGTGCTATGAAATACCAATGATAAATTCCGTTTAGCTTACTATCCGAATAACACAGAACTTAAAATAAGTCACTTACTCTGCAAGTTGACGAGACAGAGGACTTTCTCCGTGTCTTGCGTCGTGGGCGGGAGCCCATGGGCGGCGTCGGGCTATCTTCCTCGGGTTCCCGCTCCTGTTCTTGCTCGGCCCGGCGGCGTTCTTGCTCCTCCAGTTGAGATTTTAGTGCCCGAAGTTCTTCTCTTTGAGCATCAAACTTTCTAACCATGTCCTGCAGGATGATGGCTAGGTTCTCGGTGTCTCCGCGCTCCGTGGGGTTGTCGCTAGACATATTATCGAACGGCGAAAATCATCGGATTCTAGGAAAAATTGTAACGCTAACTTGTCGTGTGCGTGTCTCAACAGCGAGTGACGCTCCGTTCCAACTGAAGGATTTCGAATGTCGTGTCACAAGAGCTGATTGGCTGTCATGTTATGGGAAGTATGAGGCGATTGGCTGATTTTAGACTAACATAAGTTAGCCGGTAGTCACAATGACATGTGAATTGTCTGGCACACATATTGTAAGCCAGCGTGGATGCAAATGACAGTCATTGTTACCTGGCGTGGGACCGTCCAGACATTTCACAACAAAACAATAGGTGAAAAAAAAACTTTTGCTGCAATATACACAAAATATCCATATGAAATACTTGACAGAAATATTTACTCATCTTTTCGTTTTACTGATAAAACACACCAAAAGTACACCTAGGAGCAATGCTCTAGCATACCTAGGTTCATAAAAGTTTGATGTCCGCAGCTAATAAAATGTTGCCAAGCTAGTGCGAGAAAAAGGGAATTGTTCTGAAATGAAGTAGAATGATGTTGGGCGCGTGAGCCGTCCGGCATTTTATTGTGTTCAGGCTAGGCAAGAAATTCTTGCGGAGCTCTAAGTAAAAGAGAAAGCGCCCTAAAAGTTTTCAAAAAACTGTAATAGAACGATATAATACTGAGGAATTCAGTATTTTAAAATCGCACTGCATATTCAATCTGTGAGTTTTAAATGTTCAGGAACTCAGTACAGCGCCGTACGTATTGACACGGACCGTAGTGAATTTCGGGTAGGTTAACGTTGTTGAGAAATTTTGGGTTCCTGGCTGATAACGGAAGAATCGTTCAATCTAAAGGAAAACTAAAGTAGTTTACAGTTTCCCGGTATCATGGTCTATCTCGGTTTGAAAAAATGCTTTATCTGCCAGTCTCGAGTTAAACATTCTGTGAGTTCTAAATGTACAGGAACTCAGTACAGCGCCGTACGTATTGACACGGACCGTAGTGAATTTCGGTTAGGTTAACGTCGTTGAGAAATTATGGGTTCCTGGCTGCTAACGAAAGAATCGTTCAATCTAAAGGAAAACTGAAGTAGTCTACAGTTTCCCAGTATCATGGTCTATCTCGGTTTGAAAAATGTTTTATCTGTTTATTTTCCTAAACTGAAGTAGAATGCTGTTAATTGGGTGCGCGAGCCGTCCTGCATTTGTGTCCGAGGCTAGGCAAGAAATTCTTGCGAAGTTCTAAGTACCAGAGAATACGCCCTAAAAGTTTGCTATACTTGTAATAGAACGATATAATACTGAGGAATCCAGTATTTTAAAGTCTTGTTTGGTAGATGTATAGAGTGGACGAAATCATTATTTTGGTACAGGTCGGGTATTTGCTAAAATAGCGCTAGCTGGCCGGGTGTATGAACTGAGCTGGAGCGCATTGCTTGACAGAAATATTTACTCACCTTTTCGTTTTTCTGATAAAACACACGAAAAGTACACCCAGGAGGAATCCTCTAGCATACATAGGTTCATAAAAGTTTGATATCCTCAGCTAATAAAATGTTGCCAAGCTTACAGTGGGAGAAAAAAAGAATATTGTTCTGAAATAAAGTAGAATGCTGTTGGGCGCGTGAGCCGTCCTGTATTTAATTTTGTGTCCGAGGCTAGGCAAGAAATTCTTGCGAAGTTCTAAGTAACAGAGAATACGCCCTAAAAGTTTGCTGTAACCTGTAATAGAACGATATAATACTGAGGAATCCAGTATTTTAAAGTCTTGTTTGGCAGATGTTTAGAGTGGACGAAATCATTATTTTGGTACAGGTCGGGTATTTGCTAAAATAGCGCTAGCTGGCCGGGTGTATAAACTAGAGCGCATTGCTTGACAGAAATATTTACTCACGTTTTCCGTTTTCCTGTTAAAAGAAACTAAAAGTACACCCAGGAGGAATCCTCTAGCATACATAGGTTCATAAAAGTTTGATATCCTCAGCTAATAAAATGTTGCCAAGCTTACAGTGGGAGAAAAAAAGAATATTGTTCTGAAATGAAGTAGAATGCTGTTGGGCGCGTGAGCCGTCCTGTATTTGTGTCCGAGGCTAGAAATTCTTGCGAAGTTCTAAGTAACAGAGAATACGCTCTAAAAGTTTGCTATAACCTGTAATAGAACGATATAATACTGAGGAATCCAGTATTTTAAAGTCTTGTTTGGCAGATGTTTAGAGCGGACGAAATCATTATTTTGGTACAGGTCGGGTATTTGCTAAAACATATCTGACCGTGTGTATAAACTAGAGCGCATTGCTTGACAGAAATATTTACTCACGTTTTCCGTTTTCCTGTTAAAAGAAACTAAAAGTACACCCAGGAGGAATCCTCTAGCATACATAGGTTCATAAAAGTTTGATATCCTCAGCTAATAAAATGTTGCCAAGCTTACAGTGGGAGAAAAAAGGAATATTGTTCTGAAATGAAGTAGAATGCTGTTGGCCGGCGCGTGAGCCGTCCTGTATTTGTGTCCGGGGCTAGAAATTCTTGCGAAGTTCTAAGTAACAGAGAATACGCTCTAAAAGTTTGCTATAACCTGTAATAGAACGATATAATACTGAGGAATCCAGTATTTTAAAGTCTTGTTTGGTAGATGTTTAGAGCGGACGAAATCATTATTTTGGTACAGGTCGGGTATTTGCTAAAATAGCGCTAGCTGGCCGGGTGTATGAACTGAGCTGGAGCGCATTGCTTGACAGAAATATTTACTCACCTTTTCGTTTTTCTGATAAAACACACGAAAAGTACACCCAGGAGGAATCCTCTAGCATACATAGGTTCATAAAAGTTTGATATCCTCAGCTAATAAAATGTTGCCAAGCTTACAGTGGGAGAAAAAAAGAATATTGTTCTGAAATAAAGTAGAATGCTGTTGGGCGCGTGAGCCGTCCTGTATTTGTGTCCGAGGCTAGGCAAGAAATTCTTGCGAAGTTCTAAGTAACAGAGAATACGCCCTAAAAGTTTGCTGTAACCTGTAATAGAACGATATAATACTGAGGAATCCAGTATTTTAAAGTCTTGTTTGGCAGATGTTTAGAGCGGACGAAATCATTATTTTGGTACAGGTCGGGTATTTGCTAAAACATCGATATCTGACCGTGTGTATAAACTAGAGCGCATTGCTTGACAGAAATATTTACTCACGTTTTCCGTTTTCCTGTTAAAAGAAACTAAAAGTACACCCAGGAGGAATCCTCTAGCATACATAGGTTCATAAAAGTTTGATATCCTCAGCTAATAAAATGTTGCCAAGCTTACAGTGGGAGAAAAAAGGAATATTGTTCTGAAATGAAGTAGAATGCTGTTGGCCGGCGCGTGAGCCGTCCTGTATTTGTGTCCGAGGCTAGAAATTCTTGCGAAGTTCTAAGTAACAGAGAATACGCTCTAAAAGTTTGCTATAACCTGTAATAGAACGATATAATACTGAGGAATCCAGTATTTTAAAGTCTTGTTTGGTAGATGTTTAGAGCGGACGAAATCATTATTTTGGTACAGGTCGGGTATTTGCTAAAATAGCGCTAGCTGGCCGGGTGTATGAACTGGAGCGCATCAGCCGATTCTGACACGCTTATACGATTACAATCGCTAAGCAGTACCCCTGCTTAGCCGACAGAGTCGCCTAAGCGGGATGGACTCATGGACTAGTCTAGCGTGCTTAGCGACTCTGTCGCCTCAGACCTAAGCAGACCTGCGCAAAGCCTGACGGGAACCCCGGAATGAACCAAGATGGCGGCGCCCAGTTGATGTGACGCGCCGGATTGAGGGGCCATTGAGTAAAAGAATACTCCATACAATAAGTCGTAGTACGGTCACGATATGTCAAAATGAGATTGAGACAGCAGTGAGGAGGAGCCAGTCCAGGTTGGCAGGTTCCATACCTTATGCCTGGACCTCGAGAATTCAAAACCTTGTGAATTGGTCCCCCGAAGGACAACCTGAAAATTTGTTGAATAATTTGAGAGCAGCTAAAATCCCAGAGAAACGACTTTTTACGTTGTGATGTCAATATCGTGTGTGTGTGTGTGTGCCAGTGTGTGTGTATGTGTGTATGTGTGTCACTGTATGTGTTAGGGCTGTGTACCGGTACGCAGTACCGATACTGTACCTAAAAAATTGATTAGGTACAGGTCCAAAATACCTAATCCCTCAGTATCGGGTACTGTACCTGTATAGAGTTGCACTAATCATATGCTTATTTGTGGCCTAAAATAGGGAAATAGCTGGTCCCCCATGTGTCCCAGAGACAGGGCAGTGTGTTCGTGTTACAGACTGACAGTGTTAACTTCCAGGAAAGATCTGTTGTGTATTAGATATGCTCCCTTTAGATGTCACTTTGGTCAGCTTTGAGTAGCATGAGGCCACTTAGGGTAGGAGATGAAAACTAAAACATCTTAGTTTTGCCCATGTTTTGTCTCAGAATTCTGCATAAACAAAAACGGTGGCCTGCATCGGGGAGGTCCCGACAACGCTCTACGTTATATTTTGAGAGCCGGCTACGTATTATGCTGAATTCAAGAAGCCTCCCCCATTACGCTTTACGATAAATTCCGGGTAGCTACAACGCATTACGTAAAATAAAACGGCGAATTACGCTCTACGTAAAATGCGCCAATTACGCTCTACGTTGAATTAGAGCGGTCCGTCTACGCTCTACGTAGAATTAAAATGGCCAATTACACTCTACGGAAAAGGGCATGCGGGCCCCCAAAAACTTACCTGAACCGTCAAGTTTATGAATGTTTATCTCATTATTGAAGAAGTTCAGAAGAACATGTTAATTTGCCGAATTGTTCAGGTAACAAAGTTACAGGTTCAGGTCCGGACCTGTACCTAAACCCGTATACCTGTACCTGTACCTAAAATGTGTTTAGGTACACAGCTCTAGTATGTGTGTGTGTGTGTGCTGAATAGATTATTAGGTGAGTGTCACGGAAATGTCATCATGGCGAAAAATGTCCAGACTATGCATGATGTACAAAATGACTAATAAACTGGTGGATATACCAAGTACCTAATACCAGCTCAGAAAAGAACAAGAAATAGTGATACCTTCAAGTATCAACCAAGCTATCAACCAAGGATTGAGGTGTTCAAAAACTCATTTTTCCTAGAACTATCGTAGAGTGGAACTCGCTGCCACCAAGTACAGTAGGGGCATCGTCACTAGATACTAGTAGCTTTAAACAATGTCTAGAGTAAGACGTTCAAAGGTTAGGTGTAACAGGTCGTTCGGTGTAATTTAGCCAGCTGCTGCCGCGCCGCGTGCCTGCAAAGCTGGTGTGTTACAGCAAAGAGTGGTTATACCGACTATACAGATACAGATTAATGATAGATATGAGACTGGTGTGATGAGGTGTTTGTATGCAAAAGTTTGTCTTTCACTGATTGCCCTAATCCTACAATCAAGTTAGGACTGTGTATATAACCTCCATTCATATACATACTAGCTACCATAATGTAACATTAATCCACTACCTTGAAAATCATTGTGTTAGGACTCTGCTCACAAGATATACTGGATCATGCAGAAATGTATACCTGGTGGTTGTTGCAGCAGTTTTGAATGGGTGGCACATTACTGTGATTACACAACCTACCTGTTATACTACCCCATACATGTTCAATGAATGAATGAGACCTTTATGCTCAACAGGTCATGGATAAAGCAGAAGTACATTATAATACTAAAACTATACAGACTAATGAGTGATGTAAACTATTTTTAACATATTTTACAACTAGACAAAAGCAGCACATTTCACTCCCCATCCCCCTCCCCCCAGGTAAAATACAATTATGTTAACTGAAATTCTTTTTTTTAAATTCAACTCCCCCCAAAAAGAAAACAACCCTGACCCCCCCCCCCCCCCTCAGAGAAATTAGATTTAGTGAGAGAAAAGAAAACATTTCAACTCCACTTACAGTGGTGGAGTGAAATAATAATGCTAGCGAGCGCAGCCTTGCCAGTGTGGACCAATTGGATGGAGCTTGGAAACGTGATGTGAAGACTAACTTGTGTCAGGGACCCCGCAGCAGTATAATCAAAGAAAGACTACTACAAACTACTGCTGGAGTGCAGTATATCGCAGGAACTTATACATCCTGATTCTTTCTTGGTGAAGGTAGGGCAGAGTTTCGGGACATAGGAACATATGGTTTTGTACTGCCACCTTTTTCTCTGACACAACTGTTCCTGATCAGTTTTAGGAAGAAACGTGGAGGCCATTTACAATTCGTTTTACACATTATTGTTGCTGTAAAGCCAAAACATTAGGAGGAAATGAAGCAACTAAATCAATATACTCCCCCCTCCCAATAAAATATAAAAAACATAGCACATATAACATTAGTTGGGGATAGCATAACATTAGTTGGGGAAGGGCTGGCTGGTAGCGCCTACATGTCAACCAGTTGTAGAGGAGCTCTCAATAGATACTTAAGCCAAAAGGCAATTACTAATCAGATAGCATCAGTACTCTGGCAAGAAGTCCCCTCCAGATATTCCCAGCATGCACTGTGATACCATTGATGTACACATGTATGGCAAAGGGTGTTGCAAAAAGGATTTTATGGGGTATATATATATGGAGAAAAAAGTTCTTGACAGCATTTTTCTGTACAAAATTTGGATATCGCGAAACGATGACCGATTTCCCCCAAACCAGCTTTATTGGGTTCGGGAGACCGCCCCGACATCATAAATGCATCTTGTTTCCCAAAATATCATAATTTCATCAATTAAGGCCACACCAATTTATTTTCTTGGTTAACGGATTTTTCTAGAAAAATAATGGAGCGGGCGGGCGAAATAAAATAAAAAATAAAAATTTGCGGTGGTAGTAAGTAATCCAGACTGCTGTTACAAAATGCTAGTATAGGGCACATTGAACACTTATTGAACTGGAAGGACCATTACTACATGATCCACTTCTGTTACATCCATTTTGACACAATTATTCGTAACATTTTGCAAGTTACACATCTTTACTGTATGACATCCCGATTCTGTATGTGGGTAACCAAGGGCATTATACGTGATATAATGTCCTTTGGGTAACAGAGTAGAGCAGAGAAGTTCTCCAAAACAATTCGTCTTAAAACTAAACATGTTGGTGTAATTTGGTGTTCTCAATATACAAGCAGTACTTCACAGATATAAAGCTTGCTTTGTGGTGCTTTGGTGTTGATATTCTTTTTCGTACACGAGCAAATTTGCAAGAAAAACAAGTTTTACTTCCACCATCATAAAATTATATGTACTCTAAAACATGACCCAAAGTCACACAATGTAAACTCTCACAAGCAAATTCATAGTCACAAACAACTTTAAAGGGGACAAAATTTATTCAATTTACATGTATTTACCTAGATCCTGCCTTAAGGCCACACCAATTTATTTTGTTGCTTCTCGGATTCGCCGCTTCAATTTTTTGCATTTTTGAAAAAAAAAATTATGCCCCGAGTAGAGAACTAACACAAAACAGGTTAAAATCCCCATTGAAAATGGCCACACAACAGTTCAACCAATCGAAGACCTTCTTTGTGGTCACATGCTACAGAACAACCAATCATAGAGCTCCATTTCAAATTCAAGATGGCGCCATAAGCCTTATACATGTAGTTCCTGCGCCACTCTAAACTCTCTAAAACTAGACTAAATTCATTGTTTAAAACTCTAAGTTGAGTTTGATTTTAGGTTTTAGTTCTAGAGTAACAAATTATGTCGGTCCAAGAGGATCCTAAACAGCAGAATTATGCGATTGTTCGTGCTTTTGAGGACAAACTTTCACCGAACTTTTCAGGCCATGGCACATGGTCTGGAAGCACCAACAGTCTGCAGGTTGGTATAAATGTTTTAGCAAATGTTTCTTAACGAATTATTCATGGTCTTCCCATGTGAGATTTCTATAATAAATATGGAACGATCTTAGGTCTTTATGGAGTACAGACAAAAATTTTGGGAGCACTGACTTTCTGATTATACTGCTGCTTGTAATATAGTAAATATATAGTATGCAAGGATTATGCATGTCACTTGTATACAAATTACTAATTTGCTCATGTTTTTTTTTTAATTATACCCAGGCATCATTCTCAAACTGCACCTTCTGCACAGCAGCAATAAAACATGGATCAAATGTCCCACTGTTTCACCAGGAATGTCTGGAGAAGGGTTGCTATTGTAAGAAAGGACAGAGGATAATGTACTGAAGTTTGAAAATTTTGTTTATCCAGGAAAGTACTTGAAAGAAATAGGAGAAATGCTGCCTCAGACTGTTTTTAATGCAATAGTGGCTTATTAAATTGTGGGTTGACAGATGACTGGGCAAACCTATAGTAGAATAATTTGTATTTTTTTTTATCCAGAATTGTAGTTAATAGATCAAAGGAAGGGATTCAATGCATAAAACAAGTGCCATGAAAGCTGAAAACTTTCATAATCCTGTTATTCTTGATGTTATGTAAGCCCTACATCTTCATCCCAGACTTTTTGAAATTTTTTTATTATTATTTTTTCGCCCTGTCGCTCCAATTTTTTCCTGAAAAAATCCGAGAAGCAACAAATTAAATTGGTGTGGCCTAATCCAAAGTTACAGCCTTCTCAAACAAAAACTCGCCATGCAAATGACTGATCCAATATGGCTTCCAGAAGATCGCGTCTGATTGGTCAGAAATTAAAACAATCCACGATTGGCTACTTTACATCATGTGACTAAGTGCAGGAGCGCCTCTAGCGAGATTGGCATCAACTGCAGCAAATTTCATTGGGGGTAATTTCCTGTTCAAGGTAACCAGCCTGTGGGGTCTAAACTATGACGTTTTTATTTTTATTTTCATTCGGCAAAAAAAGGAAGCGGCGAATCCGTTAACCAAGGAAATAAATTGGTGTGGCCTAAGGGCAAAACAGCATTTTCCGCATAAAATTTCGATATCGCGAAACGATGACCGATTTCCCCCAAACCAACTTTATTGGGTTCGGGAGACCGCCCCAACATCATAAATGCATCTTGTTTCCCAAAATATCATAATTTCATCAATTAAGGGCAAAACAGCATTTTCCGCATAAAATTTGGATATCGCGAAACGATGACCGATTTCCTCCAAACCAACTTTATTGGGTTCGGGAGACCGCCCCAACATGATATATGCATCTTGTTTCCCAAAATATCATAATTTCATCAATTAAGGGCAAAACAGCATTTTCCGCATAAAATTTGGATATCGCGAAACGATGACCGATTTCCTCCAAACCAACTTTATTGGGTTCGGGAGACCGCCCCGACATCATAAATGCATCTTGTTTCCCAAAATATCATAATTTCATCAATTAAGGGCAAAACAGCATTTTCCACATAAAATTTCGATATCGCGAAACGATGACCGATTTCCCCCAAACCAGCTTTATTGGGTTCGGGAGACCGCCCCGACATCATAAATGCATCTTGTTTCCCAAAATATCATAATTTCATCAATTAAGGGCAAAACAGCATTTTCCACATAAAATTTCGATATCGCGAAACGATGACCGATTTCCCCCAAACCAGCTTTATTGGGTTCGGGAGACCGCCCCGACATCATAAATGCATCTTGTTTCCCAAAATATCATAATTTCATCAATTAAGGGCAAAACAGCATTTTCCGCATAAAATTTCGATATCGCGAAACGATGACCGATTTCCTCCAAACCAACTTTATTGGGTTCGGGAGACCGCCCCGACATGATATATGCATCTTGTTTCCCAAAATATCATAATTTCATCAATTAAGGGCAAAACAGCATTTTCCGCATAAAATTTGGAAATCGCGAAACGATGACCGATTTCCTCCAAACCAACTTTATTGGGTTCGGGAGACCGCCCCGACATGATATATGCATCTTGTTTCCCAAAATATCATAATTTCATCAATTAAGGGCAAAACAGCATTTTCCGCATAAAATTTCGATATCGCGAAACGATGACCGATTTCCCCCAAACCAACTTTATTGGGTTCGGGAGACCGCCCCGACATCATAAATGCATCTTGTTTCCCAAAATATCATAATTTCATCAATTAAGGGCAAAACAGCATTTTCCACATAAAATTTCGATATCGCGAAACGATGACCGATTTCCCCCAAACCAGCTTTATTGGGTTCGGGAGACCGCCCCGACATCATAAATGCATCTTGTTTCCCAAAATATCATAATTTCATCAATTAAGGGCAAAACAGCATTTTCCACATAAAATTTCGATATCGCGAAACGATGACCGATTTCCCCCAAACCAGCTTTATTGGGTTCGGGAGACCGCCCCGACATCATAAATGCATCTTGTTTCCCAAAATATCATAATTTCATCAATTAAGGGCAAAACAGCATTTTCCGCATAAAATTTGGATATCGCGAAACGATGACCGATTTCCTCCAAACCAACTTTATTGGGTTCGGGAGACCGCCCCGACATGATATATGCATCTTGTTTCCCAAAATATCATAATTTCATCAATTAAGGGCAAAACAGCATTTTCCGCATAAAATTTGGATATCGCAAAACGATGACCGATTTCCTCCAAACCAACTTTATTGGGTTCGGGAGACCGCCCCGACATGATATATGCATCTTGTTTCCCAAAATATCATAATTTCATCAATTAAGGGCAAAACAGCATTTTCCGCATAAAATTTCGATATCGCGAAACGATGACCGATTTCCCCCAAACCAACTTTATTGGGTTCGGGAGACCGCCCCGACATCATAAATGCATCTTGTTTCCCAAAATATCATAATTTCATCAATTAAGGGCAAAACAGCATTTTTCGCATAAAATTTCGATATCGCGAAACGATGACCGATTTCCCCCAAACCAGCTTTATTGGGTTCGGGAGACCGCCCCGACATCATAAATGCATCTTGTTTCCCAAAATATCATAATTTCATCAATTAAGGGCAAAACAGCATTTTCCGCATAAAATTTCGATATCGCGAAACGATGACCGATTTCCCCCAAACCAACTTTATTGGGTTCGGGAGACCGCCCCGACATCATAAATGCATCTTGTTTCCCAAAATATCATAATTTCATCAATTAAGGGCAAAACAGCATTTTCCACATAAAATTTCGATATCGCGAAACGATGACCGATTTCCCCCAAACCAGCTTTATTGGGTTCGGGAGACCGCCCCGACATCATAAATGCATCTTGTTTCCCAAAATATCATAATTTCATCAATTAAGGGCAAAACAGCATTTTTCGGCATAAAATTTCGATATCGCAAAACGATGACCGATTTCCTCCAAACCAACTTTATTGGGCTTGCAATACTTCACTGACATTATATATGCATCTAGGTAGCATAATTTTGTCAATTCATCCAAAAGAATGTGATACCGGTACACAAGTTGGTTCCTTGACTTCAGATGTGTAATAGCGCAATTGCTTTCCTGAGGCCAAAACAGGTTTTTTGGGTAGAAATGATGACCAATACCCTTGAACCAATTTTATGGTATGCAGAATGATACCCTATATTCATAACATGAGGTCCGCACCTTGTTTGTCCTAGAATTTAGAAACATTACTTGTTCATATCTGAGACAAAAAATACGATTTACCGTGATCGCCAAAACCTTAAATGATAGAAACTCAACAATGAATTGTGGATTCGGCATGGGAATTTCCGTATCGACTATCAAAGCATCCACAAATTGATTAGTCAGATTTGAAAGAAATCTGTTTAATTCTAGGCGATCTATGAACTCCGCCGTTTTGGCAAGGCGTTGTCCGACAATACCGTATGTTTCTCATAGACGATTGTAGGTCGCATCTCACAGAAGTGCGCTTTCTTTCATAAAACAAGAAGAATCTGATATATCGGCACGAAACTTGCACAGTACTAGGCTAATATACTGCTCTTGCTGTGTTGTTAATAGATTTGCTCTTCCGTCATCCTTTGTGGACATACAGGACATTCACCTGTCTTCAATTTCAGTCAGGCGCAAATGTAGTCGGTAGCGTTGGTTCCTAGAACACTTTAGAGCCACATAGATCGCGTTCAAAGCAATACAGGTAATCCATATTTTGTAACCGGATAGCCTACAATACCATGTAACTTTAAACAGAGTAAATTGGACCGTGTCCTAAACAATTTCTTTAATTTTTACACGAAAACCCGTTAAAAATTGCCCTAGCGACATGTATCAGAAGTGCAGCGTGTAATAATAGAGGGGAATTCGGGCAATTATTTCGATGAAATTAACTAATAATCACGTAAAACACACTTTTTGTCGTTAGACTTGCCGTGACATCACATCTCCATCTTTCAAACTAGTTGTAACACTTTAAAAACAAGTGTAGGTACCCTAGCGAGATATGGTGAAACTGCAGCAAAGGAACATTGCGTTGGCATTCGGCCTCGCTTTACCAGATGCGTCCAGGACGTTTTGGTTTTTCATATCTCAGCTAGAATACAACGACGTCGTTCAAATTTGGCTGGTTTACTTCTGAAAGCCTGTGCTACATAGTCGTTGTAAGAATTCCCGTGCTGACATGATGGTTTATCACCGAATAATTTGTTGCTGAGTAACTGTGGAAAAATATCAATGGTGACAGGGTATCATCTAACCAAGGAGGTTCTCCGTCTAACCTCCTTGATCTAACCCGCCTAAAGTCGAGATCCTGTTTTTCAAAAAACTGTGCTTATCAAATAGATTTGCTCAACACAAGGAAAGTTGATTTCGACAGAATCATTCATTGCAGGCACTATTTCTAATATTTTTTTGTAATCAAGCCTTACTAAGGTCTAATTAAATTTGTGTCACACAAACACAAATTAACACACATACACACACACAAATTAACACACACAAAGACATACCAAAAATACTAACTTCATTTTTCATGTAGGTAATGATAGGTGTCATTCAACTTTGACGATTTATGCATTATGCATGCAATGATACATTTGAACATTTTCATTAAAAAATGCTACTGCACTTGAAAGAAATGACCGTAATACATTTGCACCAGCAGCATGTCGTGGTTGAATAGAAGTTATGAGCAAAGTAACTAAAAGACATAATCTGAGACACCATTTTATGTGAAGCCTGATGATGTTTTAAATGTATACTTTTCAGATACAAATTTCTGCACAGTGTTAATTTCATGTGCAGTTACATGTAACTACCGGTATATAAGCAAATGATTGAACTCAGTAAATATAATTTCAACAAAGCTCCAGATTGATATAACCTAATTTTACTTTGTATTTTGCTCAAGTTGGCACAGAAATTGACACAGGCTTTATCTTTGACATGTCTTGACAAGTCCCATCCTTATATTCATACATGTACTTCATCTGCTGTACATCTTTAGTTACTTCAAGCATGCTTCAAGAGTATACAAGATACTACATGCTGTCATGAAGTTGCTACTATGATCTACAATTCAAATTCCTAAATGTGCAAGGACCATCCTGAAAGCCAATGACTAAATGTCATTTCAAACAACAGTAATATAAGCTTAGTTCACCTTGGACAACTTTATTGTGCTAAAATGTGTAACCAATCCCTATGTTGTGTTGTTGTGAAAACTAAAAAGAGCATCTGGATTACTTACACAGTCTATAAACAGACTGGAAAACAAATCTGAGAAATACCCAGTGCATACTACTCCTTGGAGTAAAAAGACATACTATACGTACTATCATCATCTCTTACTGGTTAGTACCTCTTCTGTTGCATTTTCAGCATCGTTCCTGTTAACATTATGACCATCATCCTCCTCCTCTTCATCATCATCATCATTATCAGATTCACTATCTATCAGATATTCCAAGTCAGTAGATAAGTACAAGTCAGCACTGACCCTTGTGGGTACATTAGGAAGATCTGGATTTTTTGTCCCTAACAACCTGTGGGCAAAGTGCAGATGCCTTTCTATTGCATCACACTTTCCTACTAGCATTGCTACATCCCCCACAGTATCAGCAGCTCTACATGCTTGCAATGATTCTCCAATTACTCCAAGTTTCCTTATTCCAGTCCTTATAAGCCGGTCCGGGTGCATGTCCTGAGAGGTCATTTTCAGCTCTTCCTCTGCACTTTTCTTCAGACACAGTGCTTCAATCACCTGTCTCTGTACCAATCTAGGGACAGCTCCTCCTGAGGATAAATAACATAACAAGACAGAATTAAGTTATTTTATTTTGGCAGTCAGAGATCATTAAAACTCCCGGATGTGCATAACATACAAATTTGTGTATGACAATGACTTACTGATAACAAAAGATGATGATGATGATAGCACTACAAAAGGTTGACTTTCTAACAGGGCTCTCATGTTTTCCCTTTGAGTATAATATATAAGTTATATATCATAAACATATTATCTTGTAATGAGAGTAATCAGTTGTGAATCCAAGCAGACTCCTACATCATTTACACTTGTTGTATGGGTATGAAAATTTTAGACAAACTCACCAACAAATCTAGCTGTGTGTAGCACTTACCAGGTTGGCTGGCAGGCATCCACAAAGTTAATCAATTGTGGGAATACTGAGTCTTGTGGGGACTTGCCAATGCTGTTGTACTTGAGCTTCTTGTTGATATTCTTCAGCTGCCGACCCAATTTTGTGGCTATGGCCTGGCCATCTGGAGGAAATATAGATTGATGACAATTCAAACTCAAATACATATTCATGTATTATGCACATTAGATGGCAGAAATATATATAAACGACACAGATAGTATGACTTTGATAACCGTCCATGAAAACAACATTGCAAATGTTGCCAATCTAAAGTATCCTCCCTCATGTTTAAGTAGAACAAACCTGGGTACTTCTTCAATGACAGAAGGAAAGTCCTCTCTGATGCATCTCGCCAAAGTTTGTCCACCAGAGCCTTTCTCTCCGCCTGGTCAATGAGATGTAGTGTAGACTTGAACTCATCATGGTGTTCCTCCCATCAATTGACTTTGTGTTTTCTTTCCGAACACACAAGTTTTGCTCTTGTCTGAAAAAATATGCTTGTCAGTGTAGGAACAGGACATACGTGAAAATGTGAGAGTAGTTCGGTGGCCATTCTCTGTATATGAAGAGTAGTTGATGACGATGGGTGAAAAAGTATTCTTCCTAAACACACAAGTTTGTAATAGAATATTTCAGCACATATAGAGAGCACATATAGAGCACATTTTTAATACAGAGGAACAGCCTAGAATGCTGTTAATCTTAATAATTTGTAAACATGTCCCACAAACATAACTTGCTTTCCCACTGTTCTTGTGTTACTAGAATATATTTAGCTCTCGATTATTTGCTTTGAACCTCGTTGCTTTAATCAATCATCAATAAAATGATATCAGGGCAAGAAATGCCTCCTTCCCCCAGTTTGCACCATGCAGTTTCCCATTCCCAAGATGCATTGTGCCTGGGGGTAAAATCTCCCAGGTTGCATAGTGCAGGAAGGTATCCTGTTAACATTAAACAACTTGTTTTTCTGTGTGTTTTAAGGTGTTGGGGGCATTTTATGCTCAGTATTAATTGACTGACCATGGGGCAAACCTGACAACAAATAGATAATGAAATCTTTGTGTTCTTTTTAACATGAAATATGTGGTTTGCAACGTTACAGTGGTATATTGTCTGTCAATAGAAGAAATAATTCAACAGATGTTGTAGTATATAAATATTAAGGAGCAACATTCATTCTATCTATCTATCTATATACGTATATTACTGGGCAAAGCCCTCGATGGGGCATCGTGCCCAGGGTACACGGCTAGTGCGGCCGGTGGGGTGGCGTGAAAAAAAGAAAGTGTCCGACCAAACAAAACAAACATTTGGTGCACTGGTGAGTGGCCGTACTATTATATCCCAACTATATTTGGGAGTCAGACTCAGAGTGGCCATGTACTCACTGGGCCATCCCCGACTTGCAGGTGTTGACTGTAGGTTGTTTTAGGTTCTGTCATCAATGAATGTAAAAACACAACAGAAACACATCACAAGGCGCTATGTGGAATTTTTACACCCCTAAGCACAATGCGTCATGGGAATGAGAAACTGGTGAATGCCAGGGATGAATGCCTAAACACCTAAACCGACCTCAATCAGGCCTAATATGCAGTGTACGTGGGTTAACCCATTTTACGCTGGATACATTATCTAACAGTATGCAATTATGGTTAAAAATTACCTTTATTATGACAAAAGTTACCGCGCGCAGTGCATTCCGCGGCACCACGGTTGGTGGCGGAGCAGGGTCCGCCTTTTGAATATTTGATCATATTTATGTCAAGCTGCCAGAATGCTTCCTGACGTAAATAATCTATGTAAAATGAGGAAAAGTTAAAAGGCTTTATGCCGCACAGAAACTTATTAGCACCACTTCAATCATGTTTCCAGTGGTGGATTAAGCACTCAATACCTGAGGGGGATATTTTGCGGGGGACTGTATCACTCACTAAAAAGAGCCTCCACCTGAGTATCTATTATGTTTACCTATTGTTTTTGCTACGTTTCCTCTTCTTCTTCTTCTCCAAACAGTGACCTCAATGACCTGAACGAGACTGTCTGTTACCATGGTGACTAGAGTTGGGTTACATCATGTTGCAATTTTATAGTAGGAGGGATTTAGACTCCTTTATGACCATATATATAAATGTCTGAGCAGACCATATACCCCCCCCCCCATACGCGAAGGTAAACATAATATTTATGCATTTGCTTTGCAAATGTTACCATTCTAGTTACAAGTCATATCTTGAAAAATACTCGTAAATACGGCGTGTTTCCTATTCCTAATTGCATGGGTAATGTATCTAGAGCGTTACAAGGATTTTTAACCTATGTACACTGCTTTATATTAGGCTCGGATGCGGTCGGTGGTCGGTTGAATTTGCAGTAGGCAGACCCTGCCTCCCTCCCCCACACAAAACAAAATTCTTCATGTGCTACATGGCTCTTCTTGTCCTGAAACTACATTACCAGTCTTGTGCTGTATTAAGATAATGGATGTGAAAAATGTTAATGATATTCACAACATTGCGTAAAACGTATTTACCTTAGAAATTTTGGCAGCAAAATAATGGCTTCCTTCCGAATTTTACCACGCCATGCCGCCGCATGTAGTACGGTCATTTACTAGCTTGGTGCGGTGGTGGGGTCACAGGTATAAGGTATGGTACCTGCCAACCTCGACTGGCTCCTCCTCACTGCTGTCTCAATCTCATTTTGACATATCGTGACCGTACTTCGACTTATTTTGTATGGAGTATTCTTTTACTCAATCCGGCGCGTCACATCAACTGGGCGCCGCCATCTTGCTTCGGTCATTCCCGGGTTCCCGTCAGGCTTCGCGCAGGTCTGCTTAGGTTCGGAGCCCACAGAGTCGCTAAGCACATGGACTAGTCCATGAGTCCGTTCCGCTTAGTCGAGTTTGTCGGCCAAGCAGCGGTACTGCTTAGCGATTGTAATCGTATAAGCGTGTCAGAAGCGGGTGAGCGCATTGCTTGACAGAAATATTTACTCACGTTTTCCGTTTTCCTGTTAAAAGAAACTAAAAGTACACCCAGGAGGAATCCTCTAGCATACATAGGTTCATAAAAGTTTGATATCCTCAGCTAATAAAATGTTGCCAAGCTTACAGTGGGAGAAAAAAGAATATTGTTCTGAAATGAAGTAGAATGCTGTTGGGCGCGTGAGCCGTCCTGTATTTGTGTCCGAGGCTAGAAATTCTTGCGAAGTTCTAAGTAACAGAGAATACGCTCTAAAAGTTTGCTATAACCTGTAATAGAACGATATAATACTGAGGAATCCAGTATTTTAAAGTCTTGTTTGGTAGATGTTTAGAGCGGACGAAATCATTATTTTGGTACAGGTCGGGTATTTGCTAAAATAGCGCTAGCTGGCCGGTTGTATGAACTGGAGCGCATTGCTTGACAGAAATATTTACTCACCTTTGCGTTTTTCTGATAAAACACAAAAAAAGGACACCCAGCTGCAGGAGAAATCCTCAGGCATACTTGGGTGCGTAAAAGTTTGATGTCCACAGCTAACAATGTTGCCAAACTTACAGTGCGAGAAAAAAGGGAATTCTTCTAAAATGAAGTAAAATGCTGTTGGACGCGTGAGCCGTCCGGCATTTGTGTCCGAGGCTAGGCAAAAAATTATTGCGGAGTTCTAAGTAACAGAGAATACGCCCTAAAAGTTTGTTATAACCTGTGAAAGAACGATATATTACTGAGGAATCCAGTATTTCAAAATCTTGTTTGGGAGATATATAGAGCTGAGGAAATCCTTGTTTTAGGTACAGGTACAAGAG
Source organism: Branchiostoma floridae x Branchiostoma japonicum (assembly GCA_013266295.2). Classification (NCBI taxonomy): domain Eukaryota; kingdom Metazoa; phylum Chordata; class Leptocardii; order Amphioxiformes; family Branchiostomatidae; genus Branchiostoma; species Branchiostoma floridae x Branchiostoma japonicum. Next base: position 19,274,005 of record CM023827.1, read on the forward strand.
GTCTCGCCGTCACGCCCAGGCTAACGTGCGGGGCCGCGGTGTAGATCGCTTGACCGTACAGGTACAAGAGGTCTCGCCGCCGGCTAGCCCAGGCTAGCTAGCGCACGGGGACTGGCGCGGGGCCGTGTAGATCGCTTGACCGCACAGGTACAAGAGGTCTCGCCGCCGGCTAGCCCAGGCTAGCTAGCACACGGGGACTGGCGCGGGGCCGTGTAGATCGCTTGACCGCACAGGTACAAGAGGTCTCGCCGCCGGTTAGCCCAGGCTAGCTAGCGCACGGGGACTGGCGCGGGGCCGTGTAGATCGCTTTACCGTACAGGTACAAGAGGTCTCGCCGCCGGCTAGCCCAGGCTAGCTAGCGCACGGGGACTGGCCCGGGGCCGTGTAGATCGCTTTACCGTACAGGTACAAGAGGTCTCGCCGCCGGCTAGCCCAGGCTAGCTAGCGCACGGGGACTGGCGCGGGGCCGTGTAGATCGGTTTACCATACAGGTACAAGAGGTTTTGCCGCCGGCTAGCCCAGGCTAGCTAGCGCACGGGGACTGGTGCGGGGCCGTGTAGATCGCTTCACCGTACAGGTACAAGAGGTCTCGCCGCCGGCTAGCCCAGGCTAGCGCGCGGGGACTGGCGCGGGGCCGAGTAGATCGCTTTACCGTACAGGTACAAGAGATCTCGCCGCCGGCTAGCCCAGGCTAGCGCGCGGGGCCGTGTCTATCCCTTTACCGTACAGTTACAAGAGGCCTCGCCGTCGGCAAGCCCTGTATTGAACCCTTACGGCCCCCACTTTACGTAGCCTAATTCAAGCTTAAATTTTCATTTTTAAGCTAACGTTACGCACACTTAAATGCATCTTATCTGAAACATTTTAACTTAACTGCAAAAGTCATAATCATCTAGGTCTTTATGATTTACCGTTGTCAAGTACACACGTGGAGTACACTGATGGAAATCAGTGGTGTGTATCTTTACTGCAACATTAAGCGACCTTAAAGATCAGGTTATGTTTAAGTACACTTTACGTTGTTCTATAAGAGAGTGTAAAGATTGCCTGCCGATTGTGGCATTTACGATGACTTAAGTATGACTTAAAGAGTGCTTAATTATTTTGAAATATTTAAGCCTTATTTACGAACACCATTAAGCATGCTTAAATATCGGTTTTCGTGCAGTGGGGTGTACACTTCACTAGCATAAGGAATCTTTGGGCAATAGATAAGTACGTACCTTGGGGTGTAGAATTGCTTTTTCCCGCAATCCCCTAACTATCCAGTCAAAGCACGAGAAGTATTCTGCTTTCACCGTGACGCATGACAGTCGGATGTTTGGTTTGTTGGGGCTTGCTTCCACATATGTAGCATCCTTTTTCAGCTTCAACAGATGCACAATGTCTTTCCTCGCCTTTGCATCTGCAGACGCAGTCAAGGCGAGACGAGGGGTTCATGGAAAAGAAGTCAATATCGGCCAAGTGAAGATTACAAAAGTTGCAAGTCTCTCTTTTAATTTGCTCAGGTATTAGACTAAACCCCCCCATTCTTTACACACAAGCTCCAAAAGTATACTAATTACTATAGGATATATCATTATAGATTTTATCCGGCATAAGTTTTAGGTTCATTCAGATGATTCAGTGTATTTAGACACCAATGCAGTTTAGCAAAAAAATATTGTAGCAACTACCAAGTCAGATTACAAATGGGAAACAACTAGGGCCATCCATCCTCCTCACGTCCTAAGGTGGAGAAAGACTACTAGAGTAGAGAAATACCTGATTACACTGATACCCACACACACCGGCACAAAACATCAAAACAATGCATGAAAACATATATCTTCTCTTGTGTACAGGGCATCCCAAACAAGGCCGAAAGTCGTTTCTTTTTTCGACGAAATAAAAATTCACAACCCTTACCTGTAACATCCAGCTCCAAAAAAGCAACAATTCCCAGGAAAAAGACTTTTTACATTTGGTTTTGCCTCGCCTATCTCTGGATTCCTGACCTTTGCCCTACACTAGCTGCCTGAGCTCCGTCTTGAACTCCGTCTTCCGCCATTGTTCTAGCACCGTACTTATAACTACCCTAGTCAAAGTTTGAACACCTAGACCTTACCCACGGACCTCTAGATGCGTTCAAAATCAACCTGAGCAACACTGGCTACTTGCTAAAATCTCCCTGCTCTAATTTGACAACACGACCTTACCTCGACTTACGGCAACAAACAAAACAACAAATCATGGCAAAACGTATAACTTAGTCTATTGGTAGTCAAGCTGCGTGTGTCTCCAGCACTTTTCCCACAACAGATCCACATACCTTGGGATTTCTTCGGGTCGGCTCGTGTCGTGTCGGTCCTCGGCGTCACTCGGTCCCTCGGTCCGCGCGGTTCTCTCCCGGTCCGCACTCCTCCGCTCGTCTCTCCCGACGGTGATTTCAGCAGTATCCCATCCTCGTCGCCAAGTGTGAGCGGGGCCTGATGTTAGATTTTACCCGTGGTTCTTTGGAATACTGCCGGAGGGACTTCACGGAGAAATGAAGGACATAAGGCACAGAAGTTGGCCGTACAACATCGCCTGAGATTCGAACAGCTGCCACGCACTGCCTTCACAAGTACACTTAATCTAATTAACTCTGTAGTATATGTATGTCTTTCGGAGAAGATATGACGAATGTCGTGATTGTAGAAAGACTGACATGCAGACAACAGCCTACTTCAATTCTCCCTCAGGTGATTATTCGTCCCTGGCTTCTCTTTATCCTTTTCGTGGTTATGTTCTTTCATGTACAAACGTTAACAGGGTAGTGATTTTATGGCCAGTTAATTAGATTAAGTGTACTTGTGACGTCACTGCAGCCTCCTGGTGGAATAGGCAGTCATCAAACGTGAATATGGATTTGGGTCAAATATCACCCCAATGTGTACGGGACGGGTTTAAACCAATGAATCACCTTTTACAAACAGGATTTTGGGTTGAAAGGCACCAAAAGTGAAATTACTTTCCTTATCCTTTAAATACAAATATTTCTACCATGATGTTGTGTATAGGCAATTTGAATTACCCTGCAATTGGTTGTGTTTCCTTTATGCCTCCATAAATGCATGTGTTACATCTGGAAATGTTTATTTTAATGCAGCTGAATGACATCAACAACAACGATGAGCTCAAGGCACTACTGCAGGAAGACACAACACTAGACATTCTTCAGATGGTACAGTGGAACAGCCCAGGAGGACACATATCCATGGAGGATGTGACTACATTAAGGAAAGTCATTATCCTGCATGACTTGGTCTTCAAGAAGAAGGTTTGTCATCTTTATTGGTTTCCAATCAAACATAGTTGTCCATTGAACTAATGTCACCATAACTGTCACTCAATTTTGTTGCACTTGTGCTGCTCTGGTTGTATGATAGTGCGAATAATCACTTGTATGTTGAGGGACTTATAAGTTTGAACTATTGAACCACTATTACCTATTACTTTTCACAGTGTTATGTAAATTTTTACTTAAAGGTAAGCTCTTTAGAGAAGTTGCTCTCACATTAAACTTATATGTGTGAAATAATGAAGACTTATGTGTCAATCTCTTCAGTATGGTGTTGGGTAACTGAATTCCCTACTGTCTTACAGCCAGCCATTGAACAGATGAGAGAAGGCCTGGCCATCATGGGCATCATAGAGTACATGGACTGGGATGCATTGCTCTTCCAGGAGGTCTTTTCTCCTAGCAACGAGAGCTTGGAACCTGACGACATGATTGAGATGATTAATATCATCTACTCAGTACCTGGGGGCAACCCGTATGACAGGCAAACCAGTGTCATCGAGAAGTTTACCCTCTGGCTGGAAGAACTGAAAAGTGGAGGTTGGCTTAGCTCCAATTTTGCCTTGGCTGTATGCCAAATTCATGTGAAGACTTCCATTATTTCCCTACGTGGAAATAATACATCATGTTGGTTTTGTTGTGTTGTTACACTATTAATGTGAATTTTACAATCCATCTATAACAGATGAAATATATAACAGATGAAATATCATGCAGTCTTACCCTGAACTATGTGTATTAATTTTGTTGTTTATAATATATATATATATATATGAAACAAAAGGCTTCATTTTGCCCTCCTTTTACTATCCCGTTATTGATGTAAAAGCCAGTGTCAACTTCAAATCTTTTGTTGCGTACTTGAATAGTGCTAACCACATATACATGCTTATACATGTAGTTCCTCCCTACTAAGACACTACCTTTACACTACCTTTATAGTTTTCCTGTTATTCTATACACTTGTCTTTCTGTTACACTTAGGACATGACGGTGTGACGATCAGGGATGTTGACTGGATGTGATCGCGAGCCACCAGGTGGATGGCCAATGAGGCCTATGATAAAGTTTGTCAGGTGTGATGAGGGGTGCAGCTGTTTTGCCACCGCAAACACATGTGTGTTGACGCTGCACCTTCCGGTGCACCTGGCCAAACTGGCACAGGAGGACTTCAGTAGCCACATGACTAAGACAATAAAAGAGGGTTGTGGGTTTGGCAGGGACTAGTAATACACCTCGTAAATGTTTTATAAACTTTATTTGTGGTCTACCATATCACAGTCAGTACTCCATCAATACGTCTTGTATGTTGAGTAGGTGGTGAACGTAAACTGTGGAAGTTCATGATCATGTTTTCAGGTCATGTTCATATTAGTGTCAAGAGATAAAAATCTATGATGTTTATATAAGGTATCTTCTATGCTTTTTACTTTTGCATTTCAAAAGGTTGCAAGATATGACTGACTTATGTTGAAATCATTTCTCAAACATAATGTAGTCTACTGGATGACCATTTGAATTTTCTCTTTACTTTGTCCATCCAAAGAAGCCTACAAGAGACAGAAGGAGATATACATTTGTAGGGTAGTGCATATAACTGCTGAAAATCCTAAGAATTATGTCTCACTTCAACTTCTTTGTTCAAACTGCCTATGTGTCAAAAGGACAGACTTTTTTGAGAATGTCATACAGAAAATCAAGTGTGTGCCATCATTGATTGGACTCAGACTGCATATGTGTATCTAGAAGTACATGTAATACGGTTGAATACAAAAATAAAAGATCTAGTGGTTGTGTTATGTTTTGTCGCTTTTGTGGTTTGTGTCACTGGAGATTGCGTAAAACTTATCACAACAATGTGTCCTTTCTTTTCGTTTTTCAGAAACATGAAGTAGTAAGTTTTTCTGGTATATAAGCAGTTATGCGGGGCAAAATCGTTTTTTCTCTGCAGCTCTGTTGAAAAAAGTGAAAAAAAAACTATATTTTTCGACATAAAAATTTAAGTTTCACCAACACATTTGTGTCCATAATATCACCAGGGTCCATAATATCGCGACGTTGAGAAACAGTGTGCTTAAAGATATTTTTAGTGCAACATACTTTTGGTATGCACTGCTGCACACGTCAAATGTGCATACATCGGTTATGTTGCAGTAAAAATATGTTTTTAAGCATGTACTGTGTGTAACGTTACTTTTTCTCAAAGTGGCGATATCATGGACCCTGGTGATACACAGATGTGTGTACAGTTTCTACCGGAATTGAAGAGTCAACAGACGATACCGAAAAATCTATCGGAAGCTGTCAGGAAACCTGTGTTCACTGATATAATGTAGATTTTCCGGCCTACTTTTTTGGGCGGAATTGTAGCCCTTCAGCCTGGGGTTGTCCGCCAGGTGTAAAAATCGTATAAGAAACTCCGGTACGAGACCGAAGGCGGGAAAGGAGTAGTCAGAAACACTACATGAAATCCAATATTTAATAATGCATTAAAGCATCCGTAAAGGTTCCTTATTTGCACTCGAGTGCAAATAAGGAACCTTTACGGACGCTTTAATGCATTATTAAATATCGGATTTCATGTAGTGAAAGGTCCCGGATGTGATTTGTCGTCAACGTCACAGAGAAGTTAGCAGTTTGAAAAGTGCCATCAGGCCGGGAGTTGTCTCTTTGGTGTGACCTTGGGGTGCAGATCAACTGTGAACAGGTGTGTTCGCTATTTGGTGATTTGCTAGAAGAAGACAAGAATTTTCTCGTCTAGAGTTTGTTAAGCGAAACTTTTTCTAGTTTGGTGGTTTTGCGGGTGGTGAGGTAAGATTTGTTGTGGTGTATTTTTGTGTTTGTGTAAGACGTTCCCTGGTATTTGAGTAATGTTTTCAAGGTGAAATGAATTCAGGATTAGATTACCACAAAGTTGTTCTATGTTGTAGTGGAATTTGGACGGCAGTAGTGTAATTTTGGCAGGTCGGAGTGTGAGGACATGCTATTTCGGTATGTCGCATTGTTACATGTTGTAGGCTACAGGTAGTTACAGAAAATGTGTTCTTTGAATTGGAATTCGTATAAATTTGTGGTAAAAGTATTGAACATACAGCATACTGTTATATATGGCATGTTTTGCAAGGGTAATATGTAGATGGTGTGGGTGTGTTTAGTAGTTTTCTAACTTTGAAACAATGTAGATAAGGTTTACTAAATCATTTGTTTGATGTCTCAATTATGAATATGTTATCCCTTTATTTCTCAGGCGCAAGGGAGGACTGTCAGGTTATCCGGGTCTCTACAGTGACTGTGAAGGTGAAGACTGGACGCGAGGTTCTAGGTCCTTTTGTCGGCAGTGTCTTCTGATAAGGTATGTATGCCACTTTTTAAAGGCGTGGGTGTGTTTTTAAGTTTCTAACTTTGAAACAATGAAGGTAAATTTACTTAATCAAATTGTTGCTATGGTAAAAGTGGTAGTGTGAGTTGTGGTTTTTTTAATGATTTTTACATAGTATAGTGAGAGGTGTGTGCTATTTTGAGCAGTGAGAATGTCACATATTTGAGCTTGTAGTGGGTATCATTAGGGCTATTTTGAAGTGGTTATGCAGTGCTCAGTATATTAATTTGATTTTTTTAATGATATTTTAGGATGGAGACACCATCAGATCAGAGTTGACAGGTTATGTCCACAATGTCTCTCCTTTGAAGGATGGTGCAAAGTCAAAGTTTTTCCGGTTTGATTTCCAAACTTCGGAAGATGAGACAAAGAAAGCAATCTGCTTCAGTCCCCAGAAGAGGAAATTCTTTCGTGAGAAAGAACAAAGTAGCAGCCCTTGTAAAATCGAAAGATAGTCTTCTGGTGGTCCTCTTGATGGGGCCTTTTGAAAGGAAAAGTGTCAAATAAAGCTTTTAGGACGAAAAAGGTTCCTTTTTGGGTAAACGAAGTTGACGAGCCGGAAGAAGACACCACATGTATGTCGGCTGATGGAAAAATAAAACTGCTAAAGAAGAGAAATGCAAAAGAAAAGAAATGCCTACAGCATCCGGTTTGAGCGACGTTGAGCAAGTTGAGGGCCTCAACAGACCAATCATTGAGCAGTGTTGAGCAGGCTGAGCTGCTCAACGGGCCAATCAGGATGTGCGACCCCCGTATGTCAGAGTTCAAGCTGGGGTCAACCAACAAAGATGGCGGCCGTGTAGAAGCGGCGATCGAAGCGAGGCACCTTTTCTGCCATCCTGTCGCTTAGGTAAGGTCAATCTTCTTCGTCTTGGTGTCATTTTGTAGGGAATTCGGCGGAACTCATAGCTATCTAGTTTGGGTTTGTGCCGCGTCGAGAGATTTCGCAAAAATAGACAACTTCCTTCGTCGAAAAACCCCCATTGATAATGTATGGGGATTTGGGCCTGTGACCACGTGTATCTTTAGCCAAGTTCATCGTGCCGTAATTTCGCTCAGGTAAGACCAATCTTCCCCATTCTTGGCTTGTTTTGAAGGTCATTTGGTGGTGTACGAATATATCTAGGGGTAGAATTGTCTGTGTCGATTGATTTCCTGAAAATTGGCAACTTCTATGGTCAAATATGCCATTGTTTATGTATGGGGATTTGTCCTGTTATATCGTGTAATTTATCTTGCTGTAATTTCGCTCAGGTAAGACCAATCTTCCCCATTCTTGGCTTGTTTTGAAGGTCATTTGGTGGTGCACGAATATATCTAGGAGTGGAATTTTCTGTGACGATTGATTTCCTGAAAATTGGCAACTTCTATAGTCAAATATGCCATTGTTAAGAGATGCTGATTGGGGATGTTCCTGTGTATTTGAACAGAACAGATGCTCTTGACATCAAAATGAGCTGACTTTTCACTTAGATTGTTATCAATAACATTCGGTAGCTTTGTGATAATATTGAGAACCTTCTGTGTAAATTAAGGACGTGTGTGGCTAGTCCCCTATACATTTTGAAATGGATTTGTACTAAATTGTAACGTGGATTTCCTAATAATCTACATGTACATATATGTGCTGATTTTGTCTATAGGGAAAAATTACATGTGTATTCAAAACCTTCCAGTAGTTTGACAACTGATTGATACTGGACCTAGGCACAGTATGTAAAAGCTGAACTGAACTACATCATGAAGTACATGTAATGAGTATCTGTGTTTTACTACACCAGGTGACGGTTAAACATGGAGAGGCAGCTTCATGGATGAACTGTGTGCAGCAAGACTTTTACAGAAATGTCGAACATGACCCGGCACTTGAAGACTTAAGACCCGAAGGAGAATAAGTGTGAGAGTGTCAGACAGAAGCTTCGTACAAAGACAGTCACCGTAACCTGCACCAGGACCCACACAATCCTCTGTACAGGCAGGGACATCAGTATTTTCACCTGCTTCTCCTTTATAATCTTTGTTTATTCCCGAGTCTATTTGACATGCTATAACTGCAGTTGTGTAGGTCTTTAGAAGTAGCCAAACATCTCTGTATATATTCTGACACTACATTTTATTCTCTACTTTACTTTACTTGTAAAATGTGCAGAAGAAAAGAACTCCTGGCCAGAGTGGGGCTGCCAATATTGGTAGCTGTTGTGTCAAAACATCACGGGAGAACCTTCTGCCATTGTATCGTAACCTGAACAAGGAAGGAAGGGTTCTAAGTTCTAAGATGAGGTAGTAGTTAGAAGTTAGAAGGTCAGAATGTTATAAAAAAAGTTTTGAAATGTCTACAGCACTATCAAGGACTTGTATGCAGTATTGAAAAATCGTTGATGAACTTTCAAGTAAAGCGCTATGTTTGTTTTTTTTCAAACAAAGTCAACTATACAATATATTTTGCACATATGTATTTTAATGTGTAACTTCCTTTCAGAAGTAAATGAAGTTGAGTTTTCAGTGTGATTCAGTGTATTAAACATGCCCATAGTATGCCCATAGTATAATGTTAGTAAGGAAGAAATTATCTTGCATTTGCTAACAAATACTAGCATGCTGAGACTTTTTCTTTGAAATTTATAGAGAAAGGCAATATTACGGCATTTTCGCATCATTTCGGTCCATTTTCCTCTTTAATTTCATTGCCTAGAGCTTAATTTAGAAAATCCAAGCAGAGGTGAGAGTCGATCCTCAAATCCCAAGATTTAGTGATCGCCACGCTCAAGAATAAGTACTTAGGGGGGTCATCCGCCGTTCCCAGGCGGTCTCCCATCCAAGTACTGACCGGACTCGACGTTGCTTAACTTCCGAGATCGAACGAGATCGGGTGTACTCAACGTGATATGGCCGTAGGCGAGAGATAGTCTTCTGGTGGTCCTCTTGATTGGGCCTTTTGAAAGGAAAAGTGTCAAATAAAGCTTTTAGGACGAAAAAGGTTACTTTTTGGGTAAACGAAGTTGACGAGCCGGAAGAAGACACCTCATGTATGTCGGCTGATGGAAAAATAAAACTGCCAAAGAAGAGAAATGCCAAAGAAAAGAAATGCCTACAGCATCCGGTGTTCCCAGGCGGTCTCCCATCCAAGTACTGACCGGACTCGACGTTGCTTAACTTCCGAGATCGAACGAGATCGGGTGTACTCAACGTGATATGGCCGTAGGCGAGAGATAGTCTTCTGGTGGTCCTCTTGATTGGGCCTTTTGAAAGGAAAAGTGTCAAATAAAGCTTTTAGGACGAAAAGGGTTACTTTTTGGGTAAACGAAGTTGACGAAACGGAAGAAGACACCTCATGTATGTCGGTTGATGGAAAAATAAAACTGCCAAAGAAGAGAAATGCCAAAGAAAAGAAATGCCTACAGCATCCGGTGTTCCCAGGCGATCTCTCAGACAAGTACCTATTTTAGCCAATGGTTGAGCGACGTTGAGCAAGTTGAGGGCCTCAACAGACCAATCATTGAGCAGGGTTGAGCAGGCTGAGCTGCTCAACGGGCCAATCAGGAAGTGCGACCCCCGTATGTCAGAGTTCAAGCTGGGGTCAACCAACAAAGATGGCGGCCGTGTAGAAGCGGCGATCGAAGCGAGGCACCTTTTCTGCCATCCTGTCGCTTAGGTAAGGTCAATCTTCTTCGTCTTGGTGTCATTTTGTAGGGAATTCGGCGGTCCTCATAGCCATCTAGTTTGGGTTTGTGCCGCGTCGAGAGATTTCGCGAAAATAGACAACTTCCTTCGTCGAAAAACCCCCATTGATAATGTATGGGGATTTGGGCCTGTGACCGTGTATCTTTAGCCAAGTTCATCGTGCCGTAATTTCGCTCACGTAAGACCAATCTTCCCCATTCTTGGCTTGTTTTGAAGGTCATTTGGTGGTGCACAACTATATCTAGGTGTGGAATTTTCTGTGTCGATTGATTTTCTGAAAATTGACAACTTCTATAGTCAAATATGCCATTGTTTATGTATGGGGATTTGTCCTGTTATACCGTGTAATTTATCTTGCTGTAATTTCGCTCAGGTAAGACCAATCTTCCCCATTCTTGGCTTGTTTTGAAGGTCATTTGGTGGTGAACGAATATATCTAGGTGTGGAATTTTCTGTGACGATTGATTTCCTGAAAATTGGCATCTTCTATGGTCAAATATGCCATTGTTAAGAGATGCTGATTGGGGATGTTCCTGTGTATTTGAACAGAACAGATGCTCTTGACATCAAAATGAGCTGACTTTTCACTGAGATTGTTATCAATAACATTCGGTAGCTTTGTGATAATATTGAGAACCTTCTGTGTAAATTAAGGACGTGTGTGGCTAGTCCCCTATACATTTTGAAATGGATTTGTACTAAATTGTAACGTGGATTTCCTAATATCTACATGTACATATATGTGCTGATTTTGTGTATAGGGAAAAATTACATGTGTATTCAAAACCTTCCAGTAGTTTGACAACTGATTGATACTGGACCTAGGCACAGTATGTAAAAGCTGAACTGAACTACATCATGAAGTACATGTAATGAGTATCTGTGTTTTACTACACCAGGTGACGGTTAAACATGGAGAGGAAGCTTCATGGATGAACTGTGTGCAGCAAGACTTTTACAGCAATGTCGAACATGACCCGGCACTTTTGAAGACTTATGACCCGAAGGAGAATAAGTGTGAGAGTGTCAGACAGAAGCTTCGTGCAAAGACAGTCACCGTAACCTGCACCAGGACCCACACAATCCTCTGTACAGGCAGGGACATCAGTATTTTCACCTGCTTCTCCTTTATAATCTTTGTTTATTCCTGAGTCTATTTGACATGCTATAACTGCAGTTGTGTAGGTCTTTAGAAGTAGCCAAACATCTCTGTATATATTCTGACACTACATTTTATTCTCTACTTTACTTTACTTTACTTTACTTGTAAAATGTGCAGAAGGAAAGAACTCCTGGCCAGAGTGGGGCTGCCAATATTGGTGGCTGTTGTGTCAAAACATCACGGGAGAATCTTCTGCCATTGTATCGTAACCTGAACAAGGAAGGAAGGGTTCTAAGTTCTAAGATGAGGTAGTAGTTAGAAGTTAGAAGGTCAGAATGTTATAAAAAAAGTTTTGAAATGTCTACAGCACTATCAAGGACTTGTATGCAGTATTGAAAAATGGTTGATGAACTTTCAAGTAAAGTTTTTTTTTCAAACAAAGTCAACTATACAATATATTTTGCACATATGTATTTTAATGTGTAACTTCCTTTCAGAAGTAAATGAAGTTGAGTTTTCAGTGTGATTCAGTGTATTAAACATGCCCATAGTATAATGTTAGTAAGGAAGAAATTATCTTGCATTTGCTAACAAATACTAGCATTTGAGACTTTTTCTTTGAAATTTATAGAGAAAGGCAATATTACGGCATTTTCGCATCATTTTGGACCATTTTTCTCTTAAATTTCATTGCCTAGAGCTTAATTTAGAAAATCCAAGCAGAGGTGAGAGTCGATCCTCAAATCCCAAGATTTAGTGATCGCCACGCTCAAAAATAAGTACTTAGGGGGGTCATCCGCCGTTCCCAGGCGGTCTCCCATCCAAGTACTGACCGGACTCGACGTTGCTTAACTTCCGAGATCGAACGAGATCGGGTGTACTCAACGTGATATGGCCGTAGGCGAGAGATAGTCTTCTGGTGGTCCTCTTGATTGGGCCTTTTGAAAGGAAAAGTGTCAAATAAAGCTTTTAGGACGAAAAGGGTTACTTTTTGGGTAAACGAAGTTGACGAGCCGGAAGAAGACACCTCATGTATGTCGGCTGATGGAAAAATAAAACTGCCAAAGAAGAGAAATGCCAAAGAAAAGAAATGCCTACAGCATCCGGTGTTCCCAGGCGGTCTCCCATCCAAGTACTGACCGGACTCGACGTTGCTTAACTTCCGAGATCGAACGAGATCGGGTGTACTCAACGTGATATGGCCGTAGGCGAGAGATAGTCTTCTGGTGGTCCTCTTGATTGGGCCTTTTGAAAGGAAAAGAAATGCCTACAGCATCCGGTGTTCCCAGGCGTCCAGGTGTCCAAAAACCACATGGCCGAAGGTTACCTCAACATCAATTCCCTAGGTATACATTCGTGGAATTTTAAAATTCTTTTAAAGGAAATGCGTCCGCCCCTGAGGCGTCGCCAAAAAAGGTGTATTTTGTCCTCACTATTTTCTATTGCCGTCACTGACCGAACAACTCATGACAAAAAAGTGTACACATCCGACAGTGCCGAAACTTTCCGACCGGGTTATGTCAGTAATAAACAATATTTTATCTGAAGTCCTTTTTATTTCAGCTGGGATTTATCAAATAAAATTTATGATCTACATAAACATACGTTTCTTGGTCGCAATTATTTTCTGAAACGGACTATTTTAGATGTTTCTTCTGTACAGGTCAACCCATAGAGAATCCGGACATGTTCGTCTGGCACGTGGGTCTGGTGATCTTTGAATTCTTCATCAGGAAGAAAATCTCAGCATCCATACAAGAATCCCTGGGAAAACACAATCAGTCCTTGATGATAGCAAAATTAGCCGTTGGATGACTCTTGACTTGTACTTCAAGTGACTAAGTAGCAAACACTGACTGGAAATGGTAGAACATCCAGCTTACTCAGGGTGTATTAGTTAGGTGTTCTTTAGTAGCTGACAAGCCTCCTGGAAACCCAGACCTCGGGGACTGTGCCTCTGGCTCAGTGGGGGCTTGTTCAGCTTAGTTTAGTTAGATGGGTTTGTTGGATGTTAATGCCTCAAGTCATTTTCGTCATGTTTGCTGTAATGAATGATTTAGAAAACTTACGGGAAAATTGCACTTTGTTGTAATTGCAACCATTTGTAAACATGTCCTGATTGGCAGTACTAAGATTATTGAACCGCCTTGGCAGTACTAACGCAAGTAACATGCTCTGTGGGTAATTATCGTAGGTACTTATCCGAACGTGTAATTTGCCATAGCACGCCATTACGAAGTATGACAAAGCACGTGTTATTGAATCGTATTCTAATCTACTTTACTAGCGGTAATCACTGCACGAAATCTGGGATTTACCAAACTTACCATGGGTATGTAAATTGCTGGTAAATATGATATACTACATTTACCCACAAATACCACAAATTTACCCGGTAAATATAGGTAGATATAGGGTAAATATCAGTATCCCTCTATAGCATATAGCTAATAAAAGACCCCTCGAGCTCCCATCCTGAGATATCCAGCCCTCATCCCATATATCCAGGACATCCTGTGTAAGCTCCTCTAGCCCATACTCTGCCAATGAGTGCCGGATAAGAGCACCGGTCCGGATAAGAGTTCTGGATAAGAGCCCTGGTCCGGATAAGAGTCCTGCTTAAGAGCACCGGTCTGGATAAGAGTCCCGCTTAAGAGCACCGGTCCGGATAAGAGTCCCGGATAAGAGCCCTGGTCCGGATAAGAGTCCCGCTTAAGAGCACCGGTCCGGATAAGAGTCCCGCTTAAGAGCACCGGTCCGGATAAGAGTCCCGCTTCAGAGCATCGGTCCGGATAAGAGTCCCGGAGCTGGTCCGGATAAGAGTCCTGCTTAGAGCACCGGTCCGGATAAGAGTCCCGTATAAGAGCCCTGGTCCGGATAAGAGTCCCGGATAAGAGCCCTGGTCCGGATAAGAGTCCCGGATAAGAGCCCTGGTCCGGATAAGAGTCCCGGATAAGAGCCCTGGTCCGGATAAGAGTCCCGGATAAGAGCCCTGGTCCAGATAAGAGCCCCGGATAAGAGCCCTGGTCCGGATAAGAGTCCCGGATAAGAGCCCTGGTCCGGATAAGAGCCCTGGTCCGGATAAGAGCCCCGGATAAGAGCCCTGGTCCGGATAAGAGTCCCGGATAAGAGCCCTGGTCCGGATAAGAGCCCTGGTCCAGATAAGAGTTCCGGATAAGAGCCCTGGTCCGGATAAGAGTCCCGGATAAGAGCCCTGGTCCGGATAAGAGTCCCGGATAAGAGCACCGGTCCGGATAAGAGTTCCGGATAAGAGCCCTGGTCCGGATAAGAGTCCCGGATAAGAGCCCTGGTCCGGATAAGAGTCCCGGATAAGAGCACCGGTCCGGATAAGAGTCCCGGATAGGAGGGTTTAATAAATAATGAACAATATTACTTTCATAGTAGATGCCATTAGTTTCATAGTAGATACCACGTAATAAATACTGAGAATGGAAAGATATTGACAATGACAATGACAATGATGTTTATTTGCACATTCATGCCCATGCGGGCTAAATGCAGTACATGAAGTTTACATGATAACGTTACATATGTATAAATACTACAACTCTATAGAAGAGCTACACTACATCTACTGTATACAAATGAACGAACATATAAGGCTATCATTGATTATATAGTTTACGTGTTTCTTCCCTCTTTTTAAAACATGTGTATACAAATTCACAGAGTTTTTGTTGTACATTATTGTTAGGGGATGACATGATATATACAAATAGATCATCTTTTACTAACTGTTTACATCTTGTGTCTAAATTCAGGGCACCGATAAAAGAATCACGCATTTCCCTGTATAACCTACAATCTAATACAAAATGCACTTCATCTTCTACTCTGTTGGAGTCACAAAGTGTACACAGTCTTTCGTTCGGAGGAGTCCGGTTGTGTCTTCCTACTTCAATTTGCAGTGGGTGATCGCTGATTCGTAATTTAGCCATGGCTCGGCGATGGCTAAAGTTAGGTAAATTCAAGTATTCTTCTCTTTCGTAAGTGTGTTTGAATTTTGTATTATATAAACATGTGGTAACTTCTGCATGATGTTTCTTTCAATAGATGTAAATCAAACTCACATACACATTTCAGAATGTACAAAGTTTAACAGCTTTTAATCAGAAAATAACATATAACTTGACACTGAATGTCCAATGAGGAAAGCAAAGTTTTACACTTCTACAAAAAAGGTAGAACATTTCATCACTTCAAGCTTCAAAGTTTGAAAAATAACATAATGATTGCAACGTTATGTTCTGTAACAAGGATATATTTTGATTTACACTATGAAGAAAGTAAATCAAAATGCCATACTTCTAAGTATTCATAGAGTTAAATATCACAATGCAAACCTGAGGCATGAACATGTGGTATTTACTTATGTTTTCAACTATCTGTTATATTTATTAGTATATCATCTACACCAAAAGGGTCTCATGATGCAATAGGAAAGTTAACATGATGAAATACACATTTTAATTGCTGATAATAGAATAATCACAACAGTATACAAAAATAATTTCAAGATTATTTACAAATATATTACATTTTTACATGTTGAACATTGTATACACAATACATATGTCTTCTTTAACTCTCTGGTATAATGTGCAATGTCTCAAATTACAAGAAAATGCACTCCAGGCCGCTCCAATTGATTTTCTGGAAAGTACCAGTGAAAAGGAAGCAATTGGCCCGGGCAGCTGGGTGACAAACTGGAATATATTGCCTCCCTAAAATGTGTCTGCTATTAGCCGTCAACTTGGCTCTCAATCCGTTTTAGGTTAAAGAAAGCACTGTTTTGTATTCCGGAAAATTATTGATGTGGCCTCACATAGGAATGAACGTACAATGTTGTAAAACTGACCGCTACAGAAATAGCGCCATTCCTCATGTGACAAGGTTAATAAACAATTGAATCTTAATGCCCCTAATAAATAAGAGTCCCTTCTATTTACGATTACATTGTTGAATATTGCATTCCATGATAGGACAATTCAAACTTGTAACATATGTAATCAAGAAGAAGAGGAACATTGGCAGATATTGATTCTGTAAATTTTGACCCAATTTGCATGATTAATGAGAAATTCTATAATTCCGTAAATGGTAAATGGTGGAAATTTCATTATTTTATTTGGAAGTTAAGTGAATGTGAACCCAGTCTGCACACAGTCTACATAAAGCTAATAACTGAAGTATCTATCTCTGGGGCAAACAAACATAACCTCTCTATTTTGAACTTGGCCAATAGCTTTTACAAACTTAGACTTTATCCTCTGAATAGGTATAAAACTTGCAGGACCTTCCGCATCGAATACTGTAGGATGCCATGCCTCTACAGGCTTTCCACAATGTGTTCGCATAGAGTCAGGTAGCCTGGAGTACCATTGAACCTTTGCAATAAGGTGACTTTGAGACTCTCCGTGTTCTAGTATGATGATATGTTTCAGAAAATATGAAATCCTTCCAGGCCTTGGGATACGATCCATGTCATTGTAGTTTTGAATGTGACCATCAGTCCCAGCCCAGTGGGCTAGTATTTCTGAGGATCTGCATGATCGTGAAGAGTAAGAACCGATGATTGAACCAGTCACTTTTACAGTTTTAATCTTTAAGTATGACTGACATATGACTGTCTCTGTATGAAGGGCAGGGTAGATGGATTTATACATGCTTACAATATTATTAAAGTCATCATCCCCAAGTACTGCAGGAACACCTTTTTCAAGCTGAATTTCACGCTGAGCGTCAATTGACCAAGTTTGATTCTCAACTGGAGTTTTAAATGATGACAATTTGCCCCCAAATCCAAACCCCACATCATTGTTTGTTCCTCTAGTATCTTCCTCAAAAACATTTGCCATGGCAGAAGTTAGTGGAGAAAAGGCCTCACGGAAATATGTTGGTTCAGCTATATCAAGAAGATGGCGTTCTTTATCAAATTTCCTCATGATCTGCAACTCAACTTCACGATTATTACTAGGTTGGTCACCTAATATACCATTAAGTCTTTTAAAACTGAATAGCCAAAACGAGTACACGGGACCGAAATCTTCCATGCAACCTTTAAGGTGTGCATGCAAATGCATATTTGGTGTAACACGATCCATACCATACAGGCTTTCAAATTTCTTACAGAATTCAACTAACAATGAATGGGCTAACTCTATACTTGGTTTTGTGATGACACGAGAGGTAATGAGCCTACAGGCAAGGACAAACTTTCGCCAGCACTCCAGATCCTGACCAGAAATAACATCCTTAAGTGCAAAGATGGAGTATATTATAGTCCAGTTCTTAAACTGGTCCGCCGTAAAGCCACCAAAACATGATGCTATTTTTTTGGGTATTTTACCAATGTCGCTTGGCGCCTCCACATTATCCACTTTTTCCTGAATTGTTTCAAGGTCCTTATCAGTCAATACACCTGTGTTCTTCCAAACTTCTATCATTCTTTTAGCGGTGCCAAGGAACAGATTATGCATGGGGTCAATCGTGCTCATGCGAATAATATCAATGTAAGGGAGATTTATCAAAGGAGAAAATCTTGCACCTGTCAATCTTTCAAGTTGTTCCTGCTCAGTTTGTGTTTTACATTTCAGAACATGATTCACAGAGGCCAGATGGTCCTCGTGTGTTCTTGGGTCCCAGTTTTCTACATCAAAACCACCAAAACATTTTTCTCCAATAGTACCTGGGAAAGATTTCTTACATTTGGAACATCCCTGAGTAGCAGTGTGCCCCATAAATCCACACAACTTCCTTGTTGCAGGAATGTCACATCCAACACACAGCAAAGCAAGTCTAAAAGTCTTTTCAACTGTACCTGAGAGAAAGCTTCTGACTTTAAAACCCTCATTCCAAGCTACCTGTAATTCTTCAACAAGTGGCTGAATAAAAGTGCTTGTTTTGGGCTCACCACCCATGTCTGGAATGATACCAACTAAAATTATGTTGTTTCGCTTAAAACGTTCCTCGCGTGGCAGATTAAGAATAGCAAGATAGATAACACCAACTGAATATCTAACATGTTTAAAAGCTTGAAACCAATCTACGTTCAAGGTTAATCCATAATTTCCTTCTTTTGTGAAAAAGTCATGTTTTAACAGGGTCATTGAAATCCTTCCATATTTTACCATCATAGATATCAGTCATTCTGTCACCGTTTTCAGGCCTTTCTTTCCACAGTTCACATGACTTTTCAAATCCCTTCCGCTTAACTAGAGCTGAAATGGAATCAATCAATGGTTTATAACAGTATATTTTGAAGGGAACAAGTTTAGTGCCCCCACTAGGGAGTTTGACATGTTTCAATAACTTCTGGCCACAAGGTCTTCTACGCCTGCGTTGAGGATGGTTAGGGTATTTCGAAAAAGTACATCTTTTGCTTTCTTCTACCCCTCCTACAACAACCTTGCACTCAGTGTAATCATACAAACTACAACATTTAGGGCAAACTACATACTTTATGAAACGGTCATCTCTATAATTCAACTGCCTCCATACCAAGTATACTGAACCAGGAAACAGAGGGGACAATGCAGCGATGAAAGAAGAATGTCCTGATGCTATATTAAACCACTGGTGCAAGAAGTTGAATAGATTATCCATAGCATTATCCGAAATGAAGTATTTTGCTTGCCACAATAGGATAAACCAGCAGAGCCACTTTACCAGACAGGTGAGCATACCTTTTGATGACATTCGGGGCTCACTACTTGAAGAATTATTCACAAAGTCTTCGTCAAGGCCAACATAATCGTTAGCATCGTTTTCCATCCAGATTTCTTCAGTGTCATTCTCTTCTGGCACCGATTCATCTACATCATAGAATGATTCTATATCTTCCTCCCCATGATTTCTAGTTTGTTTCAATTTCCTACCCACATTTAAAGGTTCAGAATCCACTAAAGATTCACTGCATTGAGGGTCGGATTCAGGAGACTGAGGGTCAGATTCAGGAGATAAAGGGTCACATTCAGAAATGCTGGCACTACATTCAATTTCAGAATCAGAACTTTCGTCATACTTTGCTTTTTCTGCACAAGTGTATATGTTGGTACTTTTATTGTACATATGTTGTCTATGATTACGTAAACCTTGTGCAGTATAGTTTCTCAAGCAGCCTGGGCACGTCTTTCTGCCACTGTTCACCTTCTTCCTTCTTGAACCCCTTTCAAGAAACACAGCAAAAGTGTCTATTATTACATTTGTTCCAAGTTTCTTACAGCTATAAACATATACATATATATATTTGCATATCAATCATATGTGTCATGAACAAATCACATGAGAAAAGTGTTATATGACTGAAACAGAAGATACACATCCAGGAGAGAAATCCAATACCCCTTAAAATATACAGTGTCAGGTGGGTACAATTAGACCCCTCATTTCAACTTTCAACTCTCAAGCATCTCACTCAGGGTGTATTTCAGCAAAGACAAAGATGGCCTTTGCATTTGCTCCTTCCTGCACTCTTTAGAGATATGTGCCAATGCATTGGATTTAATATGGTTGCAACACTTCACCAAAATCTTACTTATCACGTACCCAACTGAAAAGACATCACTAGCAACACTTGGTGCATGGTCACCACTGCGAACTTCCGGAGCAATCCATGGGTATTTTGCTTCTGGAAGTGGTTGCAGTGACTTTTTGGCATCTGAGATGATGCAGGCTCGCCCAAATCTATGATTTTGATCTACATATCGAATGGGGGGTAATATATGCATATTTGTCATGTTATCCCACGGAGGGTTTATGGGTAGTATGGTATGCATTTGGTTATTGGTTTATGTGCATCGATGCTTTATGATCGTTTCCATCTTCATGATTATCAGTTTTTTTTCTAGAATTTTTTTATATGAGTGAGCACCACCAGGCGAGGGAAGCGCAGCGACCGAGCGGGGGGAATGGTGCGGAAGGGGGGGGGGGGTTCTACTGTGCACTCGTCGTCCAATGTTGCACCGCCGCTGTCTCGGCGCTTGGCGCATCCTTCAAATGTGCCCCAGATGGCCCGGCGGCGTGGACCGATGATCCCGCCATCGTCGCGATCCCACCACTAGAAGCGGCATCTTTCCCCGCTTTGTGGTGGAAAAAGGCAGTCAACTTCTTCTGTCCCGGGTAGTCTTTGATTTTTTTCCGTTTTGTGGCGCGGGTTAACATGTTCTAAATGCCCCAATAATCAAGTAAACACTGGCGAACACTCTGTCAAGCTTCCCGCGGCTGTGGGTGAAATGTCATTCCGTCTCGAGAAATCTCGCTGTATGTGTCAGCTGACCTTGTATGTAAACTATATCAAGTTTCCATGTTCCATGATTAATTTATTATTATTATCATTTTAGGTATATTATTGGTAGCCATGGTTCATGAAGTGTTCATGAAGATTTGATTACGTCTTCGGAGGAGGTCTTTAGGTCAGGCAAAAAGTTAAGCGTGGTCTTTTTCAACTCAGATAACCAGGGTAACGTAATGTCAAGCAATGCTTTATGAACACGATTGACAGACAAATACAAAAGCATGTCAGAAAGATTATATTTGATGCTGATATACCGGACCTCATACCTTGCTCTGGAAAACGCACACACATCTCATAGAATTTGAATAGTCTTTTTATTTTCTTACTGGGGACACGGCGGGGGGGGGGGGATGGACGGTGACCGGGGCAGCGGTGATGGCGGCGGGGTGTCCAAGGTCAGGTCGACTAGAGGGGGTGAAGGTTGAGGTGGAATCTCCAGTTCCACCACACTTCCATCACTGTCAGTATTGTCCTGATCACTGTGGCCGTCGGCTGGGTCGTCCCTGTCCCGGTGGTCCCACGCCAGGTCCGCGGGGTTGTTGCCGGCCAGGCGCTCCTGCTCGCGTTCGGCGTAATCGCTAACGGTGGCGTGAACTGTAGCAGCGGTTATCAAAACAGGTAAAAATACGTCTATTATACGCTTCTTACGCGTGACAAGTTGGACATAGTTAATGCAAGGCAGAGACATTTGATGTACATGTGTGTAGATAGTGGACAGAAACTTACGGTCGTTCACCACCATTGCCGTCCTCAGCAGCAGATGGTGTAAGTCGTTCAATGTTTCCAGTATCAACTTTGCTCCTATGATATTAACGAGGACAATAGAAGAAATGGTATGATTACACGATCACTATATGTAAGATAGTGATAAGTAAGGTGGGGGGGGGTATACAGTACGGGGTCAACCGATAGGATCTTATTGTGTGGTGTTATAATTCTATCAGTATACATACGTGAATACAACGATCGCATGAATTGACGATTAAAACCTTTATTATCATCATCAGAAGTTAATACCCTCGATCACCTCCCAGTCGAGGGGCGACTTTCCCTTGGACACATGTCCCAAAACCCAGTCTACCGTAGGTTTCCGTTGCTCTAAGGCCTCCCAATGTTTTAAGGACAATGGAATTCCTTTCACCGTGTGCCTGAGATAACTGTTGTCACTGCCCCCGCGGGCTGGTACTGCCCCCGCCGACCAGCCCGCTGCCTTCGTACTACCACAGTCCGATAGTCGGCTCCCCCTTCGACATTTCAACTACTGCAAAGCGCATGGATCCGAGAGGAAACATGCGAGGCTTCTGGGTGGTACTTGGAGGGAGGCCTTGGAAGCACAGGTCTACGATCGACGCGTAGATGGCAGAGTTTTTCAGGGCCTCCCTGGCATCAAAAACATCTCGTCAGCAAAAAAAAAAGGGGGGGGAGGCAGCCGGGTTATGTCACAAGGGGAGGAAAGCTTTGTAAGACCGTTTTTTGACTGGTGGTAGCTATGATCGATTCAAGTGTCAACGGGGGGCGATGAACGAACCGCTCGGGTACAGGGGTGCGAACGCCACATATTTAAAAAAAAAAAATTCTTCAAACAGTCAGAGGAGCATCTAAACTTGCTCTTACCCGTCAAATTGCCCAAAAATCAAAACACTTTCTGTACATAAACGGGGAGCATCCACACTTGCTCTTACCCGTCAGACTTTGTAAAATCTACGCATTCTGTAATATAACGAGGAGCATCTAAACTCGCTCTTACCTGTCAGATCTCAAAATTAGCAATTTTTGTACATTACAGGGTCATCTCAACTTTCTCTTACCTGTCAAACATCTGATCAGACTTCCTTCGTACATGGAGCATCGAAGATCGCTCTTACCAATTTACCTGGGGCCCCGACAAACTTAAAGTGCGTGACACCCGAAGTCCAAATCGGACGATGATGACAATTGAGGTCAACAAGAAAAACATGCGAAAAACCTTGTACAACGTACCATGTTTAGGCCCAAACAAACAAAAGGATTTCCATTTTCATGCTCTCTTAAATTCGCAAACTACCGTCAGTCGACTATCGGCAGAAGGGAGCGGGGAGGGTGCATATCTCTAGCGTATCATCGTCGCTGTCCGCAGATTCCTCCTCGTCTCCTGTGGGAGTGTTTCGCTTTTTTCGCCGGCGGAGGGTTTGTACACTACAGTACAGTACAATTTCTGTTAGAATTGTCATTATAATTAGCACATACTGGAGAGTAAATTAACTATAAATAGAGAAATACGGAAGCGCGTTTGGCAAAGAACGGGGGAAAGATTTATTTACGGACTTTCCCGTCCAGACATGCCAACCAATCAACAACACATAAATGAATACAGTGGATCTATCACGAAAAAAGGAAACTATGAACGACTCGTCTAAAAACATGGGGGGGTAGGGGGTGGTGGTGGATTGAAGGTAGAGCAAGCACGCAGGCCACGTGCTCGCCCTCGCCAAGCTCTGGAAACGCCTCCGGGTCGGTAAATAGCGGGAAACCCTTGCAGTATTTTCCCGTCAGTCCGTGCGGATGGTCCCGTCCTAGCTGACCGCAACCCTTGCATTTTCTCTTGCTTTTTCGTGGAGACGGCATGGGTTATCGCAGCAGTGAGGCTGTCCAAAAAAAAAAAAAAATTGCGGAGCGGCAGTAGGCCGGCGTGGCAGAGTTCTGAATGTGCTAAGTGCAGCCTTATCTTCCCTGCAAAAGGACGTATATTATGTTTGCCTGAGCGCAGCTTTGTCTTGTAAAACAAATGTATATCATATTCCGACCGGCAGGCTGAGCAATCAGCAAATAATAAGCGGGTAAATTCAAACTAGTTTAAGTTGGTAGTGTATTTATTTCAAGCAAGTAATAAAAGTCATAAGGATACCATTTCATAAGGATAGAAAAGAAATGTAAATGTTGAAAACTGTTAACATTTTTATCTATGATAAATGAAAAGGCCTATCTACTTGAAAGAGGACGCTAACTGCTATATGTGCAATGCTGGTAGAAATAAGTAAACCACTTATCACTTTAAATGTGTAACAAGAATACAGTACATCCAGAGAGAACCAACTATTTCAAGCTTTCATATAAATGAAACAAATGTGGACCGTTTTATTTCCATTTCCACAACTGTATATAGTGTATAGTTAGCAGTAGTTACACTAAACAGCACCTGTCTCGGGTTCTTGCGTAATGTCCTTCCAGCATTTCGCATCGCCTTGGAAGGAACATAATATACGCTGAGGGTACACATAACGTACGAACGTCGCATGGTCAATTTTGCCTTGATTTGACTATACCTATTCATCAGATTTCGATAGGAACTATGCCAAATAATTTGCATAATCTACATGTCATGAAAGTATATCTGTCTATTACTTATGATATATCAAGCTGCCTGCATAACGTATTCCAACGTTCCTTTGCTCTAATGTCTGAAGCAAGTATTCTTATGAAGTCATTTGTAACATATGCACTGACATTAGGATCATTGTCAGGAGCATTGGGAGCTACCTGGACTGCCGCCACAGGTTGTTCTTTACGCTTCTGTGATTTATTTCTGTTGACGGGCTGCTCAATAATTAAGCAAGTGATAAACGCTGGGCACCTGTTTAAGTTGGTAACATTTATAACATATGCACTGACCTGAGGATCATTGTCAGGAGCACTTTCAACTCTCGGAGCTACATGGACTGCCGCCGCAGGGTGTTGTTCACGCTTCTGTGTAGGAAACAAAGTATGATTTATTTCTGTTGGCGTGCTGATAAATGAACATCTGATATAAGCGCGATACCTGTTATGTTAAAGTCGGTAACATTTCTAACACATGCACTGACCTTAGGATCATTGTCAGGAGCACTTTCAACTCTCGGAGCTACATGGACTGCCGCCGCAGGGTGTTGTTCACGCTTCTGTGTAGGAAACAAATGTATGATTTATTTCTGTTGGATCGGGCCTGCAAACCACATTCCGACGTTCCTTTGCTCTAAAATCCTCGGAGGAAGATTATAACCAATTCCGAAGACCTACTCAAATTTCACAATCCATTCGGAGACCAAATTTCACAATCCATTCGGAGGTTCTTCAGTTATGCCGACCTCAAATATCCAGAAACCCAGATGAACTTCAACACACGCGCGCGCGCACATGCTCACACCACACACTCACACAAACACTCAAACACACACACAATAAATTTAATTTTGTTACATTTGTTATTAAATTTTTACCAGTGAAAACTATTAAAAGCTTATTACAGAAAACATTGAAACCTCAGTACACGTAAGATTTATTGAAACCCTACCGCAGCGAACAATTCCCGGACATTTCCCCTGATTCTTGACCAAGAAGTTTGGAGATTTCGTCTGTTTCTCTTGTTGTTGGCTAGCCTCCTTTGCAGGCGTTTTCCACGGGGGGAGGGGGGGAGGTAGGGCTGATTTTTCCCGGCGCGGTCGGCGTTTTATTTGGGGGGGGGGGCTTATTTGCAAGTTCTACGATGTTATGATCTCAAGATAGCACGCGATAGAGATTTTGCCGGCGAACCTGTATTCCCTCCCGTTGGCCAGCCTGGATCGTGCGGCCACCAAAGCCCATCGTGAATCGTCTGTGTAGTACTTGCAGCCGTCTGCTGCCCCCGCCGACCCGAACACAGCGTAAATGTCTACAATGTTGAGAAGGATGACGTAGTCAAAAAACGCCACCTGGTGACGTATACAAAAACTACAACAGTATGTGTCTGGTGTTCGCTTGTGTGCAAATGTGTTTGCTCAAGAAGACAAAAGAGCAACTTACTTGTTGGATGAAACAGCTGTTGTTAGTCCGTAGGAATCGTTGTCCGTAAAATCAATGTCCATTTCCGTTCCGTGGTTGTCGTTGAAGGGTTCAGTCCGAAGTATGTTTAACGTTTGGGGGTTCTAATTGGTTGGGATGTGTTGAACGCAGGCGTGTTTGTTATACCGCATACGCCCGTATGGTCCATCCACGGGTGACACGTTAACGGTTGTTCTTGAAAGCATACTACGACGATAAAGTTCCAACATATAGAACATCTCTCTAGGCGGTCCATCATGCTGGTGTTCTATGTAATAACTTGTCAGGAGATCATCTGTCTGGACCCTTACCTGGGTTTGGAACTTGCAGGACATATCTATCTCTTCCAGCGACCCGTTGTAGATGTTGTACTGGTGGAGCAGTTCAACGATGTGTTCAACTGACGGGTATCCGCGTCCATCGACGATAATAGCAGTACATTCTGTAGGTTCCACGAAATCGAACCGAATCCGCGTCTGCATATCGTACAGGAATGTATCGGTGTATGGCCACTCGGAGCGCACGGTGCAGGGTCTGTAGTCTCGCAAGATATCATGGTCCAAAACGGGAGTGATGGGTTCTCTCAGATACAAGTAGATCTTGTATCTCACAATGCGTATGGTGACAGAGTGAAAGAAGTCTGCCAGGGCATTTCGGAATGCTATGGGCATTCCAAGATGACCAATGGCCGCTTCAATCTGAACCCTGTCGCCAGAATACCTCCTGAACAGAGTGTCAGCTATAACGTTAATACACAGAGCAAAGAGCTGTGGAGCGGGCATCTTGCAGCTGTTAGATCTAACGCTGGAATGGGGGACCAGTGGGAGGATGTGCTCAGTGGGAAGATGAACAATGGGAAGATGTGCTCTGGCTTTCAGTGTGGTGTTTGTGTTACTCAGGTTACCTAGTGGTACAGCTCTCAAGTATTTGCAAGGTCCGAAAATAGTATTGAAGTGCGGGAATGAAAAAGAGTGACGGAGTTTGGGTAATGTATTGGAACAATAGAATACATATTGAAGGCTATTGACCACTGCGGGCCTGCGAACAAACAAGACGGACTGTTTGCGGAGATGTGTTTGTACTGTGACCTCTCGGGACTGTATGGAGAGATGCGTGGCTATTGTCCGCTACTTCGCTAACAAACAAACAAGGCGTAGCAGTGTTTGTTGTGTACCTATGAATATTGCTGTGTAACCCTGCTACAGAAAAAAATGACTCAACAAAAAACGTGTTTAGAGACGGAACGTTAGGTTTAATCTGTACAACATTATTGTAGAAAATCCATGTTACGTTATTCTTATCGCAGTTTTAGTAAAGACCAGCGTCACCCGGCTTGTGTGTCTATAAATATATGTGTACCTGTTGCTCCGGAGTAAAATATTACTCCGGAGTAAAATATTACTCCGGAGTAAGGATGTTTTGCAGTAAATCATTACTCCAGAGTAAGGATTACTCCGTTTCGGAGTAAAATATTACTCCGGAGTAAGTGTATTTGTAGCAAGTAACGTATATATGTCATGGCGTATCCGTATCGTCTATCCTTACGATGATCATGTCATATATACATATATACATATATATAGAACCTTCGGAGTAAACGGTTACTCCGGAGTACGTGTATTCGGAGTAAGAAACGTATATGTGCGTAACATGTATGCATACATCGACACAACTAGTAGCTTGAGATATTTGCCTGCATGATATGGTATGTGTAAGCGGATCGTTCTAAACATATCTAGACCGAGATTCTCTCATTTTTAGTTGCACACATGGTATATCTTTGTGTGCACGTGAACATAGCCTCATTCCTCAGTTGTCCACCGAAGAGAAAGGAAGCATGTCTTTCGTCTGCGAGGTTTGTGATCAAGAGTTTGTTCGTAAGTTCAATCTCGATCGCCATCAAGAAAGAAAACACCCAGACGAGTCAGGCGTTGCCCCGGGGGAAGTCGTCGTAGACCCCGACACGGGCTCTTGCCGACAGCGCGATATTTTTGACGACGACTCCGACATGTCGTATGAACATGACACGGACGCTCATGATTCATCGGCCGACGCGAAAGATGAAGAAGACAATAATGACGAAGATGAGGACTCGTGTCACAAGACGAAGTCTCAGAAGAAGATGAGTCTGTGGTGGATTCTCAGGAGGCAGAGTCAACGACAGAAACCGACAGCGATCAAAGTGGTTCTGAGAGTGATGCAGGCTCGGACGCGTCTTCCGGCCCGGCTTCATCTTCTGATGAAAGTGAAGAGTACGGTTACGACAGTGGTGACGAAGAAGAGTGGACGCTCTATCGGAACTGGTCCATTCCACTCACTCACGAACCAGGCGATGTCCCTCAACGCGTGATCAAAGAGACAAAACGCGCTGGCAAAAGGTTTTATCTTGTAGAGTTTGCTGCCTTGCCTCGTTACAGTTATGAAATCGAATATCGCAAGAACTGGATCAATAAGTTCAAGTTCAGTTCAAGTTGTATTTATTGCACATTTGCAGTGAAAAACACTGAATTGCAGACAATTTACATCATTAAAACTAGCACAACTACATTAAAAATTACACATTAAAAACATTACAAAATCAGTATATTATTGCACGACATTACTAGGAATTCTTAACCATTCTTAAATTGTTACCATATGCCCTATAAACTAAATGAACGCGTTAAAGTGATGCAGTCAAGAGGCACGAGGAGGTATATATTTACATATGTACAGCATGAAGTAAAAGCTGAGGTGAATTATTGTCCATTTTCGTTCATCAAGTTACACAAATATAGGGGATGGGAGAGTTCTTTAATTGTGCCGAGACGTGCGACAGTACGGAGTGTGTATCTTGTTTGCGCTGCGGGTTTGTCGACACAGCCATCCTAGTCGGGGGTAGCCAATCCCGGAACTCAGAGTTCAATAGCGATCTGGCAAATGAATGACAGATGCTAACTCGTCGATCTGACAAGGACGTGAGATTCAGGGTCCCCATTGCTGTCTTATACACTGCACGAAAAGTCGGATTTACCACAGTGGTAAATGTGATGTAAAGCCGGGTAAAGGTTACATTTACCAGAGGTTTACCCATCGGTAAATGTGCAAATATACCGCACACTTATCAGCATGGTAAAGCGGGTAATGTTTGTCCTATTTACCCACATTTACCGGCATGTGTAAATACAACATTTACCAGGCTTTACCAATACGCGTTATTTCCGAGATTTACTGGCATTTACCCGATCTTTACCCAGTTTAAATATGGCTTTATCCGACTTTACCGGTGTATAAATATCCACATTACCGGGTTTACCAGACTTTACCTGCCTAAATCTACCCATATTTACCGCTTTATTTACCCATATTTACCGCTTTATTTACCCATATTTACCGCTTTATTTACCCATATTTACCGCTTTATTTACCCATATTTACCGCTTCCATTTTGTCAAAAGGAAGGTGGGGGACGAAATGAAGGTCCGTAAATAAAGTGGTAAAACTGTAAATCGTTTTCATTTACCTACACTTCCATGACTATAAACATAACATGGCCATGTTATTCAATTTACTAGTAATAAAGAGAGCTAAGCATAATATATAAGGTTCAACAGGGTTTGCAGTTTGATTGACCAGCATTTATTATTGACCTTTAAATCATTTTGTATGCAAACATTGTTTCAAACGAAATGCCACACATTTGCTACATGTATGACACATACTTCCAAATCATCACTCTATTTTTGAAGAAATTATGCCACACAATAAAAATGATACATAAAGATGATGTTGAACACACAATGCCTTACAATGTTTCACTTCTTCTAAGTTGCCACATTTGCTATGCCTCATACTTCCAAATCATCACTCTATTTTGCAGTGCAGTATTGCCTATTATTTCATGTCAGTGCACAATCATACATAGAATACCAATGGTGCAGTGGACACATAAGTCATGTTGCATTTAGCACAATCAATATGGCAAAATCTGCACAATGATGTTCTTGTAACTATGTTAATAAGGGCAATAAATCATCCATGTTACAAAACATCTGAAGAAATGCCACACAAAACTTGTATTTTGTGCAAAAGATGGTACCATTTTCTGGCAGTAGAAATCTGATCATAGATTATTACAAGTAATTGCAGATACAGACAAGTCAAATACATAATGACCTGCACATCAAATGCTAGTCCAAATAGCAAACAAAAGTTACACAAAAGATAAATATACAAGTCATGTAATTATCACACATGTCAAAGCATGATCAAGTTCATCCGAGATAAAAGCAAATAACAATGGAACACTAGTTGGAAATGTGCTGAAAATACAGAGTTGTCTATTTTTATGAAAACATCTCTTCAGAAAGAGTGAAAGCCTGTTGAATACACAACAGGTATTTCTTGTCTCAAAACTAGCTGTCTTATTCTTAACTGATTATATCTCTGCTATACCTAAATAGGCAAGAAATCCTTGATAACAAAAAAAATTGGCCAAGTTGCACTAATGTATCTACTACATTCCCCGACAGTCTGACCTATTCACAAAACAAAAGTGTAACAAATGGCATTTAGTAAATAAAGAACTTTGGTTTATGGATATTTTAGTGAATTTTGTTCCTTCTTATATAAAAAACAAAACCAAAAAGACTTGAACAACGTCCTACTTATATACTACATATCAAATCCATTTACATGTATACCAAGTAATAGTATTTATCTCTTATGACAATGAACAAAATGAACAAACTAACAAAAAAATCAATGATTTTATGGCATTACAATTTCAATCAAAGGGAATTACAGCTTATCCTTATCAACTATGCAAATGAGGCATTATAATTTCCTTTATACCAAATCTAACATGTCATGATTGTAAAATGTTCATGTATCTGGCAGGGGCATAACATTGATTGTTTGATTATGCAAATGGCTTATTTACTAATCCAGGCATCCTGTTCTGAGAGGACTGGTTTTTTTACCTTAGATGTTGAGGGTGCACCTGGCACCCTTTTCACTGACAGCCTCCTAGCCAGGTCTGTCTGCAGTTTGTCTGATTTCAGGTCTAGCTCACGTTTGTATTTCGTGAAAAGGTCAGACTGCCAGGGAATAGACCTAGTCTTGAAAACCTTCCCCCCCTCATTGTCTGATCCTGACTCTTCAGATGACATATACTCTGTTAGAAGTACACGCTCCAGTTTCTTCTTGTCGGCCTTGGTGTATGATGTTTTTGCCCTCAACGCCTTCAAGCGATGCTCTAGTTTCTGTTGGAAAAGAAAAGCAGAACATCTTTAACCTTTAATAGATAACAACACATATTAGTAAGTGTTATCTTATTTATAATTATGACATTCTGAATAGGATTTTGCTGTCTTGTCAAAGTGTATTAGTAATAGTATACATTTACAAAACATGAATAGTTTTATCGGTTTGCAAAGTACATTTGAGGGAGAAAAACTTTTTGCACAACCATAATCTTCTCCACTGCCAATGCATTGGTAACCTGTCAGCTGCCTTCCTCAAGACATGTTATACGCTGCATTTCCTTGCCACATGGTGTCATGGCAGAATCAAGGTAGACTGGAAAGATGTCTATAAACAGCGACAGAGAAGACAATAGATGCATGCCTAGAGAAGTCATTTGGATTAGAAAAACTTATGCCAATAATGAACTGATCATGAGACAAGGGGAATACAAAGTAACATTTAGGTCAGTATTCTATTATGCAATGCCACCATGTGACAAGGAGATGCAGGCTTAAATTTTCCCTGATAATAATCTAACTGTGTGTGTGTAGTGACCAGTTGTTGAAAAGTTTCAACATACATTCCACAAAACATCTATACAACCCTTCTTTATCTTTTGCAGTTAAAATAAATATTTCATGCACTGCCACATTCTATACATATAAGAAAATAGCAGTTCATCTTTCCAATACTAGTCCATCTTTTCAGCAGACCCACACAATGTAAGCATGGAAGCTTCATTGCCTGATGAGACCAGTGGTAAGGGAAATACAACACTTACTTTGGCTATCCTGGTGTTTCGCGTACACCGCTTGCGGTGTTTCTCCGCTTTGCCTTCTGCCTGTCTCTTCTCCTCCCTTCTTTTACTGTTAAAGTATGTGTCCATTGCAGCTGCATTGCATATAAATAGAGAAAGAGACAACTTAAGTTTTTCTTCAGTGGATTTGCTCTATTTCAGCAATTATTTTGTACCTAATCATCTAAAATATTTACATGTTTGAAGTTAGTCAAGTTGCCTGTCTAGTCAAGTCACTAGCAGTCCCTTTGTCCTTGATATTTTAAAGAACACTGCAAGAAAACAGAAAAGGGCAACTGGACCAAGAATATATATCTACAAAAAAAGATAAATACTTTATATCAAAAAGGTATCACAACTCCTGCCATGAAAATTGCTTCTGCTGCTTAAAACACTTTGTTCTATTGTGACCAAATAATCACTAGACAAGGTATACCTGCTTCATGCTTATTCAAAATCAGTAGGAGTCAAACAGAACCAGTCACATTTGGGAGTTCCTAGTTATAACCCCTTCACTCTAGAAGCAGAATGAGCCAAATTAATATATTAGCACCATAATAAGAATTTCATGTATACTCCGGGCTATTTAAAGGGAATAATACTTTAAATTTGGGGGCGTATTCCAAATATTTGCGCCATTTCCGTTCTCCCTTGAATGTGTCACTGACAGTGATCACAATGCTTTAAATGCTGTTGGAATATTCATAATGCAGTTAGAATACACATTAAATGCCATTGGACATTCACCCAATTCAAATACACCTCGGAAGCTTCATTCATGACCAAATCATTCCGGCTAGCCACAAGAAAGGGCAGAAATATTTGGAATGTAGTGAGAATTTCTAGAATGCACTTCAAACATCCAGGAATGTACAAAGAATTTTCATTCTGATTGTTTTCTGACTCATTCCCCCTCTAGCGTGAAGGAGGATTTGCCATCAATGTATGATTCTGTTGACAATCAACCAAGTATACACTAATTAATAAATATCAATAATGTGGAAAGTTTGAACATGAAAAGAGGACTGTATTTATTGTACAGCTAGGTATGGTTAATAAACAAGTCCTGTTGCCAAATCGTGGTAACTAACAGTACATTTTGTCACACCAGTGATTAAGCCTCCGGTAGCTGTATTTATAAACTGCTACTGCACCTTTGATGATGTCAATTTTATCCCCATACCCTGGGAGGAGACCCTGCACGTACTCCATGACAGCCTGAGTGGTGTCATTGTTTGCAGCTGAGGTGGGCCTGTAAAAGATTTGATATCCAAATTGCATCAACTGTATGGCAATATGGAAAGTGCCAACCTTCCTTAAAAGGAATAAAGTATCATGCAGGCCAAGCACTAGAACATTGTCATTATAAATACAAGTCAGCATTGTAGCAAGAAGGCAATTCTGATGGATATTACATGGTGTAGTTGGATACGTCATGAGAGGGCTGAGAGTGTGATGCTGCATGGCATATAAAAATGAATAATTACAAATTTTTTAAACATATAAACAACTGAAAGCATTTGGGCCTATGCATAGCTTTCCATAACCCATTCATGCACAACTTTGTTTTAAACAAGTCACATGGCAAGTTAAGAGCAAATAAAAACATAAGGCACAGGCAATAGTTTATTCAGCATACCCATGTTTTACTTACTTCAGTCCTTTGGCAACATTCCACTTGTCTTTTCCATTGCTGTTTACTGCATGGTCATAGCCTTGTTTAACAATATTCTGCAACAAAGGTACAAAGTAAGGTTGTGTGGAACAGCGTGCGAAATACTAGGTTGCCCAGTTGCACCGTGCAATCATATTTTCCTTGGTGCAACCTATTTCTACACCCAGGTAGCCCAGTGCACTACCTAAATTTTGTGTTAGGATACTCCTTTCTTCAATTGGGGACTGTTTTTTAAGGAAGATCTCATGGAAGAGCTCATAACTTCAGGTAAGGGGAAGCAACTCGGTGTCAGAAATGTATCAATGCACATTGCATTCTAATAAAGTTAATCATAATGTAGAACTTAGAAGAGTTTAAATTTAGGGCAAACTGAAATTTGATGGGCAACCTAGCTTATCCTAGGTTACACAAGTTAGCTGGTCAACATTTATTGTTTCTCACTCACTCACTCACTCACTCACTCACTCACTCACTCACTCACTCACTCACTCACTCACTCACTCACTCACTCACTCACCCAACTCACCCACCCACTCACTCACTCACCCACCCAACTCACCCACCCACCCACCCACTCACTCACTCACTTACCCACCCACTCACTCACTCACTCACTCACCCACCCACCCAACTCACTTACTCACTCACTCAGGCTGGCAGCTCATTTCATTTCTAAATACAGTAGAAGCTGTATAGATACAATAGAGTATGTAATTCTAAGCATGTTAAAATGTAATGTACTGCTAGCATTCCCTTGTGAGATCAGGATATTTGCATGTTCAATGGTTCAATGGCGTTAAGTACTAGTATAGACAACATTTCCAAGTTCCTGTACGTAATTACTTGAGTTAAACACACTTACCCGAATATCATTAGGCACTTGAAGTTTTCTCCCTGTTTGTCCTTGTTGCTCTGGAAATCTTCAAACATCTGCTGCAGACTGGCCATTCCTTTTAAGATCTGCTGCTGATTGGCCAGGACTTCTTCCAGCTTTCTGTTTAATGCCTGTCTTCCAAGCATTGGCACTGTTGGCTAGATGCATATAGAGGTAATATTCATATAAACATCCAAAGGCTTCTTTCAAATTTCTCATCAGTCACAATATGGTAACAAGCACCACCAGGCACCTATACTCTGTAGTTTCTACATACCCAGGGTACCAGCCTCCACAGCAATGCTTTCTCTGATACTTTATGATAAGTAATAGGGCAACCATTCCTATAAAAAATTAACATGGCTCTCAGTCATATTTTGAGTGCCCCCCTCTCCCTTAGAACAAACATTGGCAGTAGTCAACTCACGTAGTCTATACACTGACTCCTCTATAATTTGGTCGGGCTGCCCCAGACCAGGCTGCATGTGGTAGCTATTTAGCCTCAACATCTAACCTAAAAGTCATCTTATTGGAAATAAACCAAATTTTTTTCAACTGGAAATTCACAGCGTCAGTACCTGTCCTATGACTACTCTGCTCTCCTCTAGATCTACTAGCTATATTTGTCTAAGCTCAGATTGCGATCATAGCTTGCAACGCAAAACAACACATACACCACTCACCGGAGTTGGATGTCGCTTTCTTTTTGAGCCCCCCTCCCCCTTCCCTCCTGACCGCTTTCGGGTGGGGGTGTGTACTACGAGAGACTGCTCATGAGAACTGCGGGGCTGTCGTCATTTCCTCCGTCTGAGTCCACAGCAGCGCCAATCTCCTGGTTCCTTATTCCCAAATTTCCATCTTCCTTGTCTGATTCGGAGCTCATGATTCTTCTGAATCGCCGAGCAGCCATGTTCCAGCCTGTATATGGGCGCCAAACCCACTGACTGTTCCGTTCGCACTTGCCGCCCAAAGTGGTATGACGGTATGGCACCGACCAATCAGAACCATGCTCCTGAGTCTCAGGGGGAAACCCACACAGTTGCCCACGCTCGGGTCATACCAACTCACGGTATTCTGTAATCTCATGTCCAGCTTTCTTTAACCCAATCATCGCTTGGCATTAAAAAATTTACAGACCAACGCATCAATAATTCATTTATTTCATCATTTCCGACAAAAAAAGAGACATATTTGCTAGAAATAAACAGAATAAGAAATTAAAAAAAACTGGTTCTCTTCCATTAACACAAGATGGTCGCGCCCTGTACTTCCAGAAAATTGACTCCAGACGGTTTCCTTTCCAGAAGTGAAGTAACATTATCCCGCAATATCTTACACTTTCTTAGTATGCAGATCTAAAACATGACGATTGTTAATAAATGTGTTGTCTGAATAAAGGGCCATCACACTGTTAAAATGTCCATGTAAGATTTATTTGATTCTAAGTATGGTTAAGGCCTATAAGAAACAACGACATTTGTTAAAACTTAGAGTGCCCCTGTTTAAGGCTTTAATCTGGGGCAAAGCTTTATTTAGTGTAAGCTTTTAAACAAGGAAACTCCCAGAAAAAAGTTCTTGCTGAATGCAGGGGTCAGCTTGTATATATTTAGACAACCCTGTTCATTGTTTTGCATTTTCTTTTGATTTACAAAGTGAGATGAACATTTACCCACATTTACCAAGATTTACCAGGTAAATATGTGTTATATGCGGGTAAATAAAGGGTATATCCGCGCCCCTGTTTAAGGCTTTAATCTGGGGCGCGCCCCTGTTTAAGGCTATAATCTGGGGCGCGCCCCTGTTTAAGGCTTTAATCTGGGGCGCGCCCCTGTTTAAGGCTTTAATCTGGGGCGCGCCCCTGTTTAAGGCTTTAATCTGGGGCGCGCCCCTGTTTAAGGCTATAATCTGGGGCGCGCCCCTGTTTAAGGCTATAATCTGGGGCGCGCCCCTGTTTAAGGCTATAATCTGGGGCGCGCCCTTGTTTAAGGCTTTAATCTGGGGCGCGCCCCTGTTTAAGGCTTTAATCTGGGGCGCGCCCTTGTTTAAGGCTTTAATCTGGGGCGCGCCCCTGTTTAAGGCTTTAATCTGGGGCGCGCCCCTGTTTAAGGCTATAATCTGGGGCGCGCCCCTGTTTAAGGCTATAATCTGGGGCGCGCCCCTGTTTAAGGCTATAATCTGGGGCGCGCCCTTGTTTAAGGCTTTAATCTGGGGCGCGCCGCTGTTTAAAGGCATCCAGTGCGATTTTTTTGCATTTTTTTGGGAAATATTCTGAATAAAGGAAATCTGTTTGGTATTGTCACATACTACCCCACATTAGCACATTTGCATCATTATTTCATACTTTAGGCGTTAAAAACAGCGTAGAAACTAGCCCGAATATGTGTCCTCTATTTTACGGGTACCGCCCGTAAAACAGCCCGAATTTCCTCCCAGTAACCGTTTTCCGTCGGCAGTTCTCGGCGTTGGAGGGGTCCCACGTGACCGCGTCGACCAATCAGGGCGCTAGGTTTTGCAAAACTTCGTGTAGGCGGCGATTTTTCTACCTCGGAATCTTCTTGATTTTTCTCTAAAATGGCATAATTTTGAAAGTTCAGAGTTGCACCAAACTGTCAAGGAGACATCTCTTTGTCGCTGGAAGACTATTGCTGTACACAGGTACGACGCTTTTCCCCGATATTTCTGCCGTAATTATACAATGTTCGTGAGTGCCTATGCGCAGCATATACAATTTTCTCGATTTTGTGCTATTTTCAGCGGTCTAGTTTGTGATTTTCCGAAAGGGTTCATTGTACGATCTTAACAAATATGTGTAGTGTGTATCTTGAACGCCCCAAAACGTAATTGATCCCGGCTGATCCCGTAATCGTTCGGCCGCTGGCCCAAATACATGACGGTGCACGAAAAATTTTCGTGAAATGTAAATCCAAGATGGCGGCCAGGCTGATGTTCGCTAAATTATGCTGGCGTCTAAATATTTATACAACTGAGTTTCCCAGTATCGATTCTTCTGAAACAATTACAGACAACTTTAGGATCTTGCCGAGTTTAGCGACTTAATCTATGTGTTATTATCGCTCGATATCGAATGAGGATGTCCGTTTTGTTGACGATAAACGGGGAGGGGGCGGGAAATGCTGTCGAGACTGTAAACTTTCTTCTGCATTTTCTTCTGCATTGTCCACACATTTAAACCTTTCATGTCCTCCATGAAACCTTTTATTTTTGGTACTGTTTGATTTTTGACATATTGAGATGGCGAAAATTATGAGAAAGCTGAAGAAATGCAGTGATAAAAATGCTATGTTTATGTTATATGTGTGTGCTGGATGCTTTGAATAAAGTGAGTGAATATGGCTTACAAGTACAGTACTAGTATACCTACCTTTTCTTAGGAGAGGCCTGTTGTTCATGCCTAATTTTTCCATCAAATAATAAAAACTAACAGTAACACACAGCTTCCATAGACACCACTAAGGTAATACCGGCTACTTCAGTTTGGACCTGCTAAAATTTCTGTTACAGTTTATTTATCAATCAGCTCCCCTGTTCATTTGTATGTTGCTTACCTGACCACACTTTCTTCTTTCTACTAGTCTGATGTATATCAAGACCCGAGCCATATTGGAGAGTCAAGGTTTGCAGCCCCATGGATGGAAAACATGCAGGATTCAGATGCCAGGAAGAACTGTCAAGAGCCAAATTCTACAATCCCCCCAATACCATTCCCTCAGACATCCACTTTTTTGTTACATGTAAATTTGTTCGTTTATTTTGATACCCTTTAGTCCATGACTAATCTTCCAGGGTTCAAAACATATAAACATACAAACATACTGACAGCAAAAAAATTAAAAGAGAATTAAAATTCAATTGAAGAATGTAATTTCAGTATGTACCCTAGTGTGAACATGACATTGAAAATGTCCCTGTCATCAGGTTTAGTGTCCCCTTTCCCTTGTTCCACTATTTTTACTATTTCCAGCCTTTTGCATAGGATATGTTGACCATTTTTAATAAAAATGTATTTCTTGCAAGTTGCAACTTAACTGCTTTGTCTAAATTTCATCTAAAGGCACATAAGAGAATCTCCAACATGTAGTTCTCATAAGTTACATAGAATTAATACAATTTTCATTGCAAAGAATAGGGTCTTGCAGCCTTTTGCATACAGTATTTCAACTGTTCCTGCAACATTATGCTTTTGTCAAAAAATAATTTGAATGAAGCTATTCATACAATGTAGGCTACTAGTATTATGTAGCTATTCATTGCACAGTGATACAAGGAGTAGCAGCATTCTGCACATTAGTGCAATCTTCAGTCTAACTGAACAAGTATGATACATGTACTTGACTGCGAAGTGGTAAACCATGGTAAGAAGGACTTGTGGAGGGATCTGTGTCACCTGACAGGATCAATGTGAACAGTATCTGTATCTGTATAGCCGGTATAACCGCCCTTCGGTGTAACACACCAGCTTCCCAGGCATCCAACGAGGCGACAGCTGGCTACACAATACAGTACATACAAAATGCACATACAATCTGCATAAAGTCAAAATTCGTTAGAATCTCTACACAACAACCCTAAAATGGTAGATAGTTTTGGAGACCACAAAAATGATCCAAACCTTACCTTACCCTTTATAATACAAATTGCATGTACAAAGCTGGCTTATTATTCATTTCATATCCAATATTAGTTGGAATAAGCATTATCTTACTGGCTTACAAAAAAGCCAACTTAGACTACACCATTATTTACTAGTACTTGGTTCTATAAAAATAAGAACAATACAACACTTTCCTCTGGCATACATGTAGAGTGTTGTGCAACATTTCATCAAATAAATTTATTATAACACTCACTAAGTCGAGAGAAGTCCTTATCTATCAATTCATTTACCCTGTGAAATCAAATAATGTTGCAACTGTTTCTACAATTCTTTGCAAATACAGGATTTGTGCACACATTGAACTACTCTACATTGGTACAATACATTATGTATTTATATATAACCATATAACGTTTGTTATACATATATATATACATACATACATAAAGCACCATGTTATATCAAAAACAAGTGCACATGAAATGTATGTACCATAAATAATCTCTTTATATATATTTATGTCAGTATCCTTTATATATTTATGTCAGTATTCAGCTCTGTGGGATGTTCAGAAAGTAATTCCTTAGCACGTGTAAA
Source organism: Branchiostoma floridae x Branchiostoma japonicum (assembly GCA_013266295.2). Taxonomy (NCBI): domain Eukaryota; kingdom Metazoa; phylum Chordata; class Leptocardii; order Amphioxiformes; family Branchiostomatidae; genus Branchiostoma; species Branchiostoma floridae x Branchiostoma japonicum. Next base: position 19,313,400 of record CM023827.1, read on the forward strand.
TGCACCCTTGTGTAGCCAGCATGAGGCATAGACAGCTTTATCTCCCCATCATGACCTCAGTCTATAAATAGTATAATGGTGCATGGTCCTGCGACACCCAGTCTGTGGGGCATAAGAACAATCTAAATGTAAGTAAGTTCGAAGTCTTGTATCGATATAAAATTCACAAATTATCGCCCAAACATACATTGTACACATGGCTCGCGTAAGGTAAGTACGGAACGAATCGCCCCCCTCCCCCTCAATGAACAACGAAACCCAACAAAATTTACATCTAAACACACACTTATCTATTTGAAAACTGAATGTGGTTTGCAGATATTTGATTTACTTTATCTACTCATGTATTTACTGGAGACTGTGAACTTGTCAAGGGAGACCAGAGATGACAAACGACGCCGTGAAAAGTTGAAAACAAAAAAACATTTTGCAGTTTACATACCTCGTCGCTGTCATCGTCCATCAGGCGGAACATCTCCAGGGCTTTCCCTTTGGTTGCTCGTGTGGGACGCCTTGACATCGTCACCAAAAGTTGAAATTGCAAGCGCAAAATAAAGAAAAAATGCGATAGAGACCGATCAACTTGCGTGTTTTGGTATGCCGAAACAACAACGCGCGCTAGGTGAAGGGTCACGGAAGATCACGTGATAATCTCCGGAAGCGTTCGGGACTCATCGGCCAGGTTCGCGCGCGGTCGGAAGATTTGAAATAATGGCTGCCCCCCAATCCGCGCCGGCAGCGCGAAGATTTTCAGCGAGTTCTCTCCACTCAACGACATCGCATTTTTGCTCAACGAAGGTCGATATGGATTAGGATAGTGTTGGTAAATCATACCATGTATTTAGGTGACTAGAATATTGACTTTGATAATTCACTTTTTAATGCACAGAAATCGCACTGGGTGCCTTTAAGGCTTTAATCTTGGGCGCGCCCCTGTTTAAGGCTTTAATCGGGGGTGCGCCCCTGTTTAAGGCTTTAATCTGGGGCGCGCCGCTGTTTAAGGCTTTAATCTTGGGCGCGCCCCTGTTTAAGGCTTTAATCGGGGGCGCGCCCCTGTTTAAGGCTTTAATCGGGGGCGCGCCCCTGTTTAAGGCTTTAATCTGGGGCGCGCCCCTGTTTAAGGCTTTAATCTGGGGCGCGCCCCTGTTTAAGGCTTTAATCTGGGGCGCGCCCCTGTTTAAGGCTTTAATCTGGGGCACGCCCCTGTTTAAGGCTTTAATCTGGGGCGCGCCCCTGTTTAAGGCTTTAATCTGGGGCAAAGCTTTATTTAGTGTCAGCTTTTAAACAAGGAAACTCCCAGAAGAAGTTCTTGCTTGATGCAGGGGTCAGCTTGAATATATCTAGACAACCCTGTTCATTGTTTTGCATTTTATTTCTTTTGATTTACAAAGTGAGATGGACATTTACCCACATTTACCAAGATTTACCGGGTAAATATGTGTTATATGCGGGTAAATAAAGGGTATATCGGCGCCCCTGTTTAAGGCTTTAATCTGGGGCGCGCCCCTGTTTAAGGCTTTAATCTGGGGCGCGCCCCTGTTTAAGGCCTTAATCTGGGGCAAGGCTTTATTTAGTGTAAGCTTTTAAACAAGGAAACTTCTAGAAGTTCTTGCTTGATGCAGGGGTCAGCTTGAATATATCTAGACAACCCTGTTCATTGTTTTGCATTTTCTTTGGAATTACAAAGTGAGATGAACATTTACCCACATTTACCAAGATTTACCGGGTAAATATGTTTTATATGCGGGTAAATAAAGGGTATATCCGCGCCCCTGTTTAAGGCTTTAATCTGGGGCGCGCCCCTGTTTAAGGCTTTAATCTGGGGCGCGCCCCTGTTTAAGGCTTTAATCTGGGGCGCGCCCCTGTTTAAGGCTTTAATCTGGGGCGCGCCCCTGTTTAAGGCTTTAATCTGGGGCGCGCCCCTGTTTAAGGCTTTAATCTGGGGCGCGCCCCTGTTTAAGGCTTTAATCTGGGGCGCGCCCCTGTTTAAGGCTTTAATCTGGGGCGCGCCCCTGTTTAAGGCCTTAATCTGGGGCAAAGCTTTATTTAGTGTCAGCTTTTAAACAAGGAAACTCCCAGAAGAAGTTCTTGCTTGATGCAGGGGTCAGCTTGAATATATCTAGACAACCCTGTTCTTTGTTTTGCATTTTATTTCTTTTGATTTACAAAGTGAGATGGACATTTACCCACATTTACCAAGATTTACCAGGTAAATATGTGTTATATGCGGGTAAATAAAGGGTATATCGGCGCCCCTGTTTAAGGCTTTAATCTGGGGCGCCCCCCTGTTTAAGGCTTTAATCTGGGGCGCGCCCCTGTTTAAGGCTTTAATCTGGGGCGCGCCCCTGTTTAAGGCCTTAATCTGGGGCAAAGCTTTATTTAGTGTCAGCTTTTAAACAAGGAAACTCCCAGAAGAAGTTCTTGCTTGATGCAGGGGTCAGCTTGAATATATCTAGACAACCCTGTTCTTTGTTTTGCATTTTATTTCTTGTGATTTACAAAGTGAGATGGACATTTACCCACATTTACCAAGATTTACCAGGTAAATATGTGTTATATGCGGGTAAATAAAGGGTATATCGGCGCCCCTGTTTAAGGCTTTAATCTGGGGCGCGCCCCTGTTTAAGGCTTTAATCTGGGGCGCGCCCCTGTTTAAGGCTTTAATCTGGGGCGCGCCCCTGTTTAAGGCTTTAATTTGGGGCGCGCCCCTGTTTAAGGCTTTAATCTGGGGCGCGCCCCTGTTTAAGGCCTTAATCTGGGGCAAAGCTTTATTTAGTGTCAGCTTTTAAACAAGGAAACTCCCAGAAGAAGTTCTTGCTTGATGCAGGGGTCAGCTTGAATATATCTAGACAACCCTGTTCTTTGTTTTGCATTTTATTTCTTTTGATTTACAAAGTAAGATGAACATTTACCCACATTTACCAAGATTTACCGGGTAAATATGTGTTATATGTGGGTAAATATTGTACATCACATTTACCATGGATTTACACATATAGGGTAAATTTGGTAAATCCCACTTTTCGTGCAGTGATAGTTGTTGTACGAAGGTCCGAGAATGATCTTACAGGCCCTCTTCTGCATACGCTCCAGGCTAGCTGTTTGTTGGACAGTTAAAGACGAGTGCCATACTGGTGCCGCGTATTCGAGGGCCGGACGAACATAGGAGGTAAAGACAGTTGTCAAGTCAGCTGCTGAAACGCCGAAGCGTTTGAGTCTGCGCAGTAGGTAAAGTTTTCTGTTGGCCCCTGAGATCATGTTGCTGACATGTGAGCCCCATCTTAGATCGTTTTGAACAGTCACGCCGACTATTTTGATGGATGTTGCACACCTTTAAGAACTTGCCCCTCAAGGGTGAGAGGTGGCGGTAGTGGGGGTGATCTTGCGAAGCATACGTGAAGCACATTGCATTTCCGTGGATTCAATTTAATTTTGTGTCGACCAACCCAATCATTGAGGTTATCCAAAGTTAGTTGCAGGGAGCAGGGTTGGCGCAAGGTCCACGTTTGTGCAAGGTTCATATCATCCACGTATTTCCACCTATCACGTACTTCCCGAAGTGCACCGTCGATCAAAGCCATGAAAATGATTGGACCTAGAATGGTACCTTGGGCCACTCCGCATGTAAGGAGGCTCCAGTCAGAACTTTTACCCATGTAGTTTACCCTCTGCCGTCTGTTTGACATAAAACTGTACACCCATGGTACAAGGGCAGGACGCACTCCCAGGTCCAGCAGGCACTTGATGGCCGTAGCATGATCAACCCTGTCGAATGCTTTTGACAGATCCGTTGTAACTAGAGTGCAGAAGGCGTTGACGTCGATTTGTACATGAAGTCCAGAAGACTCACGAGAGCATGGGTTGTCGACCTTCTCCTTCTGCAGCCAAACTGACGAGGGTCCAGATTATGGGATATATCTTCTAATATCCAGTTCGCAACGAAACGTTCACAAACTTTGGCAAGTAGCGGAGTCAGGGATATAGGTCTCAACTCATCAATATGTGGAGGTGACGACTTAGGCAGTGGAATGACGTTCGCTTATTTCCATGCGTCGGGAACGATTCCCTGCTGAATTGATGTGTTTATCAAGTCGCATAGTGGACCGCTAAGTTCACATGCGAACTCCTTCAGAATGGCCGCGGGTACTCCGTCAGGTCCCGGGCTCTTATGGCGGTTGGTAGAGCGGAGGTGGGCATACACGTCCCAGACTTGGATGGTGGGCAGTGGGAAGTCAGGTAAGAATGCTGGAAGCGATGCAGGATCCAAAGGTGGTAATGACTGAGACACTTCAGAGAATTTCAGGTTTATCTCGTTGGCAATCGCTGTGAAGTCGTTTTGGACGCAGTTGGGGGTATTGATGCCATTAGACTTTTTACCGAGATTGCACATATCCTTGATGTTCTTGTGCCATTCCCTGGGATTTTCCTTCTTACGATCTTCAACACTGACCTTGTAGAAGTTTGTCTTTGCTTTCCGGATCTTTTTCTGCACCTTGTTTCTGTAATGCTTATACTTGGTGTTGAATGCAGTGTCCCCAGAAGAGACAGCCGGTACAAATACCGTATATAGTAACTATTGACTAACGGTGACCACCGTGATTCAGTAACTAATGGGCCAGGAGGTTATCTTCCCCTCCTAGGAGGTCGCCAGGTATCAGTAAACTTAGTTCCTTACTGAGGATTCAATAACGGTGGGGCAATACTGATCTGTACTCGCGAGAGTTGGAAACTGAGCCGGCGCGAGATAGTGCGAGACTACACGGCCTCGGTCTGGCCGTCTGTGGTAAAAAAAATCGAGAATAAATTTGTATTTTCTCTTCTTCTGAAGAAGTTCATCTCAACCGGAGCGGTCACAGGCAACATACTTTTGCAGGTTAGTCACTAGCCAACTGGAAGCGCCCTGTCGTTTCTATAGTTGTCTCTTAGATGGTTAATTTTTTCGTGTTAACTACTAAGCTAGGTCGTACCAAGGAGGTTCATATATTTGAACCTTCTTGGTCGTACAAAGTCTCTTTTAAATAAAGGTCTAAATTCAGCCATAGAGAAGCAACGTACATGTAGACTTTGGATCACCGACACCGTAGTTCAGTGAGAATTATGATCGTATGTAATAACTGCTGGCATGCAAACACATTTACGTACGCAAAATCAAGATGGCGGCCTCCACCCCCACCCCCATCAGAAAGACTCAAAATTATTGCAACATGCCTAGCCTCTTGATCGTATCATTTTGGCTGCTAGCCACATATCAAATAACTATTCGTGAAGAAGACAAGAGAGGCTCTGACAGCAGCTGAAATAGTTTTGAATAGCAGGCATAATTTGGCCCCTTAGAATTTACAGTATGCCCATATATACAATGTATACAGAAAAAATGTTGTTGGTTAATCATATACTGTACAATAGAAAAATGGTACCATGTCATTGCCCTAAAATTATTTTAAGTTACTGACCACATGAAGTGACCATTGAACCCTTTATGTGCAATACCCTAGACAATACTTACTATTTGGGGTTGCAGGGGTTGATGCTAGGTTGTTTATTTTTGCCCTACAATTTATAACTGCTCTGTGTAACAAAATGTTTCACACAACTGTATATGCGCATTTGTGTGCTGCATAATACTAGTATACGTGTTTGTGTGTACACGTGTGTGTGTGTGTGTGTGTGTGTGTGTGCATGTGTGTGTGTATGTGTGCATCCATATGTGCGTTCGTGTGTGTAGTCTGCCATGAATATGTTGTAGTTGATATTGCAATTTTTTCCTACAATTATTATATGAACACATTGTATTTTTTCCTTCTGCAGGGCCATCAAGGAATACCCCTTGGCCATCAAAAAAGCATTGAACACATGAATCTGTATGCAGATAGAAAAGATCTTGGAGAAAAGGAGGATGGAAATCAAGCACTTGCTTCAAAAAGATTCCTGCAAAAGGCTAAGCTCTCAACATGATTGAAACTCCTTGCTCTCAGGGCATGTGAGAACATGGAAAAATAACACTACTAGCCAGCCATCTTGTCTGACAGGAAAGACTGTTTTGGAAGACATTTAGGTTTTAGAAATATCTTGATATTAAGATAACCGTAACCCGGGATTCCAAAGACACATCAAACATCTAGATCTGTTGCCATGCCAGAAAGCCTTTACACTGAGGAAAATAAACAAGCTAGTCAACATTAAGAATCACTCAAAAGCACTGTCTGATGATTATGACAGTATCTAGCTTGCATTCCACAACATTATGTAAGTGTTGCGTTGTTCGCATTGTACATTCGCCAATTGTCTTGTGTTTACTTCTTGTTAGATCAACGCAATTCAGTTGTATTTTGTACTGCTGCTACGTTGATTTTTTATGAATAAAATTGAAATTGAATTCCACACTGAGGTATTAGTATTATACATGTATAGTATAAGTACACTTGAGCTTATAGAATAAAGTGAAATGTATTGAGATTATTTGAGTAGAGCCCCCCCAATTATGTGTTACAAGAAATCAGAAGCATGAGACAAATTGTCATTATAGAGGAAGGACAGTCCAAGTACAATGTACAGTATTTAACACATTTGTAGGGTATGTACAGTGTAGATCTATTATAATTTATAACTGTAAACAACAGCAATTTTCAGAGATCATGAGTTTGATGTTCTTGCATATAGGCTACAGTAACTGTAAAGCTTTCGTACATTATTCATACACACTATACGATATCAAATAGCAAAAATGCATAATGGGATGAGGTATCTATGAATATAAATAAAAACGAAATGTGTCTTTAATGACATATATCCCTGTATTTGTTGTCTACTTTATTTTCAGGATCTGTTCCTTGGAGGCTCTTAAAAAGAATGTCATTGCCACATAACAATTACTGCATAAAACTTACCAGTAATGTTTTCGGGTGCATGTATCAATGTCTGTGTGGGAACAGCATAATTTGAGAAGTTGTGGATGGATAATGATACATGTACTTGGTATGTGGATAGGTCTTGAAGATGATTAGATTTTGAGGCCTCCTATGAATTGGTGGTGTTAAGACATAATTTGCATATCTAAGGCATTTCTACAGTCCCACCAAAGACATTCTGTATTATGTCCTTGTATAATGTCCTTGGTCGCACCTAAACATAAAATGCAAATATTTGACCAACATGCAGCCAGTGCGAAAAAGCCAACCGACATCATGTATGCAAATTGGTGATGTTACAACATAATTTGCATATCTGAGACCGAAACAGCATTTTTGGCTCAAAAAATTGGAAATCGCTTAACGACGAGCGATTTTCTTCAAACTACTTTTATCTGGTGCGGAAAAGCCTACCGATATCATGTATGCAAATTGGTGATGTTACAACATAATTTGCATATCTGAGAACGAAACAGCATTTTTGGCTCAAAAATGGGAAATCGCTAAATGTTGAGCGATTTTCTCCAAAGCAACTTTTAACAGGTACGGATGGTCTTCTGACATCATGTATGCAAATTGGACCCATAATAGCATAATTTGCTTTTCTGAGGCGGAACGATCAGTTTTAGAATAAAGAATGGAATGTTGCTAATTTTCTTTGAATGACTTTTATGAGATTTAGATTGTCCCCATGACATTATGTATGCAAAACAGTCTTAAAATGACCTATATAAAGATGAAGCCAGTCTATAATGATCTTCTAAGAAAATTTGTTTGGCAAAAGAAATTGTCTTGCTGCAGTTTTGATGTTTTTCGCTAGGATAAGATATCTACATTGTTTGTTCACGAATTTACTAAACAAAATGCACTGGAAAAGCTTGGACAAATGAAATTGCAAACTACGATGTTTTACTAGTTTTGTAGATGATCTTTGATGACTAAAACACTTTCAAAGTCGACCAAGCTTACCATAAGCGCGACAGGCTTTATACGTGTTGCAGTTCTAAAATATGTCGCTAGGAAAATAAATCAATAGCTTGTTTGCAATATATTTAACGAAAGACATTGAAAGGTCTATTGAACAAATGCGATATTAAAATATGATTTGTAACTTATTTTGTATATACCCTTGATTAATAGTATGATTTTTTAAAACTAGTTTACGGTCGCTAATAACATTGTATTAGCGCCACTATTTGTACACGTTTGCGCCTAACCAAAATTGAAGACAGGTGAATGACCTGTACCTTCACAATGAGTAACCATAGAGCAAATTTGTAAGTATCTCATTTAGATCAGTACATAATCTTAGTTTTGTGAAAGTTTCGTCAAAAAATATCATTTCCTTCTTGGTTTATTAAAGAAATCGCGCTTCTGAGACGTGCGGTCAAAATAGAATGCGTCCTGACATAGCGCAAGGCAAGGAACGTGAAGAATTTTATCTCGATTACCCAGGAGACAACGGATTTCGTTTAACATTAAATGAAATGAAGGTCCTTGACATGCTTGTATTGAAACTTAAGTATATTTCCTGAGAAAAATAACACTAAAAATGGTTCGTTAGTGTGTAATGTCGCACTTCCTGATGGCACAAGCGCATTTGCTAAAATTGAACAGAGGCTTGTACTTCTCGAGAAATGATCGGACCTATTAACAGCAGAGCTAGACTAGTAAAGGACTCCACCATGGTGACAGTTTCATCCCGAAGTACGACTTCTCGTTTTAGAAAGGAAAACGCACTTTTGCTATAGCTAGATGTTGTTCAAATTGACCCAGAATCATCTGTGTGGAACGTGTTTGGGACTCCTTGTTCGCGTAAAGCAAGACCAGAATGTATGGATGCTTATAGGTGTTATTAAAAGACAGATACCACTTTCTAAACATAGAACAGTGCATGTCGTAAGTAAATATGGGTATCGATTTACTAGGCTTTCGAATATTCGCTAACGGAAAGGATGGGGATCCAGCTATAAATGGCGCTATAATAGTACACTTTGTACCTTGAAGTGTTACATGAAGAGGTTTGGGCATAACAAGCTAACAAGCTAAGGGGATACTGTTTTCCTGACTCTTCTTTCTTTATTTCTTTGTAATTGCTTCAGATTTAAGAACCCATAAAAACGATTATAGATGATACATTTACATAAGATGACTGAAGAGCCTAAAACTATCACACACAAATGCATGCAGAAAGGTTTCAGCTTCTCCTCAAGTTAAAGCCACTACGAACATTTTTCTGGAGAAAAATTCTACAAGGGATCATTTCAACTTCCTGTCAAAGTCACCGAAAGGCTAAACAGGGGGCCGGGTGCGTACGTAAAAGGGGTTTCCTCCTGAATGTTTCAACTGAATCTTGATCAGGTCTGCCATCATCAGCCCCAAATCGGGTGTGTGAACATGTGCGTAATCGAGATGTGTAAGCTATTGGAGGAAATACGGTACCTCTTACGTTCGGTTACAGACTCTTTTTTCCCTCAGAGAAGTTTGCACAAATGGCTACGGTTATTCATAATGGATAGAATAAACACTAGTTCATCTTTATTCAGAGTGTAAATATTTTTGTAGTTGTGTTATCTACCTTTAAGTTAATGGAACTGTGGCCTGAAGTCACATGGCATGTTTCCCCTTCTATAATATAAGTATAATAACAATGACTAGAAGAGGATATACTCAACACAAGGTCTGAAGTTTAGTGATTTTATTGAAACATTTCTTAATCTGCTCAAGAACTGACAGTGAAAAGGTTATCTTTAATTAACCTGCCCATAAGGGTACAAGTGTCAGTACTTCTTGGGAAATAATATACAGTAGTCATGAGACTGAACAAATATTTCACACTACTATAATTGCACTCTTTTCCACAGCTTTAGATTGCCATTGTTTTCTCAAAGCTGTTCCTACATGTACTGTAGCTAGCCAGGAGTCTGGGGTGGTCCAGTGTGGTCTGTTTTCTTGAAATACATCCATAGTTCAGCTGTATGTTGACTTCTGGCACCTGTGACAGGAAGAGGGAAGAATGGAATTGAAATTTATATGAATTATGACCCAGCTTCAAGCTCCTTCTACTTAAACATACATGTGACATCAAAATCAATCAGAACAAAAACAAAATTATTTAAAATACTGTCAATTCTTGTGAAAAAAACAACAACAAAACTTCCCGGCTCACAATGACCCTGGCTGGAGCAACTGTTCTAATTATAAACCAGCCTAGCATGTTGATTTTAGTATGTTGATTCGGTTACTCCTATGACACATGTACTATTAAACTATTGTAACATAGCTAGGCCTGATTTACTTTAGTTTTGTTCACCCACCTACATCAATTGTTTTGTGCACAATTTGGAGAACCAACAAATTGGTAAAGCCTAACAAACAACTAACAAAAGCGAACCCCAAACAGTATCGAACAGATATAGTAAGCAATGGAAAATTATTACTATGGGGAAGGTTTCCAGCTCAATTCATAGTGGTGTCTATCAGAATAATTAGTTATGTCATGAAGAAGCACTTGCAGACTACAAAAAGGGCAGTATATATACATAATTCACTGGAACTACTGTAACCTAGTGGTCAACACTTAATCAAGATACATTTAATTTGTTCCTATCGTGTGACCTTTCCTGACAAAAAAATGAAAGCTGAACTTCAGATCTTCCCTCTGTAAAAAGAAAATTTCAGTTGACTAGTCCGGACTAGTCCGAGGTGGTCCCAGCAGGTCCCAGCAGGTCCCAGACTTTTGGGACTAGTCCTGTCTGACACAGATCGGTCCGAGGTGGTCCTGGGGGTCGGGGACATAACTAGTCCAGCAGGTCCACTGGTCCCGGACTAGTCCCGGACCTGACTACAACCCTTTGGACTAGTCCCGTTATATGATAATGAGAATATCACATGATCTTCACCAAAATCGGTGATTGGTGCATTTGTAATGAGAGAACAGTTGGTCCAGATTTGAATCCAGAAGCCAGTCCTGACAACCAGAGGAACAGTGAAGTAAGTTCTCTCTGTGTGTTTGTGTCTGAGTTTTAATCATTCGGGGCAGTTTTCAAGCTAAACTTGTGTAGAGAAAGGGAGAAGAGGGGCTGGGTGAAGACAATGGCAAAGCAACAGCATGTATGGAAGAGGGATTACTCAGGAAACGGAGATTCTACTTCCGAGGTAAGTTCAACACCCCCCACCCCCTAAGCCAGTGTGAATTTCTCTGAAAACAGGCTACTGTTTGCAGTTGCACATTGAATAATGTTGGTAGCAAGATTAAGAAAGTTAACAACTCAATTGCCACTCAGCTTTAAGGAATCTTTCTGAACTACAAATATGCTGAAAAGACCTTAATGTTGCTCATGCAGATTATTAAAAAAGGTAGGTTTTCTGATGTAAATAAACTTGTTCAATTTGTTTGTGTACTTAACAGCTGAAAGTATTGTTGTTTGTATTAAAAAAAGGGTAGGAAATAAGACAATACATACATGGTGTCTTGTATCTACCATCCCAACAACTTGAATATTTTAGAGACTCAGATTCATACTGTTTTATCAATAGACGCTCTCATAATGGTGTTACGTGAGATGCTCCTGCAGCATCTGTGATACGTTAGTGGGCATTCCTGGATGCGCTGCTATTCCCAGGGGTGCGCACAGCCCGCTATTAGGACCGGTCCCAGGACTAGTCCCAGCCTCGGCCCGTCGCACACAGCCTGCTATGTAGGACCGGTCCCAGCCCTCCCGCCGCGCACAGGACCGGTTCGGGGACCGGTCCCAGGACTAGTCCGGGACTAGTCCTATCCACCAAAATGGACTAGTCCAAGTAGTCCTGACTAGTCCCGGGAGGTCCTGGCCCTGCCGGACCACTAAAGATCTGAGGTCGGGACTAGTCCTGGGCATTAAAACTGGGACTAGTCAAGGGACTAGTCCGGACTAGTCCACAACTAGTCAATTTTCACAGAGGTCAGCATTTACTTTTCTCGAAGTAAGAAGGTGAGTTATTTCACATATCTCATGGTAATAAACTAGAATTCTACAACCCTATACATTGTACCTTCAGCATGGAAACAATGTCCTTTTTTCCATAATCTAACTGCCTCGCAGGAAGAAATAGTTTGCAAGTATATATTATGACTGAACATTAGGTTTTCCATGAATCATGATGGTGAAACTTTTGCAAGCAAGAAAAATTGGTATGAGCTTTTCTTTTCTTTACCCCCCCCCCCCATCTCTGTAGTCCATATATAGGACTAGGTGTAAGGGGAACATATATATACAGCAATTTATCAGCATGATCTTCCTAGACATGCAAAAAATAAATATATGTAACCCTTGGCACTTTCTACTGTCAAAATCAGGTCTGAATACACAAAACAATACCAAGTGCATCTACAACCTAAGGAATTTGCAAAATAATCTCCACTTTACTGGCAAACCTTGTTACAATTTTGCTCTGTAGCAGACTAGAGAGGATCCATTCTGGATTTCTATGTAAGTAATTTTAAGCTAGTGATTTTCTTATGCAGCAGGTTTATAGAAAAGCCTGGATTGCATAGTAGCTCTTACAAACTCAGCTTACTTGGAAAAGGTTGCAAAACAACAGTAACAGTGGCTTTATGCTGTCAAGAATTGCCAGAATAATGAATGAAGACCCTTATTGTACACTCGTACCAACTGGGTTTAGTACAGGTCACAACAAAAGAATAAAATACAGATAACGTTACATATATATATACATTGTTAAGTAACTACAACTTAGTACATTCAGTTTCTTCTCGTTTATAAGTAATGGTAAAGAGGTAAAACAGATATGTTTCATACTAGTAATTGAAGGTTTGTCTAAGCTCACTAAAAATATAAATATGTCTGTACTGCTTAGGTGTATGAAGTAGGGGAACATGGGTTGAATCAAACTATAAAGTTCAGCTCTCCCTTTGTTGCATAGTTTACATTCTAATACAAAATGTTTCTCATTTTCAATTCTTCCTAGATCACAGTATCTACATATTTGTTGTTCCATGGGAGTACGGTTATGTCTTTCGGTTTCGATGTGTAGTTTGTGCCAGCTGATTCGTAGTTTTGTGGCGACAGTTCTGTGCCGTAGGTTATCAATACTAAGGTACTGTTCTTCAGTATAGGTGGACTTGAACAGTATGTAGGACCTCAGCTTGTTTATAATAGACTTATATTTTTTATGCCTAATCATTAAATCTCACTCCCCTATGTCATGTTTTTTGTTGGATTCTTCCTTCTTGTGTTTCTCCCTGTGCCAATTTCACCACACACCTTATAAAGTTTCCCTCATCTCATAAGCTATGGTTTTCATAGCCTGGGACTGACTGGAGCTGAGAGCGATGGTCCTTACACGAAGGATCTAAAGCTACATGGTTGGACTCTTTAAGTCCAGGCTATTGTTTTAGTAGCTCTCAAGTTCTCTAGGCAGCAAAATTGCAATGAAAGTCTGTTCTGTCTAAAACGTTGATAAAACCTGATCTACTTTAAGCCAGTTTCATACCATTAGCACTCTACATTCTCCATACATATGAACAATATGACCTGTAGTGTCTGTACCTAGCATGTGTGTGTGTGTATGCGCATGTGTGTGTGTGTGTGTGTGTGTGTGTGTGTGTGTGTGTGTGTGTGTGTGTGTGTGTGCATAGATAGAGGTATTAAATAAAAACTTACCTCCATGGTGTGTGTGTGTGTGTGTGTGTGTGTGTGTGCGCGCGAGGACGTGTGTGTGGACGTGTGTGTGTGTTGTCTGTGTGCGGTGTGTGTGTGCGCATGTGTGTGTGTTTGTTGTCTGTGAGTGTGTGTGTATGGTGGTGGTGGATAGAGTGGTAAAAGCCCCCTCCCCTCTGAAAAACAACTTAGTGGCCATAATGGGATATTATAGCAATTTTACAATGTTTTAACAATGTTTAACTTCCCAAAAGCCTGGTTAGTCAAGTTATCTTACCTTAGTATAATCCTAATTAGCTATATTGGGTTCTAACTCAACCCTAATCTTAACCCTCAAAGTGTCAGGTAATATTAGAACTAGGCTTTAAAACTAGCCCATGACACTGGGAGGGTTTTTCATTCTAACCAGCAGGTTCCCCCAACCAGAGAAATTAATAATAGCTTCTGTGATTCTTCTCGTTCTAAGGAACCTATCTAGCTTTGATTTGTTTGTTGGCTGTATGATGACACTAAATCTGATAGTGAGTGAGTGAGTGAGAGTGATAATGATATTACAGATTACCATATCATCATCATCATACATGTACATTGAACCGGTACCCTGAACCGGTATGCCTAAATACCTCAACCGCCCTCAACCCCCCTCAACCTCCCTCAACCCCCCACTTCCTGGGCTGATATGCAGTCAACATGTGCTAAGAACCCTTTTTAACGCTCTGGATACATTGCCTATGCAATTATAAATAGGAAAATCACTGTAACTATGACGTTTTACCAGTTTTTTTACGGCGCCGTGCGCCCGAGGAACAGGGTCCGCCATCTTGTTTGTTTACGTCCGTCAAGCCGCCAGAACGCATCGTGCCGTTGAAGTTTCAAGTCAAAATAAGGAAAGTGAAAAAGCTTGTGCAGCACGGAAACTCAGCAGATATAGAGGGAAACCTCTTTAAACATCATGTTTATGGTGGTGGATTTTAGCGCTCAATACTCTAGGGCGGATATTTTGCGGGGTGTATCACTCCCTAAAGACGGTAACTTCACTTATGATTGATATATTAAAAGTTATAACTTGAAAAAACTTGCAAATACTTAGACGTTACTATGTGATTTTTATTTATAATCGTATAGACAATGTATACAGAGTGTAAACAAGGGTTCTTAGCACATGTACACTGCATATTAGCCCAGGAAGTGGGGGGTTGAGGGGGGTTGAGGGCGGTTGAGGGCGGTTGAGGTATTTAGGCATACCCCATTGAACCTTAGGGCAGCAGTTAGCTGCTGCAATGTTTTGTCCACATGTACACCACGGTCACCACCCGCTCTGCCATAGCCTGGGGTCCAGCCTTCTTAGCTTTGGTCCACTCCCAAAGATACGCTATCCCGCATATGCTTGGGTAGCGGACATGGCTGGAATCCAGGCTAGGTCTGCCATGGCTGATATATTATAAGGTCCTCTATGTTACCCAGTGTCATATGTCATACTATATCACAAAAGGCTTAGTCCCGGCAACAATATAGTACTAAAAACAATTTAATGTTAAGCTGTTAGCGATACATTGAACTTGATTACATTTCCAAATCACAAATCAAGTCTTGTTAAAACGAATCAGGTCCTACATGATGCTTTTGTATGGATTAGACCACCAGAAGTCAGTTTGGATGCGGTTTAAAATAACAAATTAAATATACTAGTAGTAGTACTACCAAGGGACCTCCTTGAATTATACAGATGCATTTGCCAATTGTACTCTTGGTGGCAAAACTCAAGCCAGAGGGGAGTTGGCCGGCCCTTACCACACTAGACTGGTACATGTAAAAGGCCGGCCAACTCCCCTTGGGTAGGTCACACAAGCACGTTATTTTATGAGACTCGAAATCATCTCGACAAAATGGCATTCACATCATGTTCAAAACTACGTACAGCGATATGGACTGTGCAAATATAGACAAGAAATACCTACCCATACTTAACCTCCGGATATGCATTCACCGTGACTGCCTCTGTTGTAATGTCCTTGGTTGAAAGTAGGATGTGATCATGATGTTTGTGGAAAATTATAATTTATAGAGTCGGCGCGCGATCGAGCAACAAAACATTCATTTTGTAGAGAGCCAAACTGTCCGTCGTTATAATTTCATCAGTCGATGGTCCCACGAAAGTACTATAAAGCTTATTAAAAAATCTCGTGGCGGCAGTACACCGTCTAATGTTCTGAATATAACGTTAAAAATAATCAAAATGTCCGAAAATTCACCAAAATGGCGGCAATGATAACTAAAGGTCACCTTGTTGGGTCACCTAGGTCAGGGTCACACGCCTGATTATCCATATAACTGCGAGATGAGCCCTGTCCCACCGTTAAAATCCCCAGTAAGGAACTGTGTTACTGATACCTGGCGACCTCCTAGGAGGGGAAGATAACCTCTTGGCTCATTAGTTACTGAATCACGGTGGTCACCGTTAGTCAATAGTTTAACTATATACGGTATTTGTACTAGGTGGAAGAGAAGGCTTCCTGTCTCTTCCGGATGAGAAACTTTCAAATGGTGTCATCCAGGGCTCGTCTTTCGGATGGAGCTTAACTGTTTTTGCAGGGAAGCACCTTTCAATGGCATTAGTAAGTATACCGTAGAAGGCGTTGGCCTTGTCGGTTGTGTTTGTAATGCGTTATATACCTCCTCCCATGGATAGGTGGTGATCCAACGACCAAAATCGCTCAGGCCAGCCTCGCGGATTGGTCTTGTGGTCTTCTTTGTACATGTGTTTTGTTTAAGTCTCACCACAGGATTCCATAGGACACAGTTATGGTCACAGAGTGTTAACGGTGGGAGGATTTCTGGCTTCTTATAGCACGACTTCATGTTTGTGATTATTAGATCGAGGATGGCATTGCCCCTGGTATTGTTGTTTACAACCTGTGAGAACTCTCGGTCTAGGAGGATATCTTGGATCTTGACGTGGTTAAAGTCACCCACGAAGGTAAGTCTGATATTAGGGTACTTTGTACGTAGGAGGTCCGACGCGGTGATGAGATGTTCGACGAGTTGATCCTCATGTGGTGATTGTGGAGGTGAGTAAACAGTGCATACAGCCATGGATGAAAACTGACGGGTAAGTCGATGAGGCCGCACACTGACCCAAAGACAATCAAGATCCTCTGGAACCACGATTTCAGAGATGACCTTTGATGGTATGTTTTCACGTACATAAAGGGCAACACCTCCTCCCCGTCGCTTTGTACGGGATTTGGTGTAGACGGTATAGCCGTCAATCGACATCAAAACATCCGGAGTAGAGGGTGTAAACCATGTTTTTAACACTGCCACAATATCCACAACATTGCTCGAAAGTACTCCTTGTAGCTCATCAAGTTTGTTTAGGAGCGATATTGCGTTGGTGAGCAGGAATGTAGGGACAGGTGTGATACTGCTGGGAGAGGTATTGCTTGTCGGTTTGATGTCGATTAGGTTAGCGCGGGAACTATGTGCAGACAACAAGCCACGGTTGTTGGGGTTAATTAGATCCCTTCTTCTCCCAATTACGGTATCAATATTCCGAAAAAAATGCCTACCCGCTTTCTTTCCTCTAGGACGACTTGCTCCCCTGAGTAATCCAAAGTCTCGTAGCACGCTTTTCGCTTGATGGTTCGTTGGAAGACCATTCTTGAGACTCTTCATAAATTCCACGGAGTATCTAAACAACGACCTGGGCGCCATTGTTGTTTTCTTGCTGTGTGTTCCCCCGGTAAGAAGATGCCAAATTCCACTCACAAGGTCATTCAGTACTGCTGGGTGGCCGTCACGGCAATCCTGGGGTCTTTACGCTCACAAATGGCGCAACATAAGGTCTAGTTCTGTCGTACAAATAACATAATTTCTAAGAAGTTGGGAGCCCAAATTGGGCCGTGGCTGCCCTTAAAAGCGCCACCTATCACCGAAATTAAGTGTGGCGAAACTGTTTTTGTGTCGTTGTGTCGATGTATGCACACATATTACGCAAACAGACGCAGCAAATATATGTAACTTACCACACATACACTTACTCCGGAGTAACCATTTACTGCAAAGGTTCTATAGATGTATATATGATATATTTATACATGATCATCGTAAGGATAGACGATACGGATACACCATGACAAATATACGTTACTTGCTACAAATACACTTACTCCGGAGTAATATTTTACTCCGAAACGGAGTAATCCTTACTCCGGAGTAATAATTTACTCCAAAACATCCTTACTCCGGAGTAATATTTTACTCCGGAGCAACACGTACACATATATTTATACACACACACACACACACACACACACACACACACACATACACACACATAGATATATAGATATATCGCTAGATATAAACATATATATATAGAGAGAGGGAGATATATATCGCCCATTCTCCGTTAACGTGTGCAATTGGGGGTAGAAAATGGTGAAAAATAAAGTTCTTCCAAATACCTAACAAATGTGCTGAACTTGTTACCAGTATTGTCGACTATCTTTTGCCAATTTTGTACGGCGTTACCACCTATACTTTTCGAGATATTAAGTTTTTTGTCTGTAGAAATGGTAATCTCCGGAACAAACCACCAAAGACACCACCAAATAGCCAAAACAAGCTCACGTGCTACATCTGCTTGGAGATTAAAGCAGGGAGAGTAAACCTTCTGTACAAGACAAGGCCAACTACAGTATTGTTACAGTTGATAAAATGCTGTTAATCGAACTTTGCATCGAATCTTTTTCCTGTAAATTCGATAACACAATGAAGAAAAAAATGATAACGTAGGTTAGACGATAACGTAGGTTAGAATTATGCTTATGATGATCAATACAATCGAAGCCGTCAGCCCTTACACTATAAAATTTACATGCAAATGTATATCTGATGACCCTCTTTCTGATGAATGGAAGTGTGAGTATCTGTCTCTAATCTCAATGGAATAACCATGATAACGTAGGTTAGAATTGAAAATTGACAAACGGCCTGACGCTGTTTGTTGTTGTCATTTTTCCGATACTCATGTTTTGTTCTCCCTGCCATGGATTTGTTTCGCAAAAAACACAGTCTAGCAGATAAGACAGTGTGAAAATTATTGTGAAATGTCTTTTCGTGGGCGAATTATACCCGTCTATCTTTCCATAACGTAGGTTAGACAAAACCTTGCGACAAAACTAAAACGGCATCAGATTTAGTATGGACGCCAGCTGGACAAGTTCACCCACCTGTGGCAAGACAGTTTGGTGGATAGGTGTAGATTATGACTGAAAATTAAGTCAACTCACACGTTTTCATTGTTTGAACCCGACGTTTTGTGCGTTAGTAGTGGTTGCGACAGGTGATTTTAGCGTGTTTCTTAGCAAACTCTTTGCCTGGACGACCCGAAGGCAGCTGACAGTTGCGGTAAAACATAACTTAGTATATTACTATCATGTACTGATAGCAGGAAAGCACAAGATACGCAGTTATTGCTTCTTTTAAAAACTTGGTGGCCCGCTACTATCATGCGACAGCAATTGCACACGTTAACGAAGAATGGGCGATATACACTTATATATATATTGGCTACCCATCGTTGTTGATGGATATATATACATGTATATCAATAGTCAGGTGCTTTGTGGTGAAGTAAGCAACGGAAGACGTCTTTCGTTTGTGTTTTCACCGCATCCATCTAAGACAAAATTTTGGACGAGGCGAACCTTTTCCCGCGCTTTCAGAGAATGAGACACGGCCGGGTGACGCTGGTCTTTTATTCCTGCACCGCACCTACAATAGACAGTACCGTTTCAAAGCCCCATCCTGCACCTAGCAACCCCTGCCAAAAACGACGGATGACACATCCATCTTTCGCGCTGGTATTCTGACCACCCTCCATAGAACCCCCACCAATCGCTGCGAAGTACGTCACCTACTTCACATGCAAAGTACATGCAAACCAATCATGGCGAAGTACATCACTTACTTCGCATGTAAAGTACATGCAAACCAATCATGTACGCCAGATCCGCCAATCACTTCACCTACGTGAGGTTTCCCAGGTAACCGGGTTCAAAAGTGCCCACTGACCTTTATCTGACCTGTAATTTAGCTCATTAGCTAAAATTTGCATACATTCGCCTACATTTGCATACATCTGCATGTTCTTAACAAAATCATGGTGACCTCTGACCCGCACCGCCGTATACCGCCTTATACCGCCTGAATAATGGGGTGGATACTGCTGACTATATACTACTACCGTTCTCGAGTTCTGAGGGGTGGTCGAATGACACCCCCCCCCCCCCGTCCCACGAATCCGAAAAAGCCCAGTCTAGATAGGGTTAAAACGGATAGTGTCATTTTTTCAGAATACCTATGCTATTGCTTTATCATATAGATTTGAATTTGTCAAAACGTAGATAAATAGATATTATGATATTTTTTAATGTGTTTCTGCTTCATAGTCATCCGACAAATCGTACACAATATGCAGATAAGAAATGATCAAGAACCGTACTAAAACAATGCCTCATTTTCGTTTATTGTGCTGAGAGAATTGCTGTTACTAACTTCCATGTGCGTGGGAGCCTGTTTGTATGGTTTTGCCTAAACGTATTTCCGATTGGCTTCTCCAAGGCCTATAGACGCCAAAAGCAAACCAAAGTTGTTGGACAAGGGGTCATTATATAGACACAGAACTACGTAACCTCCTTAGTTGATTGCAGTGCAGACTGTTGAGAGTTCCCCACCAGGTCAGTCCGCCTTCATTCTTAAAACCATACAGCCCTTTTCGCTTGTATCTGTTCTTTTTGTTGTCTGTTCTAGTGATTAACCTTTAAGTTTTATAGTGTCTGCTTGTTCTCAAAATTCATTCTTCTTGTCTGTCTAAGGCACAGGCGTAAAAAAAATTCAGCTTAAAAATGCAGACATATACGACTTTTGCTGACGCACGTAGTACTTGACAATGTAGTGTACAATACAGCAAGGTTTATAGATAATTTTCCTTTTCGCATTGACGTACGGATGTCCGGAGTAAGACCAATGAAAAGACAAAACTTTATCTAGAGAAGATCACTTACAACACAACAAGGGGACGCCATTAATGATCTAGCCTGCAGTCAAATAACTTCTGCTTCGCTGTACAGACACACTAAATGAATGGGATGTATAGAGATCATCGCAGAGCTTATCGGGTCTTTATTTTAAGACTGTATGGAAACTTTCAACAGTCTTTGTTACAAGAACCGATCGACTAAGTAGTAGAAGTGTTTTGAAGTAGTTACAAGTTAGCGATAGCGAATCCTATAGCGGAACCTAATTTGTTTCCGTTGGCGGCCATGTTGAAATTTGACGTCATGCAGGCGTCATACTTGTTCCTGTCTGCATTGAACTGGAACCCTTACGTCACTTCCGTTTTTGACTCATCTGACAAAATCGTATTCAAACCCCAAAATGTGGTAATGGAACAAGACGTGAGGCTATTGTTGCACACAAAACGCAGTCACACTATGTTTGAAACAATTAGCGATAATTTAGTATTAGAAAATGGACCTATACATACTGATAGACTTTCTTACTAGACAAAATTTAGGTAATTATGCGTTAATGACTTTTTTTCCGGCGAAAAAGGTTTTTACTTCATTCCTATTGTATACAACACGACATCATTTTTTGGCAGGGAAACTATTTTCGTTATATCTTATTAATTTTTCGGCAGTTTTTCGTGTGTCTATATGTGCCAACGATTGATTAAAATAGGTGGACACGATCAATAAGGACACAAATGATGGGCATGTGATTTCTGGTGAGTAGCAGGTCAGTAAGATAAAACAGAAGTCGTCAGATATCAATGATGACCTAATCTGTATTACAAATAGTATGTAAATTTGTATGGGTCAGAATCATGGGTTATGAATAAGTCACGCTCTAGAAAACTAACCGGAATCTACACAGAGATGCTGCGTGTAGTTTTCAATACACCATGGTGGAAACATACTTCTAATGAACAGTTATACGGATCGTTACCAAATGTCACTACAGTAGTTAAATGTCGACGACTAAGTTTGGTTGGTCACGTTGTACGTAGCAAAGAACCAGCCAGTAGGCTACTACTTGGAACCCTGACACCAAAAGAAGGGTTGGACGTCCTAACATAACACTTAAGAAACTTGTAGAAACTGAAACAGGCTTAGAGGGTCTGGAGCTTATTTCAGCAATGAACGACAAGCAGTTCTGGAGATCAAACTTTGTATGCTCCACCTCTTCGGAGGAGGAATAATGATGATTTGATGATGTGCCTCTGCCTGTTAGTAAACATTACCCGCACTTGGGCTTATGAGGCTCACTAAGCGTTGCTCCCTGCAGAGAATAGTTTATTTTTTTTGTTTTGAAAATATGAAATGATACCTTGCTGAAATAATTAATAACTGCAAAGGGAGACATTTGCTTAGGAACAAGTGCAGAAAATGGCTTCACCACATCTCCGTACCAAAAAAATCATAGGGAACAAGGTCAACAAAAGGTCAATGACCTTACCTAGTCAGTCTGATCACACCACTATCTGCAGCTAATTTGGTTAAAAGATTTAGATTCACTGTTGTGAAAGCCCCCCCCCCCCCAAAAAAAACATATGAAGGTATATAAAAATGACGTTATGCGACCTGTTCTCGCCGATTTACAACCCAAAGCACTCCTTTTTCCTGGCCAAATTGTAAAAGACAAAGCAATTGTTTTGATTATTAGTATGTGGCACCGAGTGCAGGTGTTCTTTTAGCTGATAATTCTCGAAACCCCAGTTGCCCATACAGTGTTTGATGAAACCCCCAGTTCTTGTATAAGCAACAAATATTCTCAAAACCAGTTGTGTTGCTCAAACCCCGATACAATGCTTTTTAGCAAAGGTGCTCTTGAAATCCGCATACAGTGCTTTTCGATAAGAATGTTCTCAAAACCCTAATACACTACTTTGATAAAATTAAAGAAACCTCCAATAAGTGATTTTCAGTAACAGATATTATCAAAACCCCCATGTAATGCTTCGTATCTGCTTGAAGATTACCTTTCGATGCCACGCAGTATCTGCTTGGAGATCAATTCATGCCACCGTGTATCTGCTTGGAGATTGTCATACATCCCTGTATCTGTTTGATTACCCTCTAATCACATTAGCCCAGTAGCCAACCAGCAAGAAGAAGCTACTCCAACCTGTTGAATAAGTAGGTCATGTGTGCCATTTGTGCCAAATATGGTCAGACATACCATATATGGTAAAATTCGAAATAAAACCAATTTTAAAGCCTGTGTAATAAAACAAAAACTTGAAAAAAAACGCATAAGAGAATTCGCCCACTTAACTTCCATACCGAATTTCAGGTCATTTTGCCCCAAAAGTAAGAAATTGAATCCATTGAAATAAATTACAGGAGAAGGAGAAGAAACATGAGTAAAAACAATATGTCTTTACCACACCACTACCGTTGGTGAAGCCATAATAACAATTAATGTTCACTACACTGAAACGTGAGAATGCCCGTATTTTCTGATGGAGATACTTTTTTGTGAATAAAGATTTGGCTTGGAGCGCTGTTGGATAGCTTGATATCAGCCGAGTGCAACTTGGACATGTATGAAACGTCGGGGAGGCGGCATTTGTAGGTAAGCGGCGAAAAGCTCATCTGCGGTCGAGAGCTAGGCACGAGCGTAGACCTAGCGGCACAGTTCAGGAATCTGGTCACAACTGCAGCTTTGACAATTATTCTTCAAGGCAGTATAAAATCATTTGACAAAAATACTTCAGCTGACATTTTAGCGAATGGCCAGTACTACAAAGTAGTGACCATGCATGAATGCATTTTTTTAATATTCACGCATTGTGTCACAGGGCGTGATGTACAGAAACATCAGCTCTCATGCCGACTGAAAAAGGGAAAAAAGGCTACAGAACATCACAGAATGTGTTCACAGTTCCCCCGCTGGACAATTTCAACATGAAGTAAGTCTTACCTAATGACTTGACTATATTAAAATGTTTTAGTATCATATTGTTATTGGTTATTGGGTGGGCCGGCTTACTCTCTCCGCTGAATTGTGAGAAGCTTACAATATTACTGGGGCTAAATCGCAACGTTATGAAGCAGCCATTCGGCGCTAACTCACGTGACCTCAATACGACCCCGGGTGCAGACACACGACTGTGAACCACTCAAATCGGGAAGGACCCCTACTCTTTTCGATAAGTATGGTGGATTCTTTAAGTTAATGTGCATGCCGTGTCGCGTGTTGTTTTCCCAAACACGGGCCGCGACCTCCATTTAACGTCCTATCCGAGGGACGTCCCTAACCGAAGCTAGGTAATCATTTTCACCTGAGTGAAGTGAGGAAAGTCGTATAAGTGCATTTCCCAAGGGCACAAGACCCTTGACATGGCAGGATTCGAACCCAGGACCTCTTGAATGTGATCCGAACACGCTGTCGTTACGACCCCATGTTTGGAATATATATATCATGATGCTAGTTTTATTATCCTAAACGTCTGTTGCTTGACATAAGTATATCTGTGCTGTTTAAACGAGATATGAAAAACGAAGTTAAATAAAAATAAGTGAATCGTTGTCAACTTTAGTAGACAGCTTAAGAACTAACTTTGCAATTATCTAAACTCAATGGTGATGCTTCTCTTACATTGTCTCATGGTCACTATTTAGAATTTTCTACTTTCTTACAGAAAATACCAACCCGCACCCCACTGGGTGGTAATTGGCACAATGTCTGGCAACAGCCATATGTGTATGTGGGCAGAGGTTGGAATGGGAGATCTTTCACAGTTTTTAAAACATTTGTATAGCGATGTTGCATATTCTCTTCCTGAATATTGTTTTGGAATACTCAAGTGTAAAGTCAACTTACTATGTAAAGAAATGGCCGGAAAAGATACTTTTTGTATGTCCTAAAGTTACATAATGGGCCTGTAAAGTTAAAGAACCTCAAGACATAGACAAAACACGATCAAGAAACATGATCAAGAAATCAACATCGAACGATCAGACCTTACGGTATTACTTTTGTTACTGTTTCTATTAAAACATCACTGTTGTAAAATTCGGGCCCCAATGTCCCCACCTGCTTTAGAACCCGAACCATGTTAGATCTGACGTAATTCAAACCGAACGGTGTTTGATCTGGGGTTACCCGAGGTCATTTATGGTAATCCTGGTGTCGTGTGGCCCAGCGGTAGCGCGTTCGGCTCAGGGCCAAGAGGTCCCGGGTTCGATCCCCACCCATGTCACCGATCTTGTGCCCTTGGGAAAGGCACTTTACACGACTTTCCTCACTTCACTCAGGTGTAAATGAGTACCTAGCTTCGGTTAGGGACGTTCCTCGGATAGGACGTAAAATGGAGGTCCCGTGTTTGGGGAGAGCCACACCCCACGCACGTTAAAGAACCCACTACACCTTTCGAAAAAGAGTAGGGACATGCCCCGGTGTGCGATGGTTCAAATACTACAAACTGGGAGTTGGTGATTTACTACAATTACCCGGGCGGAGGCCTGGCGAACCCTCGTCTCGCATAAGCCACATGGTGAGACCGTAATCTACCTTCAGTTCAGACAGAAGTGAAACAAAGATTAATTAAAAGACATATTTCTACAAACCTTCTATTCAGAACTGAACTCTAATGGTAGATGCGAAAACCAAGGCAACAAACTCAGAACGTACAGAAAATTCAAACACAATTACGAAAGAGAAGAATACTTGAATTTACCTAACTTTAGCCATCGCCGAGCCATGGCTAAATTACGAATTAGCGATCACCCACTGCAAATTGAAGTAGGAAGACACAACCGGACTCCTCCGAATGACAGACTGTGTACACTCTGTGACTCCAACAGGGTAGAAGATGAAGTGCATTTTGTATTAGACTGTAGGTTATACAGGGATATGCGTGAAAGTTTTATCGGTGCCCTGAATTTAGACACAAGATGTAAACAGTTAGTGAAAGATGATCTATTTATATATATCATGTCATCCCCTAACAATAATGTACAACAAAAACTGTGTGAATTTGTATACACCTGTTTTAAAAAGAGGGAAGAAACACGTAAACTATATAATCAATAATAGCCTTATATGTTCGTTCATATCCATTTGTATACAGTAGATGTAGTGTAGCTCTCCTATGGAGTTGTAGTATTTATACATATGTAACGTTATCATGTAACGTCACACTATATGTACTGCATTTAGCCCACATGGGCATGAATGTGCAAATAAACATCATTGTCATTGTCATTGTCATTGTCATTAACATCATCACCAGGACTCCAGGAAGAATATTGTGAATTGACACACTAATGGAGATCCTTACTAACCAAACCAAACCAAACCAACCTGGGTTTTCAGGCCCCTTTTTACTTGGGTACCTCCTAGCAGGAAAAAATGCCCTTATCACAAATATAAACCGATTTTTGGCAGTACATGTATGCCATCATTTTGTAGTGGACATGTAACATGTAGCGAAGCTACTGCCGTTATAGTGGGTGACCTTGAATATCACAATAGTTGTCCTCGGCGGTAACAATTATACCCTCCCCGTTTCTGTCCCACATAACATGCGTGCAAACATCGCTTAAGATCCGAAGCAAGAAACGTACAACTTATCTCATTTACGACTCAAAATGACCGTAACGGTTTTTTTGAAAATGAAGTTTTAGGGATTTTTGAAACATGTCCTTGATTTTGAATTATGGCTGATTGAGTGCAAAATTTAAAAAATGCCATTTTTTCACCTATTTGTCGACAAAAACTACACTTAGAATCAGAAATCAAAAAAATCCCTAAAACACGATTTTTGGTCTTATTCCTAGTCGTTGAAAAATATGAAAATCAGGAATTTTCGGTAATATATGTTGCCAATCTTAAACGATGTTTGGCTAAAAATGTGGCACTTGGAAATCCCGAGCAAATTTTTTTTTAAATCAGCCAATCAACGTAAAAAGTTATTATTAGTAGTAGGTTATGACGACAATTTTACTTAATTTTAATAAAATCTTCCCTTCCATACCATTTGTATATTTTCATTTGTTTTACGGTTAGCTGAAATATTGCGTCTTGTAACCCGATACTTTTTCGAACGCGCCTAGCAATGGGAAAGAATACCCTAGCAACCGACCATCGTGCATGCGTATATTAAGTTTAAACGATGGGTGGCAGGGCCAAATGCTTCGTTCACGCAAACAGTCCCCCTAATTTAATCCTGGACACAAAATCTCTCTTTTTTAATAACAACTCCAAATTAACCTGAACTAGCTAAATTACCAAAATGACAGAGTCTTTCATCCGTTTTTTTTTTTCCAGATTTCTACGCTATGTAGTTTTACTTCTTCTGATATCATCACTGGAGACTGGGGCGTTCTGGGGTCGTCGTCGTCGTCGCCGCACAATACGGCGAAGTATGCTAATTTTGTGATCTTATACAAATGAAAGTTATGTAGCTTTCATGCTGGCAAAAGTGTTAGTAAGAACCTCTGCTTCTTTTACCCGTAACTGTCAATTTAAACACGTAAGAAATTGTAAAATATTCACCTAATAACAACACTTTTAAACTAACAACACCATAACAAAAAGAAAACAAAAGAGTCCATTGCGAAGATTCCTACCGTGGCTAAATTACACTGTTGCAACAACTTAAAAGAAGACTATTTCCATAATTTATACTTAACCCTATCTAGACGGGGGGGGGGGGGGCTAAAAGTGCCCGCGCCATCTTTAATGCCAGATAACGTCTGAACGGCTTGCGCTAGAACCACCAAACTTGGTGACTTTTCTTAAAATTTAGTCGCAACAATTTCGAACAGTGTGGTAATTTAATTTCATGATTTTTTGTGTTGCCATGGCAACGGGTTTTTGCCTTTTTTGCAAAATTCAGTAATTTTTGTTTTAACAATAGACTTTTCAGGGTTTTCTGTCAATTTATACATGCTTTCTAATATTAATAATATGTAATGTAATTTTATGTACTTTTTATCAATAAAAATGCATAAATTATGTTAATTTGATGACATAATTGGTCAAAATTCAAGACGGTGGACCATGTGATTAGATTAGGTACATACTGGTCATTTTCCTTAAAACTTTATCAGTACTTCGATTTCTTTTTACAAAAAAGGTTCATAAACGTTTTTAGTCTATTTCCAATGTATTTTTAGGCTTTATCTGGAAAAAAATGACGTTATAACAACATGAAAATTGTTGTTATGATTTATTTTTACTAGCACACCATCCTCCGAAAATCTGGTGATCATACGGTATACCCCCTCCCCAACCCAGTGTTCTCGAATTGGCATTCTCGAATGGGCGAGGACCAATCAGAACGCCGTAAATCAGGACGCACCGCGGAGCAAGAGCAGGCCAGCACGGTCCTGCTAGCGCGATGTTGTGAGCATAGACTATCAAGCTTACACCGCATATAGCATAATGTCGGATTGATGACTTGTCTACCCTCACAAAACAAAAACAACCGATTTTCACTTGTATTCCGTTATGTGGCTAAGAGCTAACGCGGGTTGAAACCAAACACCACCGGGCACGCAACAGGCACGTGCACGGCACTGGCATGTAATTTCTGAGTTTGCAACATTTATCACCGGCAACCTAATACTATACCAGCTGCAGTGATGATCAAATCGTGCAACGAAAGTCGTCATGCCCTTCACCATGGAAAAGTGTACAAATACTGTTGAACGGTGTTGAAAATTACTATTAATGTAACGTTAGCTACTGTACTCGGTCCCTAACTTTCCCACTGTAACCATTAAATTTCCAAAACCGTTTCAGCAAGGGCGAAAATGGGAAACTCAGTAGCATTTGGGCATGGCACTTGTTATTTCCCGATGTGCTCATGACTGCAGCTGTAACTACGTACACAAGTCGTTCAGGCGCGAGCCTCTAACCCCCCCCCCCCCCCCCCCCTGCGTCTCCTGATCTGGATAGGATAATGTATATACATACTAAAAATATAACGTTACATACTAAAAATACTAAAATAAGAAACATCGATCCGTCAACCCCTTTTGGAGTTTTAACCTTTCAAAGTCCCAAGTAAGCAAACAAAATTGGCTCCTGCAGTTCCATGAAAGCTGCAAGGGTATGGAACCTATACCATTTTTTTCACGTGACAGCAAGGTATTAAATCGTAGGATTTGCTGCGGTACCACAAAAATTTCGCTTGGGAGATACATAATGTATCTTTATGACTACACCTACCGAAAAAAAATAACATTGCGATCTACCCACGACCGCTCGAAGTTATGCTGTTTACACACACACACACACACACACACACACACACACACACACACACACACACACACACACACACACACACACACACACACACACTCACACACATATACAAATTTGTTGTTTTATGTATAGAATGAGATTTTTTTTTCTGTTAGCACCGTCGGGCTGCTTTTCACCACCACGACCAGCCAACAGTTACATAAGCGGCTGTAACTCACCTTACGGAGATAAGGAGATATGTCACTACGAATGCCACCCCGGGTACTATCAAGAGTCCGGTAACACAGACTTGATTTGCTCCAACCAAAAATGGAATGGAACAAGTCTCGTTTGCAGTATGTATCAAATTTTATTTTTCAAAGTAGTAAGTATAGAGAACAAGAGTTTTATGATTTTATACGTTTGCCAGATAATGTTATATTTTCCGACTGACGACTTATAAATTTTCTCATTGATTATGCAGATAAGATCTTTAATCCCGTGGATTTTACCAGTTGATCATATTTCACCCGTTGACAGCTTTATGTTGAAAAATCTGTTATTTCCTATGAATTATGCAAATTAGGTCCTGATTTGAATAACATAACCTTCTAATGAGTATGGGAAACATGACATTACAGGCAATCACATGTTTATTCAGAAATTGTTTGGACAAGCTGTTGATAACAGATCTGTCCAAATCTGTTCCTAAAGAATTTAAAGACGTTTGTATACTCTTTATCTATGACGTTAACGTGCCTTTGTCGTTTGTTTTTGTAGTAATTTGTATAGAAATCTTTTGGCATGTGTTATGCGATGTATCGTTGCAGATTGTTTCAGCTCAAAAATCGACCTTTTCATGCCTCTAGGGTATAAAATATTTTGTTATATTGAATTATTTATTTCTTCTCTCACAAAACATACGCTGTACGTTCTGGAATATGACATTATTATAGAATGTATAATTGCCGTGACACAATGAAATGACAAGTTGCTACATATGTCAACTGCCAATTAATGGATGTACTAAAATGATTTTAAAAACTTACTATATGCATGAATGTTAAAAGACAACGTAGCAACAGAATGACGGATATTTAAAAAAAACAAATTGGTAAGATTCACGTTTCGATATCAAAATTATGTAAGACGTCAAAATTAAACTGAACGGAAGCTTAAAGGAATAGGGATGCGTTAAGAAGGAAACTAAGATTTGAAGTGGATGGATGCCTTTGTTCCACATGAGGCCAATTAGGAATCATTTATATATAAGTTAAACAGAAGAGACTTACCATCGTGTGGGGTAATTAACCCTGATGCACTGTTTATATCATCCCAGCATCGAGTGGGGAAACAAGGCCCTGATGCACTATTTACATCATTCTAACGTCGTGTAGGTTAATAAATCTTGATCCACATTATCATCGTGTGGCGTGATAAATCCTGACGTACTGTTTATATTATTCTAGCTTCTTGTGGGGTAATAAAACCCGGATGCACTGTTCATATCATATCAAAAATAAATTTATTCCATTTATTTCCCTTATAAATAAAGAAAACCAAGAATAATCTTTTAAAATAATTTTTACCAACTTGAAGTTAAATCCTTCTGTTATGTCCGACATTAGACTAATGTTCGGTCTTTCAACTGGTGTGTTCTAATACTGGCACTTTTCTTTTCTTTTTTTTCTTAGCACCAATTGAATGCTCTAATCCACCTAACCCAGCAAACAGCTACAGAAGAGGTTGTTGGCCCCCCTTCTTACATGGTAACACATGTTACTACGGCTGCCGTTCCGGGTACTATCAGGGATCGGGCAACATCGAAAGGAAGTGTTCTAACGGAGAGTGGGGTGGCTCAGACCTAGAGTGTAGAAAAGGTATACATCTAGTTATCCATAAAATATATATTTTAGACAATAAAAGACAATTCCAAATGTGCCCGACGGAAGTCCCTTACTACAAATTAGATTTAAATGAAAATTTCACATAAAGTATTATAAAATCAAATTGACATAACTGAAACTAAAACCGTCGAATAAAGCAACTTAGTATGATAGATAAGTTAACATTGGGCGAGATTTGAATACCAACGAACAGTAGGTCAGTAGCAATTTATATTGAGTTGATTTGTATTTGCTCTATCTACAGAAAGTTTATTCTCCCCAAAGGAGAATTTAGACGTTGAAGTCATCTGGACATACCATCTTTCAAATGGTATTACACCACTGTTTGAAAATTGGAAGAAACTACCAAACATGGGAATAGCAAGTAGAACTACTGCGAACGTGTACACGTCCGCTTTTTACGTGGTAAGTATTGTTACTGAGGACCACTGTATGGGTCAACTTATATGGCTGGATGCTCCAGATCGATATATTTAGTATATCATTTTCTGGTTTGCCGAGCATACATAAATATTTCTTTTTCACCTGATTCAAGTAAATGGATAAATGTTATGTCCCTTAATCCGTTAGGGGGCTAAAGCGCAAACGATTCTTAATGAACCGAAGAGCTGTATATTAAAACTGAAACATATGATTACAGCGTTTTTATAGCATGAAATGTGAGAATCTGAAGGTACAAAAAGAAGTCGGTAACCTGCAGTTTACACACACACACACATACACAAACTGTACACAATGCCACGTAAACGCACGAGCACACACACACACACACACATACACACACACAAAACATAGTTCAATACACTTAGCAAAGGTAAGAAATGCCGAAAGTACATATTTTCACATGTTAATTTATAATTCTGTTTTAGGGCCGGATAGAACTGTTCGGACAAGCAAGCCTTAGGCTGAAAAACGTAAGTTTGTCTGACAAAGGAGTCTATCAACTTTTCACCGTATTTTCCGATGGGACATCGCAGACCGTCACTGCATCGGTTGAAGGTAAGTTGTAGCAAGAATTGTTATCTTATTGGTGGACCGGCTTACTCTCTCCTTTCAGCCAAGGGCTGAATTGTGAGGAGCTTACTCGCAAGGGTCTGGAGCGGCTGCCATTCGGCGCTAACTCAGGTGACCTCAATACGACCCCAATGCGGCCATAAGACTGTAAGGTTTGCACCACTCACACCGGGAAGGACCCCTACTCTTTTCGATAAGTATGGTGGGTTCTTTAACGTGCGTGGGGTGTGGCTCTCCCCAAACACGGGACCTCCATTTAACGTCCTATCCGAGGGACGTCCCTAACCGAAGCTAGGTACTCATTTACACCTGAGTGAAGTGAGGAAAGTCGTGTAAAGTGCCTTTCCCAAGGGCACAAGATCGGTGACATGGGTGGGGATCGAACCCGGGACCTCTTGGCCCTGAGCCGAAAGCGCTACCGCTGCGCCACACGACCCCACATCTAAATGTGGAGTAAGTTTTATCTTAATCCACTTTACGTGTTTATTTGAGTGTGGGTGTCCTTAATCATATATAATGATAACAGACGTAACCAATGTTGCCATTGTATGATTTAATGTCCAAAAAAAGTTCATACGAATAACATTTTAAAAAAGAAACGTCATGATGCCTGACATGGAACAAAGTATAATGTAGAAAATATATTAGACATGTATGTTCATAGGTAGCAGATCTGTTGACATATAAAACCCTGAAAAGTCTATTGTTGAAATTGCCTGTCAGAAACCCGTTACTTAACACACTTATACGAAATTGTTGCCAACTACATTTTCGGAAAAATCACCAAGTTTGGTTGTTCTAGCGCAAGCCGTTCAGACGTTATCCGACTTCAAAGTTGGCGCGGGCACTTTTAGCCCCCCCCCCCCCCGGGTCTAGATAGGGCTAACATGGACAACTCCCTGGGCACGTCATTTCTATTTCCCCCCCCCTTTTTTTTAAATTCTTAATTATTTTTGCTACACTCCTATTTTTGCATCATGTTACATGACCATCTGAAAGAAACGGTCTACCCCTACAATCTTTCAGATGGAGTTGTCTATGTTATGAGAACCGGTCTCATTGATGAGAGAAGTTTACCTCGGTCATGATATACCAAAGAAACAAGTTTCAAAAGATATTATAGGGCAACATTGCTATTTTCAAAAAGGCGGACCGATTATTTCAGGCGTTCTGAAAAAAAAATTGGTTTGCCTGAAAAGAACGGTCCGTACCTACAATCTTTGAGATGAGGTGTCAATGTTATGAAAATTATTGTTGATTGCGCGATGATATATAACAAAAGGAACAAGTTTCATTAGACATTATAGGGCAACATTGCGATTTTTAGAAGGGCGGACCGATCACTTCAGACGTTCTGAAAGAATTAGTCCGCCAGTTAAAAGCGCCCCCCTTCTAAATCATTTTTTCTCATTATTTTACACTATCCTGTGAAAAGCGGTCCGCCCTTACAATACTTGGAATGGAGATGTCTGACTTACAAAATCTGAATGAGACAAGATTTTCTCAGTAAAAGTGTAGAACAATAACAGAAGACGTTTGGATTTTATAATAATAAAAATATAGTTTCAACCCGTCCCCTCACACTTGTTCTAATATGATGCGGAAAAAGCGGGCACAGTCTGCCACATCTATAATTGCTTTGAAATTGTTTAAAATTTAGCGAACCAAAGAGCTCGAAGTTCCTTGCAAAGACTTACTGTTTTGTAAACTTAGAAATTACAGGGAGTATAGTTAACATTCTAGTAGTAAAGGAATATTCTATTTCATGCTGATGCTACGGTATTAATCGGTTAACAAAAAAGTTATGATGTGTGATATTTAATGTTAGATCTACTTAATTTTACAATATTACTTTAATGCTTACTTCACAGAGCTCCGTGTTTAGCTGTACATGTACTGTACTGCGTTACAGTCGTCTTGATTGGGATTTGTGCGTGTGGGCCTTCGTACGTTTTAGGCAACGCCCCAGACCGTTTTTTTTGTTACCCGAACCAACAATTTCAGAACACCGGCATTTGCCAGTGTCTCATGCGGCGTATTTCTAGTGAAGCATGGTTGAACCCGTCTAATTAACAGGCAGTTCCACTAACGTATCTTTTTCTTTTATAGTAAACGACCCGTGTGAGAATAATGACTGTTCCCCAATCGGTGGTAGATGTCTACCATATAGTAACAACTTTACGTGCCTTTGTGATCCTGGGTACGTTGGTGACGGACGGATTTGCACAGGTACGTCAACCTATTTATCTTTAAAGAACTTCATCTGCCTATAATCTACATAATGAATGAGACCTAGAAAATCATGCTTCATGATCAACATAATATGGACTAAACTGTCGATGTCAAATGCTTGCAAAACTCATTTTGGCTTACAAGGTAGACTTATAAATATTATAATTACAAGTTTTCACTATAAATCCATATGTAAAAAAAGGTTTACCTGAGATGTTTGTTACAATAACCATACAAACTTATATGATGCTTGAAAAAGATGAGACAGATATGTACCGCGATTGTATACCAGGGAAACAGATACAAAATGCTGCCATATATTGTTTCAGAAGTAACAACAATCCCTACTACAATTTGGACGGAAGTTTTACCTCTCGGATCGACTGAGCTACAGGGCACAAGTATTTGTTTGAAGCGTTTTCAATATCGCACAGAATGGCAACTTTAGTTATTCTCCTTTCCTCCTTCGCAACTAGTTACTGACTTTGGAGTACTACGAATCATTTTACAAATGTGTAGACAGTAAAAATTTTAATTGCTTTATCTATCTATCTAGAGAAAGATATAGACGGTCGTTTTATTGTTTCGCAGCTGAAAGTCTCATTACCCTCGGAGATGGTGGGGTGACGAAAACTTTTCAGGGATCAGTCAGAAACACTACAGGTAACAGTTTGTAGCACTGTTTACTAAATCACAGATTTGTCATTTTAGCTATCCCTAAAAACGATTTTTTTCAGCGTACTAACGTTAATACGAAATTGACAAATGTTTTTACTGTTTGCAGTTGGAAATCTAATTTCCCGAAACGACAGTAATGTGACAAAAGCTGCCGAGGGATCCGACGCAGAGTTTCAGTGGAACTACCAACTAAAGTTCAACACTAAAGTTATTTTTGAAGCCTGGTGGTTCAAAGCGAATGGTGATAGCCTGATGATTGCGAGTCGTGTGCATCCGTTGAATATTTCTGTTTCTCGAAAATATAAGGTAGGGATGTCCGTTATCCATACAGCAACCACTATATATAAACACAAATTACTCATGGGACTTTTTTTAGCAATAAACAGTATAACATAAACATAACTTGTAAGACTTCTGGGAACACATGTTTTTGTCAAGTAAAGACGTTTATTATGAAAAGTTTATTATGAAAAATCTCGGGACGCACGCTCTTTTTTTTCTACGTAGTTACACGGGACGCTATATTAATTACGAACTCGCCGGCCGCGCACCAAAAGGGTGCAAAATTACATTTTTTCGAGACGCTGCCACAAAAATGCTACCGGGGAACCTCACCCACTGGCGTCTCCATCTTTGCTGCCCATACCCATCTACTTAACATCATGCACAACCATTCACAACTTCTTGAGTTATGTTGTACATATACATACAACCAAATAAACATATAACCACCCATGTAACCTACATTCAACATCTGTATTTCAATCAATCAATCAATCAATCAATCAATTAATCAATCAATTGGTTTATTGATAAAGCAAAGAATATGCAGCCACAGGCTGAATTACATCCTGTTGTACAATTAATTCATTTTAAAGTTCATTGGTCTACATTAAGTATTATGAAAGTTATTCACAATTACTGAAATTAAAACGATTGACTTTATAAAATCGCTACGGGAAGGACAACATTTCTTTAAAGTTGACATAGCAGGCATTACATACAGATGACATTTCATGTGCTCATACAAAATTATTTATAAGGGATATCATATATTGGACACTGCTGTTCTTATAGCGTTCGGTTCTAGCCATGACACATTGAAATAGATGGCTGGAGCGTGTATAGTTCGTCTAGTAGTGTCCCCACGTGTGGGTGGTAGCCAATTGCGGAATTCTTTGCACCTAACAAGTTTCTTTGCGAGTTTATTTCATTACTTCACTATTTCTACATCAGGCAAAATGAAAATAAATTTAATACTGAATAGACAAAAAATAGAAACAGAAAACTTAAAAAGATTGTTTGAATCTTGTTTAGCAATGATTTTTGTGTGCGTTGTTTTAGGTTAAGGTAGGTACCACTATGGAATTATTGCAGTTTTTTAGTCTTTAATGACAACCAAATTCGTGACACTAGCATGCCCGGATCACGAGGTATCAAAACCGGAGTACCAGTCTGCCCTATAAAAACATCAAGTCACAATGATAAAGTTTAGCTTTGATCCAACACAAAGAAGGACCTCACCATAAATTTTCGGTCGAACTCGTCAACCTTCGTCAGATGAATGATCCACTCGCTGACGTCGTTCCGGAAGTCGGAAGCGTGATGACGTCAGGAGTGATTTAAAAGTGGCGGGAAGACGGAATCTCCCACCGTCACGGTCACATACAATCAACAAATGCAGTAAAGGCCAAATGAAGTACCGTTGTAAAAAAGCCAGGTGGACCATTTTTACATGATCTTCGTTATCCCAACAGCTACTCACATACTTGATATCATAAAGATCCATCCACAACCGGGGGAGTTATGACGTTGACATACATACAAACCCACACCACAGCCACTCGGCCAAGGCCAAACCAAAAACATACACTTGTGACGGAGGCAATAAATCTAGTGCTAACACTGCATACATACACATAATACTTACTTATTTTTATTTTATTTGGTAAAATCATTGTTCCTTACCTACAGATTTTGTCTATTTATATTTATGATTTGATATATGAGTTCAAGAAATTATCGCTTTATACATCCTTATTGTACCCGCTTCACTGTTTCCTTTTGTTTCCGTTCAGTCTATGGTTATGTTATCTCTGTACCCCTGATTTTCTTTTGTTTTATGTACCATACTTACTGTATTCTTAATCGGTGTCGTATACGTCCACACGGGCTGGGCGCGTGAAGCGCACGACACGTAAATAAAGCTTTATTCATTCATACAATAGGAACGACTGGAAGTATTTGGTGATACAGGTGTACTACTCAGGGCAGTACGACTAACAGACGTTGGGACGTACCAATTGCTGGTTGCCTTCGATGATGTTTCAGAATCAATGAGGAAGGACAATTACCTTGTAGTACACTGTGAGTTTATTTTTTATTACTGTTTTCAAAATTAAAAGGGCAAGGCATGTGTCGTTAGTTTTTTGCAGTATAATTACGACTACAAAACTACCACACATATGTCACATACAACTGTCATTAATGCAGCACTAGAGAAAACTATATTTTTCTTTTTAATTAGGAAAAAAATCGATGTCCGCTAGGATGTCATCCATAAAATTACTTGTCATGCCTTATGTAACAAACACATTTCCAATGGTTTGATATAGACCCTCCGAGATTCCTATACATCACTCCAAGCTTGACTGCTGCAAGAGGAAACCAAGTAATACTGTATGCTCACGCCAGCTGCATTCCGCCTGCGACGTACTCATGGATAAAAGTCAATGGCTCAGTTCCAGAGGCTTCTATCGAGAACACAACTACTGGGACGCTCATACTCAGAAACATCGCCCCGGAAGACGGCGGTACATATATGGTCGTTGCCAGTAATGCTCTCGGAGTCGCATCTAATCTTTCAATCCTGAAGGGTAGGTACCACTAATATGCAATTCTTATGACTACAATACGAAAGCAGGGCGAAAATTAAAAGAAAAAACACCTCTGGTGTAGTAAAGCTTTGAGGCAATTGCCCATGACAAACTAATTGGTTATGTGTGTTGGTACTCAAAGCTAGACACAAGAGCAGGCGCTATTGCTCTAGTTCTGTAGATATTATTTTTTTCTAAATCCTAACAATTAATTGTATTGGCAAAATGACGTTGGATTTTGACTAGACAGCAGTTATATCATACAGCATAAATATTCTGGTAATCCCAAAGCGGTATGACTAAATACCTCAAATGGCCTCACCCGACCGCTTTCTGGTCTAATATAGAGTGTACATCGGTGAACAACTTTTTTCACGCTATGGATACATCGTCTATGCAATTATAAATAGGAAAAGCACTGTAACTCTGACGTTTTTACCAGATCTATGGCGCGGCGTGCTCCCTACGGAACAGGGTCCGCCATCTTCTTGGTGAATTTCGAGCCGCCGGAACGTTCGAACGCCTCCTCGGTATACCTTAAATTTAGTCAAAATAAGTGAAAACGCTTGTGCAGCACGGAAAACCAAACGGATACACAAGGAAACCTCTTTGTACATGTTTCAAGTGGTGGATTTAGCACTCAATACTTGAGGGCAGATATTTTGTCCGGTGTATCACTAACTAGAAAGATGATGACTTAATACTTAAACATTTGCGACTCCAATTATAATATATTAGAAATTATAACTTGAAAAAACTCGCAAATACTTTAAACTTTAAACTTTATTCATTCAACCAACCTAGCAGTACACACATGCATTTGCATTGAACTGAATTGTGTTGATCTTACATTTTGAAATTTGGGAAACACTTAGAAAAATTGATAACATTTAACACTTAAAAAGATATCATATTACATCCCATTGCGATCATCATAACAGTAAAAGTACGTCGACACATTAAAAGTTTTCTTTGTCAATAGTTAAAATCTTCTATCTGCGGACACAATGGACACAACAACGACAAAACAGAGGTACATATATACATACTGGCATTTATATCATACCCGGGCGGCGTAACAGTGCTCCCGGCCGTGTTGTATTCTCCCGTACGACCGGATGTATAAAACGGGCATCCATAGAACGATTCGAACGCGTTTCGGCCCAACCGTGTGTGCCGCTTTCGAAAATTCGAATACAGGATTCGAACGTTGGAATGGATGTTGAGCAGTTTTGTTTGTTTAGGGACACCAAATTTTCGCTCATTTCGCCTTGAAAGACGTGTTTTCTAAGGTGGGTATGATATAAATAGCATACAACACCGTGTATTCCGCATCGCCCTCGGTCTCGGCCCTCCCGCGCGTCGGATCGCCCTCCGGCCTTCGGGCGATCCGACACGCGGTCGGGCCGACACCTCGGGCAATACGGAATACACCGTGTTGTATGCTCTATGTACATATTATGCATTTCCTTGACATGAAGCATGGGCCTTAGTGTGCGTTTTGCAGTTCTTTCATAGCCCTTACGAGAAATGAGTTTTTGTGTCTTTCGGTCCGGCTGATTGGGAGCCTGTACTGCATCCTACGTCTCAGGTCGTACTGCGGTTTCTCAACTTGGTGAAGGAAAGCATGACAGGGATGTGATGGATCTTTCAGAATCCTCTTCAGTTCTCTTACAGACGCTTCCCTTCTCCTTGACTCAAGGGTTGGCAAGTGTTCACAGGGAACTCCACATATTCTAAGACATGACCTCTGGACTCTTTCCAATTCATCCGACAAACCACGTGGAAGACCGCCCGAACGGGAGAGCCATACTCTAGCACCGGTCGGATGAATGATAGGTAGATCCGCAAGAGAACAGCTGAAGGCAAGCCAGCACGTCTTGCCACGCGCAGGTAATGTATGCGTGGTCGAACCTTTGACAGCATGTACTCCACATGGGGGCCCCATCCGAGGTCATTACTGACTACTACTCCCAGGAGCTTAAATGAGAAGACCCTCTCAACAGGTTCGCTCCTTAACGTAAGTGGTGGGGGTATCACTGGATTTCGTCGGCAACTGATGACCATATCCTTGGTCTTCTTTGCGTTCGCCTTCATTCCATACGAATGTGCCCATGAGTCTACACTGTCCAGTGAGACTTGCATCTGTCCCGGTAGAGTGGCCATAAGGAATTCCGAGTTTGTAAGATCATCCGCGTATTTCACAGGTGATATGCTGGACGGAATACCAGAATCAAGGTTGTTCATAGCGATGATGAAGAGTGTTGGTGATAAAATTCCCCCCTGAGGTGTGCCTGCAAGAACGGCTTTCGCTGCAGAGATGCTCGTTCCCCATTTCACACGTTGAAAACGCTCGCTCAGGTAGCTGTTCAGACACCGCCATAGGTCGTGTCTTATCCCCATGCGTGACAAACTGCGGAGGAGAGAACCATGGTCTATAGTATCGAAGGCGCGCGTAAGATCCACAAACGTAACATGCACATCCATTTTGGGACTGCTGTTAACCGCGTTAAACCACGACTGCGTTGTTTGGATGAGCGCCGATACAGTTGAACGCCCCCGTCTGAAGCCATGCTGAGAATCGTGGATCAGGTGATTCGTGTCCTGCAGCAAGAAGTCCCGTAGAAAGACTTCATACACTTTACCGAGGCAGCTCGTCAGGGAAATCCGTCTGTACTCCTCCGGGCCCGCTGGCCTGGGCGTTTTCGGCACCGGAACACGTGGTCAGAACCAACTTGACTCTATATTCACGAATTTAAAGAAGTACTATGAGGATAAACCGCAGCACCTACCTCCACTCGGTCAGTCTGACCACCAAGTAGTGATCCTTCCGGGCTCTCGATGGACAAAGGAGCCAGTCTATGTCTATCGACGGAGGAAATGTACGCCTGAAAGCATGCGCTGCTTGGGTCTAGCACTCAACCTTACAGACTTCTCATCGGTGGAGAACACGAGTGATGCAGAGCTGAAGGTACAGGGTCTTTATTCCATATTGCGTCCACTTATTGACAAGTATGTCCCACTCAAGAGGGGAAGAGTCACGTCTCGAGACAAGGCTTGGATTACCCCACGGATTAAGGAGCTGATTAAAGAGAGACAGAGAGCTTTTACCTCCGGAGATACACCTTGCTACAAAAGACTACGGAACAAAGTCCAACAACGTCTGAGGAGTGCAAAACGTTCATTCTATAATGAGGAAGCGAGCCGGCTGACACCAGGGAGTAGTCGCTGGTTCAGCACGGTGAAATCACTGATCGGGGTATCCAAACCAACAGGGAACAACACGTCGTCGTGCTCTGCTGCAGAACTAAGTGAACACTTTGTCTCTGTGTGGTCAAATGTCAACAGAGTCGTACCCAGCCTCGCAGAAGTCTCTGACCAACTATCACAACGATCCCTGCCGGAACTAAGTATAGGGCAAGTAAAAATTCAACTGAAAAGGGTGAATCCTCACAAGGCTACTGGGGGAGACCACATCCCGCCATGGATACTGTCCAACTTTTACGAAGAGCTTGCGCCGGTAATGTGCAATATTTACAACGCGTGCTTACAACAGGGTCTCTTTCCGTCGCAGTGGAAGGAAGAACTAGTTGTTCCGGTGCCGAAAACGCCCAGGCCAGCGGGCCCGGAGGAGTACAGACGGATTTCCCTGACGAGCTGCCTCGGTAAAGTAATACTTAGAAGTTACTGTGTGATTTCTATTTATGATCGAATAGACAATCTATACAGAGCGATTTAAAGAAAAATTACTGTAACATAACCCATGTACATTGCATATGAGGGGCGGTTGAGGCCGGTTGAATTATTTAGGCAGACCCTCTCTCAAAGTACCCTCCAGATAAATTACAGCCACTGGCAGGTTAAACATATTATTTTACAAACTTCAAAAGGGCGGCTATTAAGAAGTCTTGGGCTGATCTTGAACATTATTTTTTTTGCAATATGTTTCTTGTTAGTTGTTTGTCAATTCATAGTCTTAGCAACGCTGTTTTCTATTCAGTTTTGGCAACAACAAAAATCGATTTTGATCCCTGTCACCCCATTGAAACCGATACACATAACATCTACTATCATAATACCACCCTTCTTATTGCAATTTTTCAAGTGCTACCAATATCTAGAAAAGAAGTGACCCATCATGTTTCTCTAGTTACTGTCCATATTAACTTAATATAGATTACCTTTGCTTTTTGTTTTTTGTTTACTTTCTGGTCCTCAATGTCACACCATCAAGGCACTCTTAAAATATGCTGAGAATGTGTATGTTCGGGTGCAACGGTACTACCTGTGGTATGATTACGATAATACGAAACACATAGTGCCGTGTATTACACACTGAAAGGCAAATGCGATTATCCGTTACTAGTTTAGGGCAGCCTTAACATTTCATCTAATGTTTGTGTTAATGTTGTCTTTCATCAGCTGTTTACTTTGTGTACTACGTTATTTTACTTCCAAGAAAGGCCATTACAGAATACAGTCTAAACATTTCTTGCACTTCTTATTTTGTTGATAGTAGTTGAGAACTTTGGACAGGATACGTCATCTGAGGGTAAGTACTATTGTTAATTGCGCAATATACATTTCATGTAAACAAAGTATACTACCATGACAATAAAAGTTTATGTATCAGACTTTTTATTCTATTAAAACATGGACATTGCTGTTTTTTTAGGAAACCTATCCATAATTTACTTATGTATTATATTAGACTATAATATATTATACTCTAAGAGTATAGTATATTTATTATACTCTAAGAGTATAATATATTTTCTTAGAATTACATTTTCAATGCCTTTACCCGAAACTAATACTGTTCAGGTGTGATTTGTTGATGCTTGTGCGCATTAATCACCACAAATGAAAAAAAGGTACCA
The DNA here is from genome assembly GCA_013266295.2 of Branchiostoma floridae x Branchiostoma japonicum. NCBI lineage: Eukaryota > Metazoa > Chordata > Leptocardii > Amphioxiformes > Branchiostomatidae > Branchiostoma > Branchiostoma floridae x Branchiostoma japonicum. The sequence goes on from CM023827.1 coordinate 19,355,827, forward strand.
ACCGCAAAGTTAGCCACACATAACCGCGCGTGGTTTTCTTTTGCATACTTATCCGTACAATGTATGTCTTTTTTTTTCTTCAGCACTAATATATTTTGACAAGTAACGCTATGTAGATGCGTGGGTAAGCCACACATCAGGCTCATTCAGCAGTCCAACATGAAAACAATTCCGGGAACTTGCTTTTGGTAGACCAGAACGTTTTATGTATAAATAGATCCTCCTGAAGCAGTTTTGAACAACTACATTTTGTCAATTTTTTGAGAGCATTTTTGTTCATTGTCTTATGCACTGATAAAATTCACACAACAGAATTTTCCGTCGAAGAAGTCCTGACAATTGCAGCTGTGCCATCTGTGATAGTAATATCTGTAATGGTGGGCGTACTTCTGTATTGTCGGATCCGGAAGCGGAGGAGAAACGAACAATCCCAAGACATGATAGGGGTGACATTCCTTTCGGATCTGCAACGTGAGTGTCATTTTAACCATCGTTTTTACAACCCAGTTAGTATATCAAGGGGATCATATATATATATATTTATATATATATATAAATATAACGGTCTTAGAACTCTCTCTCTCTCTCTCTCTCTGGCAGACCGTTTGATGTATAAATACTAGTAGGTCCTCCTGAAACAGTTCCCATCAACTTGATTTTGAGAGCATTTGTAGCAAAGCACAAGGTATCCGAGTAGAAACAAATTTATTTCCTTTTCCCATATCTATTAAATAAAAAGGTCGCATCCCAACCTGACGCACTATTTTTTTTCCTTAGAATTACCAGCAGCCCTGCCGCTTCCTCCCCCTACACCAACCCGGCCACAGTTCCTGAAGTACGAGATCAATCGGACCGACCTCGACATGAAAGAACGGATCGGCAGCGGCGCATTCGGTTTAGTCTTTTTGGCCTCTTTGAAAAGACTTGTCAATGGTCTTCCTACTGTGAAAACTGTAGTGGTCAAAACTGTTTATGGTAGGTTAATGCTAGAAGGACATAACTATGACTGTTTTATGCGTTTATGTTTTGCTTTAACTAGTTAATTTTTAAGTTAACTTGGAAGTCAGCAAATTCTTATAATGCCTTTTGTTCTATTTGCAGAGAATTCTACGGAAGAAGAAATGAAACATTTTATACGAGAGATCGACACCACGATTAACCTGACACAGCATATTAACCTATTAGGTCTGATCGGCTGCGTTACGGTGTCGTGCCCTCCCTTCCTGGTGACAGAGTACATGCCGTATGGAGACCTTAAGAACTTCCTGCTAAAGTGCAGGAAGGTAATCAGAAGATACCTTTGAACAAAAATGATTACTTTTTGTTTCTTAATTGCCAACAGCTATATATTAGCCCAAGTTAGCTCAAGGGATAACTCTAAAGATGCTGGAATGTGACGACTATCCATCAATGTCATGTATTTTAGCTGCAAAGTTTGAGACGTCAAATATCTTAAAAAAAGAATTATGATTATACATCAGAAAGGCACAAATTATTTATTATTCAGACCATACTATGGTACATGTATGGGCTGTAATATTGTTTTCTCCCCCTTCCGCTTCTGTCATTTCTTCAAATGGATTTAACTCTGACATTTTTCATCCAAATGACCTGAAATTCGGTATGAGGGTAGAGTGGGACAATAACCCTGGATGTTTTTTTTTTATAAAGGCTTTTACAATTTTTATTTGCTGTGTTTTTTTTTGCTGTTTTCTTTTGCCATTTTTTGGCCTAAGCAGAATTGCATGCAGACCGAGAGCCAATAGGCATGTACCTTTCCTGTATACTTTATGCTGATTGGCTGTTGGAATTTAATCGAGTTTTCAGTGCCAGTCGGGTTTAGACTCCCTGTGGCTTCTAATCCATTTATGATGTTGGAAGGACTCTAACATCCTGACAGGAGTTTTTTTTAGGGGATGACACTAGGTCCTTCTGTTTCCTTTTTAAACCATTTTAAAACTTCTAACAGCGTTCTATCTTGGTATGGTTGGTTATTTCTATTCCTTCTTTCAATCTGCAATAAAGTTGGAGGAGAGGCTCCGGGACAGCACGTATAACTTTACAGAGATGAACGTCTACCAAGTTACGCGGCAGATAGCAAACGGAATGGTAAGCAATGATAATTTGATCATCAGTAGAAAAAATAAAGCAATATTTTAACCCGTTCCTGACTTGAAATTAGACGGACATTAGCTTGAAGTTTGATAAGATTTTCACACGATATTCTGTATTTTCCAATAGATCTTTATTTCCCAAGCTGGATACGTGCACGGTGACCTGGCTGCCAGGAACGTTCTTGTGGGAGAGAACCTTTTGGTAAAGATCGCTGACTTTGGCCTGACAACAGACATCTACGAGAGGGGTTACCAGCGGCAGGACGCAGATCAGAAGATTCCGCTGCGTTGGATGGCACCAGAAAGGCTTTTACGCGAGGGCCGATACACCAGTAAGAGTGACGTGTGGGTACACCTTTTTTTTAAATATTACAAGGATTCTACAGAATCATATTAGGGCCGACAACAGCACGCTTAAAATAGCTGCATGAAATAACGTAGACGCGTATCATAATAACGCAAGTATTGCTCTATTTACGCTATAGATTACAGTCCTTAGTTGGATTTGCGGTATTGACAAGAAAAAATAGATAGATAGACAACGTTCGATATTATTTTTATTAGTCTACAAAGGATAGCTCTGTGCCAAAAAAAATATGGCCACGTATATCGGTGTAAAATGTATAAAGTGACCATGTGCATTGAAAAAAACAACTTTATAGTGTTCATGTGTTTTAAATTAACTGTACAGGTGGTCATTTGGTGTTGTACTGTACGAAGTCACAACGCTTGGAAACGTTCCGTATCCGGGTCGGGAACGTACTCTTCTTGCGGATCTTCGCACAGGGTACCGTGAACCACGCCCACCTGGCCTCCCAGAAGACATGTACGTATATTAAAAACTTATAGTCTTCACCAGATTGTGATTTACCGAATGAATTGGCCTCTTTGTTCTAAAAGGCTTAGAGATAACCACATTTAAATTATTTTCAACTTGACACATCATCAAAAAGTAACGATGTGTCTATAAAAAGTTAGAAATCCAGGTACTTAAAACCGTATAATAGAAAATAAATCAAACAACTGTATTAGAGACTTTATTGGGTCATTTGATTTATTTTACATAATGAATCATTGGTAAAACCCGACAGGTACGATATGATGCTGCGCTGTTGGCAGTGGGATGAAGACGACCGTCCAGAGTTCCAGGAACTTTACGATGAGCTTGATGCCGTTTTAGATTCCATGACGAAGGGCTACGTAAAACCACGTTACAGCTGGGAAGAGGGTTGGCCCCAGGCTGCGAAAAATTCTGGAAGTTCCAGCTCTACAGAGGCTGCAGAAGCGCCTGGATGTTCCAGCTCCATAGAGGCAGTTGAAGCACCTGGATGTCCCAGCTCTACAGAGGCTGCAGAAGCACCTGGATGTTCCAGCTCCATAGAGGCAGTTGAAGCACCTGGATGTTCCAGCTTTACACAGACTGCACAAGCACCTGGATGTTCCAGCTCCATAGAGGCAGTTGAAGCACCTGGATGTTCCAGCTTTACAGAGGCTGCGGAAGCACCTGGATGTTCCAGCTCCATAGAGGCAGTTGAAGCACCTGAAAGATCCATCTTCTCAGAGCTTGGGGAAGCACCTGAAAGTACATACGACATTCCAAGAGCAGCCAGAATGCGACTACAGGTCGCTGCTGACCTCTGCAATAGATGTTCCAGCTTAACAGAAGCTGCGGAAAATCCTGAAAGTTCCAGCTCTACAAAGGCTACGGAAGAACCTGGATGTTCCAGCTCCACAGAGGCTTCGGAAACACCTGGGAGTTCTACTTCTACAGAGGCTTCTGAAAATCCTGGAAGTTCTAGCTCTACAGAGGCAGTGGATGAAGCTGTACGTTTCAGCTCTTCAGAGGCTGCGGAAACATCTGAAAGTTCCACCTTCTCAGAGCTTGGGGAAGCACCTGAAAGTACATATGACATTCCAAGAGCAGCCGGAATGCGACTACAGGTCGCTGCTGACCTCTGCAACAGCAATGAAGATCACGAAGAATTTGAAATGGACTCCATTCGCTTTCTCAATTATCTGAGCTATGATTAGTTATTTCACTTGACGTTGTGACATATGCTTTGATATTGAAAGGGGACATTTGAATTTCCAATTAACACGTAGATCTCTCCATTAAAAATGTTGAACATAGTAACAAGCATAAACGTTAGGGACTCGATTGTAACTAATTACCTCCGGGGAAGGAGGTATCCTCCGGGGAAGGAGGTTTTTGTTTATTAAAGTTATGCTATACATTTTTATTTTTCGTGTTTAAAAAGGGTTTAAGTAGGTATAGTATTCCCTTTAGGTGTAACAGGTCGTTCGGTGTAATGTAGCCAGCTGCCGCCGCGCCGCGTGCCTGCGAAGCTGGTGTGTTACGCCGAAGGGTGGTTATACCGGCTATACAGATACAGATACAGACAGATTTAGTTTTTTTATCGCGGTATGATGTGAGTTGAATGTTATAGACAGTCATCTGTTATATTAACACCATCATGACCGTTATATACACAACATCGTCAGTTTAGATGTAATTAGCCGTCTGTCAGCTTAGATATAATTAGCCGTCAGTCAGCTTAGATGTAATTAGCAGTCAGTCTAGCGTCAGTCGGACGTTGCCAGTTATAGCAACAACTGTAACATAACACCGCCGTCAGACGGAGGTTTTGTGGCCATCAATTACAAGGTTTACAACGACATGGCCTTTAAAGTTTATAGCTAGTTTTTCAAATTTAAGACAGATACCGCATATGTTGTTAACCCTTGTCCTGCTAACCTTTTTTACATAATTTATTTCATTAATTTCATTTTTAATCAGGTCATTAACCCTTGACTTCTTCTGCGCAGCTGTGGCATAGTTACTTTGGCATTCGGTGCGTTTTGCTGCGGTGCGATGCATTCATGTGAGAAATACTCCTAACCCATAAATATACGGGACCCGCATACAGGCACTATATATGTGCGACCCATATATATATGGGTCCAGCAGGACATAAGTAATATCGCTATAGTGGATTGCATAGTTTAGACCGTCACGTTATTAAGTATAGGTTAGAAGAAAATTTTGTTCGTTGATGAAGGACGCATAGCTACTAACACTAGAAAATAACACAAACCGATCAACAGTTATGTTCCATATCTCACCATGCTACATCAGAAACTCTTGCATTTACTACCAGTTACAATGCCAACGCCCAACCCTTACCCGACACACCTTTCATTAACACTATCAACTATATATAACAAACAACATATACAAAAAGAAATTACAACAAACCCGGAGGTACAAAATCGCCGATTTTACTTGTTATAAAAGTCAATGAAGCTTCACATTGTGTCTGAATAATCGTAAAGTAAAAATAATATTACAGAATTGCTTTAAACGATCCTACATTGCTGTAGTATTAGTACTATCAATCCCTTACCTTGATATACCGTTCAGAGGTTAGGTGTAACAAGTCGTTCGGTGTAATGTAGCCACCTGCCAGCGCCGCGTGCCTGCGAAGCTGGTGTGTTACGTTGAAGAGCGGTTATACCAGATACAGATATAATATCTGACATTTAGATAGTTCCATCTCAATGGTCGCAGCCAATATAGGTTGCAAGCAGAGAAGGCTTCTTACGCTGCCATTGGTTGTGTAGAAAGAGTCTCTTTATTCATGTTTAAGGCTTATTTCCATAGTTTAAAATGCATTACGATGATGTTGTTTTAGTAAAAACGCTTTTCTGAATCCTATGTAACGAATATTTTAATGTCATATGAATTCATAAAGATTCTGTTGCATGAAAGATAATCAAATCAGTCTCGTTACATCCAATCCTGTCTATTAGTAACAACTCGTTAATGTCTATGGTTTTTGAGACTTTGCTCTAATTTCATGTACGGTGTACGATACAATCCGCCAACAATGTTACGCAACATAATTGCAACAACAGAGTTGCCATTTAATTAAAAAAACAATCCCGATTACTCACTAGTGTCACTACTGGAACAGTGAAGACCACTTTTAAAGGACTTAAAGGACTAGGGGATCTGCAAGGCAATTGGAAGTTCAATCTATTCCTTCACAACTCTATACATGAAATACTTCTTTCAAGAAATTACATTGGTCCTGACGGCTTAGAAGGAAAGCTAGGTCTGTGACTGTGTTGTTTGTTAACCAAACGTAGTTTTCTGCTAATAAATACAAGTTGGTTTGTGAGAACAATCCTCCAATTTTATTCATATCCCTCGATCAACCTTCCATCGATACCACCGCCATACTTGACTATATCTGTACTAAGTTGTAGATTATCCATTTCGATTTGTTTATGAAGACTCATTGATAAATCTTGCATGGTTTGTTATAATCATTTCTTATGATATTTTATCTTGTATCATTATATATCGTCTCTTACTCATATTGTATTCTTTTATTAGAAGGTAATGTATTGTTATAAGCTACATGTTGTATGTTTGTATTCTTGTGGGTCAGCCGTTACCAGAGAGAGCTGCCTTGGCTGATCCAGGGTAATGAGCTGTTTTATTTCTAATAAATACAAATACAAAATACAAATAGTATTCACGGGTTTCCACTGCGGCTTCAACCGGAACAGACGTTCTGCACTTGCTGTAGGTAGTTTATGTTCATTTTATTTGTACCTGACCAAACTGGGCTACAATAGTCAATGTGAAATAACATAAGGCATTCAATTGTCATTGCTAACAGTGTCTGGTCCATAAAGTTTAATTCATAAACCTTTAAAGTAGATTTTGTCTGGGTATTCCAGGCAAGGCATGCATCTTCCGTGACCTTCTGGTTACTTTTGCCATTTGCTTAAAGGAAACCGTCGGAAAATCTTTCATTCATTATTTTCCAATAGTCCCCAAAATCGATTTCTCACCTTGTTTACATTAGTCCGCCATAGTATTTGCACTTGGGAAGGTTTGAAGTTCGCGCCGTACGGCGCAGCCATGTTTTGGCTACATCTGGGCACTTTTCACTAGGTAAGTATATGCATGACGACAGGCTTGAAATCACGTGACCTAAATTTCGCGGAAAAATTCCTCCAGGCATAAGTTCACAAGACTGTACACGTACTGAGGGAGTGGAGTGTTACCAAGGAAAAAGGAGCGAGTCACCAAGAGACGCCGCGTGTGGTGGTCTGTTGTTGTTGCTGTTTTTCTGAGCGAAATGTAGGTCACATGTTTATGGCGTGACGTCAGGCATGAAAAGGGCCCGGATGTGACACAGAGCGTTGGAGACAGAGCGGTACGGCGCGAACTTCAAACCTTCCCAAGTGCAAATACTATGCCGGACTAATGTAAACAAGGTGAGAAATCGATTTTGGGGACTATTGGCCAAGGGAAGATAATGAAAAAAAAATTTCCGACGGTTTCCATGTGAGCTTGGTTCTTACCGATATTTTGGTACTCCCACTGACGTCATAATACGTTGACCTATCGCGAGATCTTCTCGCGTGAGGTCACGACCTATGACATCATCCCTGATCAATCTTTCTTTCTTGGCAAACCCATCCGGCCAGCAAGACGCGTGTTTGCTCGCTCTAGACCCTAAAAGTTTGCTGCAGAAGACCCTAGAGGCTACAGAGAAGTCGACAAACACGGTTAGAAAGCATGTCGACGGTGCTAAAGGTGTGTTCGATTTGGTGTTTCTGTTTTGGCTTCCTCGGGTAAATGTTTTTGAGACGTTTTTCTTTTTCCCTCGGGGGTCCAATTTAATCTCTCGAAGCATCACGTGCAGCCCAGTCCGCGGACTCTGTTCTGAGGGAGCCGACTGCATAGTGTGGAAGGAGGGAAGGGGCGTTCTCAGCAGACTGGGCGATGAGACTGGTTGAAACCCTGGTGGCGACTGCGAGGAGAAAAGGTCATCCTAGGAAGGAGGAGTTTATCGCTTACGCTGATGAACTCTCGAATTACACACGTCTACTCGCTTCAGGGCGCTCGTTCTCAGGCTATTCGGCAGTCAGATCCAGGTACAGGCTGCTACAAAAGTGGCAGCTTTTTTCAAGTCTTATCAGGCCACTCAGGAGGCCGCTTCCTATATCCCGCGACCCGAGTATCGCCCGGACCCTCGCCCTTACCCCTCGTCGTCGTCGGACGCTGGGGGCAGGCGGGGTAAGAGGTAAATATATTCTCGGGGCGCCTGCTTTCTTTGTGGCTCCCTGCAACACTGGGCCAGGAACTGCTCTAAGAATAAGGAGGCTAATTGACACATTGAGGGTAGTAAAACTGGTTGTTTATTATTAGTAAAAATTGTTAGAACGAATGTCTCTGATTACTGACAGAACGGACTAATTTGTGATGTATTCAATAAAGATTTTCACTTGCTCTACTACGGCAGTTGGTCAGATTATTTTTGTTTGTTGTCCTTTTGGTTAAGCGTGACCCCTGGGTGATAGCCGTTGACCTATGATGCTCCGGTACGTGATTCGGATAAAAAAAGTTGTGGTCTAATACTGCAGTGGTTTTCTCTAGATGTATTTGTTCTTTTCCTTCGCCCTACTTTTTTTCCTCTCGCGGACCGTGTCGGCCTAGCCTGATGAAATCGCTTTTACGGTTGGCCGGCCACCCAGTATCCAGCCGGCCCCCGAAAAGCTTGATGGAAAGTCTCCCTAACTCGGGGGAACAAGGCTTTCCAAATATGGATAATTTATTCTGTCGTCATCACCCTGCCGCGGCCAGCCGCGGCTCGACCAGGGATCGGGTGTTGGTGATTGTCATCGGCACGCGTGTGATCTATCTGTACCAGTGGGGGGAGGAGCCAACTATGAATGCGCAATTTTATTAAAATGATGTTGTTGTCTTATATTTCACACGATTCTTGACAAAATGGCGGCAACTACACCGAGAAAGGAATGTGAAGAAATCTTTCCTGATGTTCCTCCCGATAAATGTGCGAACTGTGTCCGGACTTTCGATGGGACGATGGGGAGACATCGCCGGAACATTTTCGGAACTGATACGGGACTCTCAAGTGCCGGTTACAGTATCAAGCAAGCTGTAGAAAGTTTGTCAGGCGTGGCGATCTCGCCCTTGCCACAACAACGCGCTGTATATGTGTGCAACGATTGTTTCTTGTCTGTAAAATCTTTCGTTGCTGGTACCAAAAAAAACTCGGGAGGCGAAGCAGAAGTTCCAAGAGGCAGGAACTGGTGGTTTTCTTGTTCTTCGGTTTAAGAGAGGACGCAACATCTCTCGAGAGTCCACGCCGAAAAAGCCAAAAAAGAAGTTGTTTTCGCCGCACCAAACACCACAGAAGACGGCTCCCAATATGCCCAAGTAACCTTCCACGATCAGAGTGAGTATTCATGTCAACGTTTTGCTTTCCGCTGATCGCAAATATTTGTTTTCGGTAACAAACAAAGTTAGCGACTCAGTCAACGAACAACAGAACAAGTGTGTGTAATCAGGCTATTTGTGTACCAATTGAAAGGTTTTGTGTGTAGCATTGTTTTCTTTGAAGTTCATTGGCGCACAGGCAGGCAAGAAAAGCCGACGATATGAGAGATATTGGCGTCGTATATGTTTTGCTCCGAATTTTTTATATCGGAGTGCACTGTTTATATGATCATTTAACGGGTTGTATTGTTATTTTGTTTTACGAGTAGAACTCAATTGCCGATAGTTCTGACTACAATTATTTCTAAACTTCAATGTTGAGATATACTAATAGATTGGAAGATGGCATGAGGACATGTCGGTATTCTAAACAAGTAGACAACTCTTTCTGGGTGGTTGGCAGAAAATATTTATGCATAAGAAGAAGCCTCGCACAGTTTACATACATAAGAGGGCAAATAAAACTGCACTTGCTGAAGGGCTGCGACAATTGGAAAAACAGTTCATGGATAGAAAGCCATCAAATTTCACAGTAGAGCAAAACTGGCCAGCCGGTACAAATACCGTATATAGTAACTATTGACTAACGGTGACCACCGTGATTCAGTAACTAATGGGCCAGGAGGTTATCTTCCCCTCCTAGGAGGTCGCCAGGTATCAGTAAACTTAGTTCCTTACTGAGGATTCAATAACGGTGGGGCAGTACTGATCAGTACTCGCGAGAGTTGGAAACTGAGCCGGCGCGAGATAGTGCGAGACTACACGGCCTCGGTCTGGCCGTCTGTGGTAAAAAAAAAACGAGAATAAATTTGTATTTTCTCTTCTTCTAAAGAAGTTCATCTCAACCGAAGGCGGTCACAGGCAAAATACTTTTGCAGGTTAGTCACTAGCCAACTGGAAGCGCCCTGTCGTTTCTATAGTTGTCTCTTAGATGGTTAATTTTTTCGTGTTAACTTCTAAGCTACTATGGTCGTACCAAGGAGGTTCATAATTTGAACCTCCTTGGTCGTACAAAGTCTCTTTTAAAGGTCTAAAATTCAGCCATAGAGGAGCAACGTACATGTAGACTTTGGATCACCGACACCGTAGTTCAGTGATAATTATGATCGTATGTATACTGCTGGCATGCAAACACATTTACGTACGCAAAATCAAGATGGCGGCCTCCACCCCCACCCCCATCAGAAAGACTCAAAATTATTGCAACATGCCTAGCCTCTTGATCGTATCATTTTGGCTGCTAGCCACATATCAAATAACTATTCGTGGAGAAGACAAGAGAGGCTCTGACAGCAGCTGAAATAGTTTTGAATAGTAGGCATTGGCCCCTTAGAATTTACAGTATGCCCCTATATACAATGTATACAGAAAAAATGTTGTTGGTTAATCATATACAATAGAAAAATGGTACCATGTCATTGCCCTAAAATTATTTTAAGTTACTGACCACATGAAGTGACCATTGAACCCTTTTTGTGCAATATCCTAGACAATACTTACTATTTGGGGTTGCAGGGGTTGATGCTAGGTTTTTTATTTTTGCCCTACAATTTATAACTGCTCTGTGTAACAAAATGTTTCACACAACGTATATGCGCATTTGTGTGCTGCATAATACTAGTATACGTGTTTGTGTGTACACATGTGTGTGTGTGTGTGTGTGCATGAGTGTGTGTATATGTGCATCCATATGTGCGTTCGTGTGTGTAGTCTGCCATGCATATGTTGTACTTGATATTCTAGGAATGACAGCAATTTTTTCCTACAATTATTATATTAACACATTGTATTTTTTTCCTTCTGCAGGGCTATCAAGGAAATTCGCAGAATCCAAAATAATAAGGGAAAATCCATTTTATTCCCTTTTTTTCGACTTGAATATCAGTAAATCAAGTTTTTTATTTTACCAAATTGTAGCGGTTTCGACCTGATTTTTGTATTTGAAAGATATCTAGATTCTAAGAGCCATGTGGTGTTGAGGAAATATCCTCATACAAAACTTAAAAAGACAGTTGTGTTAAGTAAAATGTTAGGAAAGTTTGAGGAAATTTCCTCAGTCTCGAGAGTTTGAGGAAAGTTCCTTAGTCCGAAGAGTTTGAGGAAATTTCCTGAGTCTGGAGAGTTTGAGGAAATTTCCTGAGTCTGGAGAGTTTGAGGAAATTTTCTGAGTCTGGAGAGTTTAAGGAATATTCCTCAGTCTGGAGGTTTGAGGAAAATTCCTCAGTCTGGATCAGGAGAGTTTGAGGAAAATTCCTCAGTCTGGAGGTTTGAGGAAAATTCCTCAGTCTGGATCAGGAGAGTTTGAGGAAAATTCCTCAGTCTAGGGTTTGAGGAAAATTCCTCAGTCTGGAGGTTTGAGGAAAATTCCTCAGTTTGAGGAGTAAGAGTCTGCATATTACACATAACGAGATTTGCCTTGTGTATGATACACATTTATTATAAGAACAAAAACATGAAATACGTAAGGCATGACTACAATACGTTATTTGCTACTAGGGACTACAAGGCCATAGTCAAATCTCAAATGAGACATACAAGTGCACGAGATAAAGAAAGGCAAAGAAACACGGTCATAACTCATGTTAATGCGATATGGAAAATAAAGGATTTTTAACCTCAAATAATCTGACTTAATTACAATAAACGTTAGGTTCATTTTACAAGTCCTGGAACACCGAATTCAAACATCTAGATCTGCTCGACAAAAAAGCCCTAACGAACAAGAGCAGCAACCATGGAACTGTATGAAAACGGGCAAGTCGCATCACTCGGGGTGGGGGGGTGGTCCCTAGTACTTTCTAAACAGTCTAGAACTAGCACTCTGGAATGTCAACTAGAAATATCTATCAACAGGAGAATAAACCTCTGTGCACAATTTGCAAGGACCCAGGAAACATCCAAACGCACTGTTGACTTGTTGCCCGTTACTGAAGGACAAACACTCTGAAATATCCAGAAACTAAAAAAAAAAACATTACTAATCTGTCCAACTACTAAATCTTTGCTATTGCCGTTATGACGAATTGTACAAAAACAGTTGAACGGTCTTAACAAGTGATGTTAAGTTTTCACTTAATTTTATGTATGTACAATTTTATGTATGTATTTCAACAACATTGTCAACGATTCAAAATGTACCATAACAGGGATTACAGGGCCACAGTCGAATTTCAAATAGGAAATACAAGTGCACGAGATAAGGATAGGCAAGAAACACGAACATTGCTCCATGGCTAATACATGTTAAAGCGATATGGAAAATAACAACATTGTCAACGATTTAAATGCACTTTAAACCACGACACTGGAATTAATCTGAACTGTTTAGAAGCTGTCGACGAGTGGGTTTCTTCTTCGCCCTTGGCAGTGCTGTTGATCCTGATACTGTGATCTGTAAAGTAAGTCGGAACTCAAATTAATTAAATACAAAACAAAATATATGTTACGCAAAATGTACGCATATTATCACACAAACACGCATGCACCAGGCACACACATAAATGCACATAAACACACAGCCACACACACACACACACACACACACACACACTCTCTCTCTCTCTCTCTCTCTCTCTCACACACACACACACTCACTCTCTCTCACACACACACACACACACTCACTCTCTCTCACACACACACACAAACGCACACACACACACAAACACTGTTATATACGCACTGACACGTTCAAGATCAAAATTGAAGTAATTTACAACAATTCAGGTGCAATACAAAAATTACTTTGTTAGCTACTGACGTCTTTCTGTAAAGCCTAGGTCACAATTAAAAAAAGGGGCCCGCTCGGCGCGTTTTCGAGCTGTTTTTAGGCACTACCGTACGGGACCTGGACAGAGACTGGCGGGATTCCCGACGGCTGCCGGCGTATTTTTGGGTCCGCGCGGTCGCCGAATCGATTTTAACACAAACTTAAAATCACTTCGGGCCCCGTCGGGCAAGGTACACCGAAACGACGCCGTAACCTAACTGCCCGGGACCCATCAGGCGGCCGCACAGGCACCTGACTAGGATATGACGTCACAGGTGCTGATCAGTGCATCAGGTGGTCAGGAAAAGGGGGTTATAGGGGGCATATCATAAACTCCTTTCTCAGACTACGTCGCACAGTTCACCACGTGTGTGTTACACTTTGGACTTGTGTGTCAGAGTTCGCGACATAGCTATATCATCAGTGAGCCGTACTGTCCATGCACGGGTCTGCGCATTAACAAGGGGCGAACCCACCATCGTCTTTTGCGACAATCCAGTTCGGCCTGCCTCTCTTCTTCAGCTACCAATACCACAATACCTAGGTTGTAACGGTGACGCGCTGTCGCCAACCTCAACCTCAGACGGACTTGCAGGTTGTCCGCAGGTTGCACTAAATGCTGCATCGCCAACTTTAGTCTACTCTTCACGTGACGTGTCGTACATTAAGAAAAAAAGTGAACGGTGACAGGCCGAGCAGCGCTTATATATATACCGGCTCAAAAACACGACAGGAGCCCGTCGGGATCCAGCCAGGGACGCGCAAGGATCACCCCTGGACCCCGCCAGGGACCCAACAGCTGCCCGGCCGGACTGCAAGAGCCGGTCGGCACCCTACCGCACCCCGCACGGATCAAGACGGGAGACTGACCAGGCATCAGACGGATCCCTGACAGAAACCTCAAGGGGACCAAAAGTTTATGAATTTTAATTAGAAGCCGCCTCAACGCCGGCCCCGACAGGGAGCCGTAAAGGAACATTTAATTGTGACCCTGACAGACGGCGCACGCACGGCTTCATGACGCCGGCCGGCGTCTACCCGGGGAACATGCCGAGCAGGCCCCGTTGGTAATGTGACTCCAGCTTAAACATGTTTTTCTTAGATTGGAGCAATAATATTTTCAGTGTCCCGTTAATTAAAGGGGTTTAAAATACGTATAACATCTCGGTTTGGAAGCAAATCTATTGCACACGAGTCAGTTTGTCATGGGAATTATACGCGTATTTCATATACTTATTCAATACTATATCATAGATTTAAGCCAAAGCTCTGCAGATCAACATATCCTTTACATACCTCAGGATTGTCCTGCTCCTTTTCCAGAAGATCCAGTAGATCGGCAGGGACTGCAGGATCATCATGGTCCACTATTTCTTCTTCATACTGCGGAAGCTTGGGAAGGGCCCACTCCGAGCCCACTTTAGAATATTCTCTAATACTTTTAGCGTTTTCACCAGCCTTAATCATTTCATCGATAAAGCTCTTCCACACATTCTGTTCTTGGACACAGTCTAGATAGGGCTCCCACTTTGGTAACTGTTCAGTTAGGAGTTTTGCTGTATCAAGGTTTCTGTTCTGAAATGATACCGAAATGATATTTGGTACACCCCTTGGCCGAATGGGTTTACCGAGCCTTGATTGTTTGAACATGCCATTTTTCAATTTATTCCAACTGTGACCCTGCCCCTTTCGATAAAACATATCTACACGATCAGGATCCTCTTTGTTAAGGCGAAAACGAAACTGCCCGACCTGAGAATGGCCTTTTATGTTGGCAATACATGGCTTGAGCCAGTCGCGAATATTGTACAGTCCTCTAAGCCTGTGGCATTGTGGCATCATGACCATGAGCTGGTCTGGGGTGTGGGCTTCTTCATGGCGAAGCTTGTCGGCAACTTTACTGAACATTTGATCTGTAGACGAAGATGACAGTAAAACTGTTGCAACTATCAGTCCAGCTGTGCACCAACTAAAAAATGTCACTTTACATTTTCATTTCGGTCTGTTGTTAGAAGACGGCAACCCAATGACAATGTACCATTCAAAGAACTTTTCAAAAGACTAAAATATTTTAATCTTACTAACGGAAAGGATTAAGGATTAAGTATTGTATTTCAAGCATAAATGATTATGATTTCTGTTTAGAGATCCAAAAGCACGAGCGGTCTATCTTGGTCCACAAATAATACCTGTCCAAAAGAAACGTACTGGCCAAAAATATCTGATATAAACAATATGAACCCTATGTTCTGGAGAGGATACAACTCTGGCAATGCCTAATGCTTTATACAATTACATGGAGGTCAAAAAACTCTAAATCATTTAAATTACTTTAAAGGGTTGGAAAATGTCACTTTGTCACCCAATGCGTTACACGAAAGCCAACCTGGCATTAAAGTCTGGCCAAAAGGATTACAATCATGCATCTACGTACCAATGTCCTCGTGCGTGTGCCCTACAATCAGGAAAGAAAGCTGCACCTGAAAAAGCCATGTATTTAATATTCATTCGCTTAAACAGTACCGACTGCCGTGAGAACGTGTTCTTCGAAGTTCATTTCTAAAGCCAAAAAATGGAAACGTGTTCTTCAAAGCTCATGTATAAAGCCAAAAAGTTTAAACCAACCCACCTCACGAAAGATCCGCATATGGACGAGCATGTCTATGAAAGCCAGCATGAACTTATTTTAATTTTCCCTGGAAAAGATTATAAACGGCTTAGAACAGCAGCTGTGATTTTGATACGGGTCATTTATCACGAGGGAAAGCGGTATACTAATAGACAATTATGACAATTTATACTGTTAACATGCTGTAAACTATGTAGGATCCTTTTCCTTGATCACTTTGTCGGCACAACCAAACGTTGATAACTTAAACCCACCTGTAGCAATTATCGGCCTGTATGTACAAGATTGGCGGCAGAGGCTTTTCCTAAAAACATAATAGCATTATAATACGGCATGCTTGTGGTAAACAAAACAAACGAAGCCAAAGTGCAAACCGGGTTATTGAATGTATTTATGCTGAAAAATGCAGTTTAGTAAATAAATATTTCAAAACTCACCACTGAAAGCTTTCGTAGTAGCTTCAATAGAAGATTTAGGGTCAAGTTCGAATCGTGGTTGTACTCGAAAAAGTCAATGTATGTAGACCGTAGTCCATGGCCATGACTTATTACTCCCGACACATGAACTTTCATCTGATTTTCTGTCGTAAAATCCTGTAACAAAAGGTGGGATTCGACAACTGAATTTAAAAACTCTGAAGCTCACTTTTTTGTTGCTGCACAAGCACATATACCTAACTAAAATAAAATGTAGTGACGCACGCCTATCCTAGAAGGAAATTCTGCCTCACAGTCTATCCACTGGCATCTTTCTAATCATGTAGTGAAGCAAACATTTTAAAGTTTTCGTCACTGTAGAAGTATACATATGAAATGTACGAGAATAATACATTTACAATTGATAACACTCGTTTTACTATCGTTTTACTATGTCTTTTAGCTCGCATTCCCCCCTTAGATGCGGTAAAGAACATCCTAGCGCAAAAATAACAATCCTTCTTTGTACTGGATAGTTGTTTTTTTTTTCATTTCAAGATTCAGTCTACAGTCACTGTGCGTAAAACTATTGCAATAGTGTGTAAAATCTAAGCACAGGGAAACACTTAAAAAAATGCAACAAGCCCGGGCCAATAAAGACGTCGTGTCAGAGTACTTACAAAACAGTTCTAAGATTAACCCACCCTAACGTCTATGCATGGGAAACGTCTAAAAGACGTTCAAACACGTTCTAGCACGTTATAAAGCTATTTCCGAGCTGCTATCACCAACAGAAAAATGTACGTGTATTATCAATGGGGACGGTTTTTTTTCGCTAAAAGGTATGATTTAGGCCCTTTTTCGGCCGTTTGCAGCATATTTCAACATCAGGTTGGAAATGCTTCTATTACACTTCTAACGCGTACAATATGCATGGGAAACGTCTAAAAGACGTTCAAACACGTTCTAGCACGTTATAAAGCTATTTCCGAGCCGCTATCACCAAAAGAAAAATGTACGTGTATTATCAATGGTGACGGTTTTTTTTCGCTCTCAGGTATGATTTAGGCCCTTTTTCGGCCGTTTGCAGGATATTTCAGCATCAGGTTGGAAATGCTTCTATTACACTTCTAACGCGTACAATATGCATGGGAAACGTCTAAAAGACGTTCAAACACGTTCTAGCACGTTATAAAGCTATTTCCGAGCCGCTATCACCAAAAGAAAAATGTACGTGTATTATCAATGGTGACGGTTTTTTTTCGCTCTCAGGTATGATTTAGGCCCTTTTTCGGCCGTTTGCAGGATATTTCAGCATCAGGTTGGAAATGCTTCTATTACACTTCTAACGCGTACAATATGCATGGGAAACGTCTAAAAGACGTTCAAACACGTTCTAGCACGTTATAAAGCTATTTCCGAGCCGCTATCACCAAAAGAAAATGTACGTGTATTATCAATGGGGACGGTTTTTTTTTCGCTAAAAGGTATGATTTAGGCCCTTTTTCGGCCGTTTGCAGCATATTTCAGCATCAGGTTGGAAATGCTACTATTACACTTCTAACGCGTACAATATGCATGGGAAACGTCTAAAAGAGCTAGGGTTAGGGTTAAAGTAAACTATGTCCAAACATGGCAAACTTGGTCTCATTCGAAAGGTCTCCCGCCCAGTAGTTGATAACTGAAATCCGTTTTCAAATACCTGGTCTCCTCTCGGAGTTATCGCTGTTTTAAGTTAACCCTAACCCTAACCCTAACCCTATTAGGGCTAGGGTTAGGGTTAAAGTAAACTATGTCCAAACATGGCAAACTTGGTCTCATTCGAAAGGTCTCCCGCCCAGTAGTTGATACCTGAAATCCGTTTTCAAATACCTGGTCTCCTCTCGCAGTTATCGCTGTTTTAAGTTAACCCTAACCCTAACCCTATTAGGCCTAGGGTTAGGGTTAAAGTAAACTATGTCCAAACATGGCAAACTTGGTCTCATTCGAAAGGTCTCCCGCCCAGTAATTGATAACTGAAATCCGTTTTCAAATACCCGGTCTCCTCTCGGAGTTATCGCTGTTTTAAGTTAACACTAACCCTAACCCTATTAGGGCTAGGGTTAGGGTTAAAGTAAACTATGTCCAAACATGGCAAACTTGGTCTCATTCGAAAGGTCTCCCGTCCAAGTAGTTGATAACTGAAATTCGTTTTCAAATACCTGGTCTCCTCTCGGAGTTATCGCTGTTTTAAGTTAACCCTAGGGCTAGGGTTAGGGTTAAAGTAAACTATTTCCAAACATGGCAAACTTGGTCTCATTCGAAAGGTCTCCCGCCCAGTAGTTGATAACTGAAATCCATTTTCAAATACCTGGTCTCCTCTCGGAGTTATCGCTGTTTTAAGTTAACCCTAACCCCAACCCTATTAGGGCTAGGGTTAGGGTTAAAGTAAACTATGTCCAAACATGGCAAACTTGGTCTCATTCGAAAGGTCTCCCGCCCAGTAGTTGCTAACTGAAATCCGTTTTCAAATACCTGGTCTCCTCTCGGAGTTATCGCTGTTTTAAGTTAACCCTAACCCTAACCCTATTAGGGCTAGAGTTAGGGTTAAAGTAAACTATGTCCAAACATGGCAAACTTGGTCTCATTCGAAAGGTCTCCCGCCCAGTAGTTGATAACTGAAATCCGTTTTCAAATACCTGGTCTCCTCTCGGAGTTATCGCTGTTTTAAGTTAACCCTAACCCTAACCCTATTAGGGCTAGGGTTAGGGTTAAAGTAAACTATGTCCAAACATGGCAAACTTGGTCTCATTCGAAAGGTCTCCCGCCCAGTAGTTGATAACTGAAATCCGTTTTCAAATACCTGGTCTCCTCTTGGAGTTATCGCTGTTTTAAGTTAACCCTAACCCTAACCCTATTAGGGCTAGGGTTAGGGTTAAAGTAAACTATGTCCAAACATGTCAAACTTGGTCTCATTCGAAAGGTCTCCCGCCCAGTAGTTGATAACTGAAATCCGTTTTCAAATACCTGGTCTCCTCTCGGAGTTATCGCTGTTTTAAGTTAACCCTAGGGCTAGGGTTAGGGTTAAAGTAAACTATGTCCAAACATGGCAAACTTGGTCTCATTCGAAAGGTCTCCCGCCCAGTAGTTGATAACTGAAATCCGTTTTCAAATACCTGGTCTCCTCTCGGAGTTATCGCTGTTTTAAGTTAACCCTAACCCTAACCCTTACCCTATAAGGGCTAGAGTTAGGGTTAAAGTAAACTATGTCCAAACATGGCAAACTTGGTCTCATTCGAAAGGTCTCCCGCCCAGTAGTTCATAACTGAAATCCGTTTTCAAATACCTGGTCTCCTCTCGGAGTTATCGCTGTTTTAAGTTAACCCTAACCCTAACCCTAACCCTAACCCTTAGGGTTAGGGTTAGGGTTAAAGTAAACTATGTCCAAACATGGCAAACTTGGTCTCATTCGAAAGGTCTCCCGCCCAGTAGTTGATAACTGAAATCCGTTTTCAAATACCTGGTCTCCTCTCGGAGTTATCGCTGTTTTAAGTTAACCCTAACCCTAACCCAATTAGGGCTAGGGTTAGGGTTAAAGTAAACTATGTCCAAACATGGCAAACTTGGTCTCATTCGAAAGGTCTCCCGCCCAGTAGTTGATAACTGAAATCCGTTTTTAAATACCTGGTCTCCTCTCGGAGTTATCGCTGTTTTAAGTTAACCCTAACCCCAACCCTATTAGGGCTAGGGTTAGGGTTAAAGTAAACTATGTCCAAACATGGCAAACTTGGTCTCATTCGAAAGGACTCCCGCCCAGTAGTTGATAACTGAAATCCGTTTTCAAATACCTGGTCTCCTCTCGGAGTTATCGCTGTTTTAAGTTAACCCTAACCCTAACCCTAACCCTAACCCTTAGGGTTAGGGTTAGGGTTAAAGTAAACTATGTCCAAACATGGCAAACTTGGTCTCATTCGAAAGGTCTCCCGCCCAGTAGTTGATAACTGAAATCCGTTTTCAAATACCTGGTCTCCTCTCGGAGTTATCGCTGTTTTAAGTTAACCCTAACCCTAACCCAATTAGGGCTAGGGTTAGGGTTAAAGTAAACTATGTCCAAACATGGCAAACTTGGTCTCATTCGAAAGGACTCCCGCCCAGTAGTTGATAACTGAAATCCGTTTTCAAATACCTGGTCTCCTCTCGGAGTTATCGCTGTTTTAAGTTAACCCTAACCCTAACACTAACCCTATTAGGGCTAGGGTTAGGGTTAAAGTAAACTATGTCCAAACGTGGCAAACTTGGTTTCATTCGAAAGGTCTCCCGCCCAGTAGTTGATAACTGAAATCCGTTTTCAAATACCTGGTCTCCTCTCGGAGTTATCGCTGTTTTAAGTTAACCCTAACCCTAACCCTATTAGGGCTAGGGTTAGGGTTAAAGTAAACTATGTCCAAACATGGCAAACTTGGTGTCATTCGAAAGGTCTCCCGCCCAGTAGTTGCTAACTGAAATCCGTTTTCAAATACCTGGTCTCCTCTCGGAGTTATCGCTGTTTTAAGTTAACCCTAACCCTAACCCTATTAGGGCTAGGGTTAGGGTTAAAGTAAACTATGTCCAAACATGGCAAACTTGGTCTCATTCGAAAGGTCTCCCGCCCAGTAGTTGATAACTGAAATCCGTTTTCAAATACCTGGTCTCCTCTCGGAGTTATCGCTGTTTTAAATTAACCCTAACCCTTACCCTAACCCTATTAGGGCTAGGGTTAGGGTTAAAGTAAACTATGTCCAAACATGGCAAACTTGGTCTCATTCGAAAGGTCTCCCGCCCAGTAGTTGATAACTGAAATCCGTTTTCAAATACCTGGTCTCCTCTCGGAGTTATCGCTGTTTTAAGTTAACCCTAACCCCAACCCTATTAGGGCTAGGGTTAGGGTTAAAGTAAACTATGTCCAAACATGGCAAACTTTGTGTCATTCGAAAGGTCTCCCGCCCAGTAGTTGCTAACTAAAAATCCGTTTTCAAATACCTGGTCTCCTCTCGGAGTTATCGCTGTTTTAAGTTAACCCTAACCCCAACCCTATTAGGGCTAGGGTTAGGGTTAAAGTAAACTATGTCCAAACATGGCAAACTTGGTCTCATTCGAAAGGTCTCCCGCCCAGTAGTTGCTAACTGAAATCCGTTTTCAAATACCTGGTCTCCTCTCGGAGTTATCGCTGTTTTAAGTTAACCCTAACCCTAACCCTATTAGGGCTAGAGTTAGGGTTAAAGTAAACTATGTCCAAACATGGCAAACTTGGTCTCATTCGAAAGGTCTCCCGCCCAGTAGTTGATAACTGAAATCCGTTTTCAAATACCTGGTCTCCTCTCGGAGTTATCGCTGTTTTAAGTTAACCCTAACCCTAACCCTATTAGGGCTAGAGTTAGGGTTAAAGTAAACTATGTCCAAACATGGCAAACTTGGTCTCATTCGAAAGGTCTCCCGCCCAGTAGTTGATAACTGAAATCCGATTTCAAATACCTGGTCTCCTCTCGGAGTTATCGCTGTTTTAAGTTAACCCTAACCCTAACCCTATTAGGGCTAGGGTTAGGGTTAAAGTAAACTATGTCCAAACATGGCAAACTTGGTCTCATTCGAAAGGTCTCCCGCCCAGTAGTTGATAACTGAAATCCGATTTCAAATACCTGGTCTCCTCTCGGAGTTATCGCTGTTTTAAGTTAACCCTAACCCTAACCCTATTAGGGCTAGGGTTAGGGTTAAAGTAAACTATGTCCAAACATGGCAAACTTGGTCTCATTCGAAAGGTCTCCCGCCCAGTAGTTGATAACTGAAATCCGTTTTCAAATACCTGGTCTCCTCTTGGAGTTATCGCTGTTTTAAGTTAACCCTAACCCTAACCCTATTAGGGCTAGGGTTAGGGTTAAAGTAAACTATGTCCAAACATGGCAAACTTGGTCTCATTCGAAAGGTCTCCCGCCCAGTAGTTGATAACTAAAAATCCGTTTTCAAATACCTGGTCTCCTCTCGGAGTTATCGCTGTTTTAAGTTAACCCTAGGGCTAGGGTTAGGGTTAAAGTAAACTATGTCCAAACATGGCAAACTTGGTCTCATTCGAAAGGTCTCCCGCCCAGTAGTTGATAACTGAAATCCGTTTTCAAATACCTGGTCTCCTCTCGGAGTTATCGCTGTTTTAAGTTAACCCTAACCCTAACCCTTACCCTATTAGGGCTAGAGTTAGGGTTAAAGTAAACTATGTCCAAACATGGCAAACTTGGTCTCATTCGAAAGGTCTCCCGCCCAGTAGTTCATAACTGAAATCCGTTTTCAAATACCTGGTCTCCTCTCGGAGTTATCGCTGTTTTAAGTTAACCCTAACCCTAACCCTAAGGGTTAGGGTTAGGGTTAGGGTTAAAGTAAACTATGTCCAAACATGGCAAACTTGGTCTCATTCGAAAGGTCTCCCGCCCAGTAGTTGATAACTGAAATCCGTTTTCAAATACCTGGTCTCCTCTCGGAGTTATCGCTGTTTTAAGTTAACCCTAACCCTAACCCTATTAGGGCTAGGGTTAGGGTTAAAGTAAACTATGTCCAAACATGGCAAACTTGGTCTCATTCGAAAGGTCTCCCGCCCAGTAGTTGATAACTGAAATCCGTTTTTAAATACCTGGTCTCCTCTCGGAGTTATCGCTGTTTTAAGTTAACCCTAACCCCAACCCTATTAGGGCTAGGGTTAGGGTTAAAGTAAACTATGTCCAAACATGGCAAACTTGGTCTCATTCGAAAGGACTCCCGCCCAGTAGTTGATAACTGAAATCCATTTTCAAATACCTGGTCTCCTCTCGGAGTTATCGCTGTTTTAAGTTAACCCTAACCCTAACACTAACCCTATTAGGGCTAGGGTTAGGGTTAAAGTAAACTATGTCCAAACGTGGCAAACTTGGTTTCATTCGAAAGGTCTCCCGCCCAGTAGTTGATAACTGAAATCCGTTTTCAAATACCTGGCCTCCTCTCGGAGTTATCGCTGTTTTAAGTTAACCCTAACCCTAACCCTATTAGGGCTAGGGTTAGGGTTAAAGTAAACTATGTCCAAACATGGCAAACTTGGTCTCATTCGAAAGGTCTCCCGCCCAGTAGTTGCTAACTGAAATCCGTTTTCAAATACCTGGTCTCCTCTCGGAGTTATCGCTGTTTTAAGTTAACCCTAACCCTAACCCTATTAGGGCTAGGGTTAGGGTTAAAGTAAACTATGTCCAAACATGGCAAACTTGGCCTCATTCGAAAGGTCTCCCGCCCAGTAGTTGATAACTGAAATCCGTTTTCAAATACCTGGTCTCCTCTCGGAGTTATCGCTGTTTTAAATTAACCCTAACCCTTACCCTAACCCTATTAGGGCTAGGGTTAGGGTTAAAGTAAACTATGTCCAAACATGGCAAACTTGGTTTTATTCGAAAGGTCTCCCGCCCAGTAGTTGATAACTGAAATCCGTTGTCAAATACCTGGTCTCCTCTCGGAGTTATCGCTGTTTTAAGTTAACCCTAACCCTAACCCTATTAGGGCTAGAGTTAGGGTTAAAGTAAACTATGTCCAAACATGGCAAACTTGGTCTCATTCGAAAGGTCTCCCGCCCAGTAGTTGATAACTGAAATCCGTTTTCAAATACCTGGTCTCCTCTCGGAGTTATCGCTGTTTTAAGTTAACCCTAACCCTAACCCTAACCCTATTAGGGCTAGGGTTAGGGTTAAAGTAAACTTTGTCCAAACGTGGCAAACTTGGTTTTATTCGAAAGGTCTCCCGCCCAGTAGTTGATAACTGAAATCCGTTTTCAAATACCTGGTCTCCTCTCGGAGTTATCGCTGTTTTAAGTTAACCTTAACCCTAACCCTATTAGGGCTAGGGTTAGGGTTAAAGTAAACTATGTCCAAACATGGCAAACTTTGTGTCATTCGAAAGGTCTCCCGCCCAGTAGTTGCTAACTAAAAATCCGTTTTCAAATACCTGGTCTCCTCTCGGAGTTATCGCTGTTTTAAGTTAACCCTAACCCTAACCCTATTAGGGCTAGGGTTAGTGTTAAAATATACTATGTCCAAACATGGCAAACTTGGTCTCATTCGAAAGGTCTCCCGCCCAGTAGTTGATAACTGAAATCCGTTTTCAAATACCTGGTCTCCTCTCGGAGTTATCGCTGTTTTAAGTTAACCCTAACCCTAACCCTATTAGGGCTAGGGTTAGGGTTAAAGTAAACTATGTCCAAACATGGCAAACTTGGTCTCATTCGAAAGGTCTCCCGCCCAGTAGTTGATAACTGAAATCCATTTTCAAATACCTGGTCTCCTCTCGGAGTTATCGCTGTTCTAAGTTAACCCTAGTGCTAGGGTTAGGGTTAAAGTAAACTATGTCCAAACATGGCAAACTTGGTCTCATTCGAAAGGTCTCCCGCCCAGTAGTTGATAACTGAAATCCGTTTTCAAATACCTGGTCTCCTCTCGGAGTTATCGCTGTTTTAAGTTAACCCTAACCCTAACCCTATTAGGGCTAGGGTTAGGGTTAAAGTAAACTATGTCCAAACATGGCAAACTTGGCCTCATTCGAAAGGTCTCCCGCCCAGTAGTTGATAACTGAAATCCGTTTTCAAATACCTGGTCTCCTCTCGGAGTTATCGCTGTTTTAAATTAACCCTAACCCTTACCCTAACCCTATTAGGGCTAGGGTTAGGGTTAAAGTAAACTATGTCCAAACATGGCAAACTTGGTTTTATTCGAAAGGTCTCCCGCCCAGTAGTTGATAACTGAAATCCGTTGTCAAATACCTGGTCTCCTCTCGGAGTTATCGCTGTTTTAAGTTAACCCTAACCCTAACCCTATTAGGGCTAGAGTTAGGGTTAAAGTAAACTATGTCCAAACATGGCAAACTTGGTCTCATTCGAAAGGTCTCCCGCCCAGTAGTTGATAACTGAAATCCGTTTTCAAATACCTGGTCTCCTCTCGGAGTTATCGCTGTTTTAAGTTAACCCTAACCCTAACCCTAACCCTATTAGGGCTAGGGTTAGGGTTAAAGTAAACTTTGTCCAAACGTGGCAAACTTGGTTTTATTCGAAAGGTCTCCCGCCCAGTAGTTGATAACTGAAATCCGTTTTCAAATACCTGGTCTCCTCTCGGAGTTATCGCTGTTTTAAGTTAACCTTAACCCTAACCCTATTAGGGCTAGGGTTAGGGTTAAAGTAAACTATGTCCAAACATGGCAAACTTTGTGTCATTCGAAAGGTCTCCCGCCCAGTAGTTGCTAACTAAAAATCCGTTTTCAAATACCTGGTCTCCTCTCGGAGTTATCGCTGTTTTAAGTTAACCCTAACCCTAACCCTATTAGGGCTAGGGTTAGTGTTAAAATATACTATGTCCAAACATGGCAAACTTGGTCTCATTCGAAAGGTCTCCCGCCCAGTAGTTGATAACTGAAATCCGTTTTCAAATACCTGGTCTCCTCTCGGAGTTATCGCTGTTTTAAGTTAACCCTAACCCTAACCCTATTAGGGCTAGGGTTAGGGTTAAAGTAAACTATGTCCAAACATGGCAAACTTGGTCTCATTCGAAAGGTCTCCCGCCCAGTAGTTGATAACTGAAATCCATTTTCAAATACCTGGTCTCCTCTCGGAGTTATCGCTGTTCTAAGTTAACCCTAGTGCTAGGGTTAGGGTTAAAGTAAACTATGTCCAAACATGGCAAACTTGGTCTCATTCGAAAGGTCTCCCGCCCAGTAGTTGATAACTGAAATCCGTTTTCAAATACCTGGTCTCCTCTCGGAGTTATCGCTGTTTTACGTTAACCCTAACCCTATGGAAATGGTTCCATAGATAATAGATAACTTTATTGCACAACAATTGTACAGTGTACAAAGTATGGCACCTACTACTACATAACTACTATTTCATAATGCTAACCTAACTAATACATGAATCGCTAACCCTAACCCCCCGGGCGCCGTAACCCTAGCTATAGGAAACTAGAGGTCGGAGATCTCATGCCTTCGTCAGAGGGACATTGTTCTGGAGAAATGAACATCATGTGTATTCTTTACTTTTTTAAGTAATCAATTTGGTCTAGAATGCAAAAGAATCTCTACTCCTCTTTTTACTCTACGGAACACTGTGAAATGGTTCGCCACAGATTTACAGACTCGCTGTCATCCGTGTTAGCTTTTTTGATTTGTGACTGTTACTGGGGAAAAAGTACTGTTACAAGAAATCCTACTTACTGTATTATGATCAAAGTGTCACAACAGTGTTGCAAAATGCAATAAGAGAAGGTGCGATGAAAGGAAAGAATCAGAACAGGGCGACTACTGCTGTTTAGTTGAATTATTTTGATGCTTGTTTGTAGTTACACTGTGTTCTTTTATTCAATTTGTGTCCTAACATTTGTATTTCTACATTCAGTATATTCCAAATCTAGGCATCTTGTTTTTTCGACCCTTCATGTTTTTATCGCACTTTCGCAATAAATTTAAGGTCTCCAGTGGACGTCAACCATAAAAATTACTTGGTGTGGCCATAGGCTGACCAACCTATCCTCCTCCCCCTGAAATTATAGAACAGTCCCTTAATGTAAACAACGTTATCTGATCCCAGACCTGATAGTTATGGGGTCCAGCTGTCCCCCGATGTCTCCAAGCAGAGGTTAGGGGGAAGATCGTCATCTTTCTAAACACAATAGGTCCAATGCCGAAACGTAGGGAACCCCCATGAGGCCCATTTTCGAACTTGACCTAGTCCTCAACAACGGTAACTTGCCTACCAAAAATCATGACCATCTATTTAAATATACTCGACTTATTTTGTTAACAAGCAACAAACACAAAAGGTTCACTAACGTAACGTACGGACCCACCACAAAGCCTAAACTTGCACTTGACTTCGGCCTTAATAACGGTAATCTGCCTGCCAAATATCAGGGACTTCGAATCATGCCTTCCAGAGTTATATCCCTAAATCCGCTGTCACCCACAATGCGGCCAACCATTTCCATAGTTCTTCTGACGAAGACAATAACGGTAGAAACATGACAAACTTGGTATCACCGGAAAGCCCTCCCGGCCAGGAGTTGTAATCTGAAAACAGAAGTTGGATATCTCCTGTCGTTGTCGAGATATTCGTGTTTAAAGTTGAAAATCGCTAACCCTAACCCCCCCTGGCGCCGTAACCCTAGCTATAGGAAATAACGGTCGAAACATGACAAACTTGGTATCACCGGAAAGCCCTCCCGGCCAGGAGTTGTAATCTGAAAACAGAAGTTGGATATCTCCTGTCGTTGTCGAGATATTCGTGTTTAAAGTTTAAAATCGCTAACCCTAACCCCCCCCTGGCGCCGTAACCCTAGCTATAGGAAATAACGGTCGAAACATGACAAACTTGGTATCACCGGAAAGACCTCCCGGTCAGGAGTTGTAATCTGAAACAGAAGTTGTATATCTCCTGTCGTTGTCGAGATATTCGTGTTTAAAGTTGAAAATCGCTAACCCTAACCCCCCCCTGGCGCCGTAACCCTAGCTATAGGAAATAACGGTCGAAACATGACAAACTTGGTATCACCGGAAAGCCCTCCCGGCCAGAAGTTGTAATAGATAATAGATAACTTTATTGCACAACAATTGTACAGTGTACAAAGTATGGCACCTACTACTACATAACTACTATTTCATAATGCTAACCTAACTAATACATGAATGGGTGGCTAGTATAGGAGTGAACTTTTTACAATGAATTTCTAATGTTTATACAGTCTTTTATATATATCCCTATGTATACCATGTATGGATTGTCGCATGTCAATAAGTATTTAAATTTGCTTTTTAAATCCATGGAAGTAAAACCTGGTATGAAAGCTGATATTCTAGTGTACAGTGAATTACGTATATCAGCATATTTAGGACATACAATCAAGAAGTGATATTCATCCTCAACTAGTTCTGGACAAAATGGACAAACCCTCTGGTCGGTAGGAGTGTTTTGAAATCTTCCGGTTTCTATACTTAGTTTGTGACAGCCAATTCTGAGCTTTGTGATTGCGCTACGTACGTCAAGTCTCGTTATGTTTGAATGATAATTTTCTTGCTTGTACTGCTTGTTCAAGGTAGAAAGAAAGGAAAGTTTGGAATTGTTTTGAATAGCGCAATGCCAATTTTGTATGTAAATATCTTGTAGACGTTGCCGTAGTTGAGCAGTGATTGTATTTAAATGGTATGACTTCGGGTTTAACCATATGTGTCCCAAACCGTGGTAGTTGAGGATATTTCTAACGTGGACAATCCAATCATTTTCTTCCAATACTACATTATCATATGCCTCCCGAAGCAAGGTATCTTCGGGTAAATTAAGTAAGCGGTGCCAGTATTTTACGAGTTGTATTTCTGCGTCCATCATAACTGGGAAAGTTCCCAATTCACCTCTGACACCGTCATTTGAGGCTTTGGCATGTATGCCTAACAGGAATTTTTGGAAACGCATATCAGTGATGTCAAATTCTTGATTATGTTGATTTGAGTATGGGTTTAAGATTTGGAAACCATTCTCTCGTAGAGTTGGGCTGTTCGCATGGCGCATTAGTATTTCTTTATCTGTATTTCTTTCTAGGCACACAACATAGGTGCTATTTGAAGCAGAGGAGGAACTTTTCCGAATGGTAGCAGGGAAGTTATCTTCAATATCAAGTTTCTTTAGTAAAGTAGCAAAAACTTTTGCAGAAGATTCATGGAGACTATCGGTATGCGATGCAATAATTTTGATAGATTTGGCAGGACGATCAAAGCACGTGATTTCTGAACCATACATAAAGATAGGCTTAACGAATTTATCAAACAGGCTTTTTCCAAGACTGATTGAAATGTCATTGTTAGAGAGTAAAAGAGCCTTGAGTTTGAAAAGTGCTCTCATTGCTTTGATTTTTAAATATTTCCTGGCAGTTTTGAATTTTCCCGAAGATGTAAAAGGTATACCGAGGTAGGTATAACTGTCAGTGACTTCTATTTCTTTGTCATAGATATGAAATTTGTCTTTGTCTTTCGTCTTTGCTGAAAACAACTACTTTGGTTTTTGAAACATTGACAGATAGTTTCCATTTTTTACAATAGTTTTCTAAAGAATCAATACATTTCTGTAGCCCTTGTTTGGACGATGATATCAGAGCGAGATCGTCCGCCCAGGATAGACAATTTATGGATTTTGAAGTTAGGACTGCAGCATCACATTTTGTAGGGTCAAAACACTTAGATATATCATTAATGAATAAGTTGAATAACAGAGGACTGAGATTGCACCCCTGCCTGACTCCGCATACGGATGGAAAAGAGTTTGACAGTCCATTGTCTAGTCTTACGGCATAATTTACATCCTTATACATGGATTTTACAATATTAAAGAAATTTCCCCCAATACCACATTGATGTAACTTATAGAACAACCCATCTCGCCAGACACTATCAAAAGCCTTTCTCATGTCAACAAAGCATACGAATAGTTTCCCACCTTTTTTTCTTAGGTATTTTTCTATTAATGATTTTAAGATAAAAATATTATCTGAGGTTCGACATCGTTTCCGGAACCCGAACTGGGTGTCATCTAATAGTTTGTTGCTTTCTGCAAAGTTTTGTAATCTGTTGTTTAGAATGAGTGTAAATAATTTGGATAGACAACTTGAGATTGCTATTCCTCTATAATTGTCTACCTTTGATTTGTCACCAGATTTGTGTATTGGGGTAAGGATACTAGTGTTCCAGTTGGAAGGAAATGTGCCTTTGTTAAGTATAGTATTGAAGAGAGTCACCAGTGGCTGACATAGGTTTTTTGTACCATACTTCAACATTTCATTTGAGATTGAGTCGATACCGGAAGCTTTTGTCGTTTTCAATAATTTCAAACCATTTAAGACTTCGACTGCAGTGAATGGGAAATCCAGGGGATTTGGAGTGAGGTTATTTATTTGATTGAGGTGTTCAGTGACCTTTCTTTCGAAGGCACTGTCAAAACTGTTGTCATTTATCAAATTATTTAAACTTGTGAAATGTTGTATCCATTCTTCAGGTGTAATGCTTGGATCACAAGTATTTGTGTTTGAACTGTGTTTTCCATTTACTTCTTTGTCCAAATATTTCAAAAGTGACCAAAATTCCTTTGGGTTGTTTTGGTTAAAATTTTCTAATTTTAATAGAAGGTCGGATTTGTACTTTTGTTTACGCTGTTTGATGAGTTTCTTGTAGTCACGCAAGGCTGAGAAATATCTGTATCTAGTTTCTTTTATCCAAGGTTCTTTTTTCAATGCCAGCGACAGTCTTTTCAAACGTTGGCGTGAAGACCAGCAATACTGATCAAACCAACCTTTGTTTTTCTTACCGCTTTGTTTGGGATTCTTTCTTTGTCTATTGGGCTTTGTTTTCAGTGACTTTTTTGCTACATCTAACAATAATTCTGTGAAGTGTGAAACAGCTTTTTCTGCCGAACTGAATGGTGTTTGGCAGAAGTTTTTAAATTTCGAAATCGTGTCTTTGCTATCTAGAACACTTTGGTATATTGATTTTGATTCATCGTTCCAAACGAATGTTATTGGTTTGGGTTTTATCTGGTCGATAGTTTTTTTTAAAAAGAGGGGAGTGCTTTGTTGACAATGAGAAGGAAACATGGCAGTGGTCTGAGAATTGGGTAATTGGACTAACAGTTACATATTGTACATCGGACAATAGAGACTTGTGCACAATACAATAATCGACAACGCTAGATCCATTATAATGATAGCAGGTAAAGTCGCCTTTTAGGTCCCCCGCGAACCTGCCATTTAGAATAGTCAGATCGGCTGCTGAACATAAATCTATCAATGATTTACCATAGTTGTTAACTTTAATATCTCTACTTTGTCTGTTTTTTGTGAAATTGAGACCGTCTGTTTTTGGATCGTCAAAGGCAAAAGTGTCAAAATAATTTTCTATCAGCAAGCCAGTTCTTGCATTTAAATCGCCTAACACGACGATATCTCCTAAATTAGAGTATTTACATATATCATTAGAGAGTATTTCAAAGGGAGATTCATGCGCCGATTTCGAGGAAGATTCGGGGGGGGGGGATATAGGCATTACATAAATATAGGTCGTTTTCTAAGCCAAAAAAGTGCTTATCAAACTTACACCATACACTGTCTACCGTACTACTACCTAATTTTAATATCCCTTTCCTGTACGAACTTTTGAAGAAAACTGCTACCCCACCCGAGTTTCGTTTTGCCCTTTTACTTCTAATTCTACTGCTAGTGAAAAAACTATAACCTGGTATATCTAATTCTACATGACTATCCAACCAGGTTTCCTGGACACAAATAACGTCGCTACTTTTAACAAAGGAAAAAAATTCTTCATCGTTAAATTTCTTAGAACAGCTGCCTTGTATGTTCCAAGAGGAAAAA
The DNA here is from genome assembly GCA_013266295.2 of Branchiostoma floridae x Branchiostoma japonicum. NCBI lineage: Eukaryota > Metazoa > Chordata > Leptocardii > Amphioxiformes > Branchiostomatidae > Branchiostoma > Branchiostoma floridae x Branchiostoma japonicum. The sequence continues at coordinate 19,387,483 of CM023827.1, forward strand.
ACTAGAGCAGACTTTTTTGGCATCTTCCGAAAATGAATAAGGGTACACAATAGCTAAACGGAGCCAGTTACTATGACATATGGTCACAAATAGGTAGATAATAAATATGAAAGAAAACAGAATCATTATACGTCTAGTATATAACTAAACAGAGCATATATGAATATATAACCAAAGGTAAGGGAATGACTTTACCTTGATCACGTTACATGTTTTCACCGGATATCGAGTTTCATACAATGTCTCAGAAATCAAGAAGTAAGAATGTCCCATGCTCTACGGAAGCGCTTTCCAATCTGTTTCCATGGCAGGACGGGTTGTTTGTTCAGTCCTACCGGTAACTGAAGCTTGGTGATCGATGTGGTCGCGACTTGTTGAGTTACGCCAGCGCGGCTTCCAGATGTCGAATTCCCCTTCGGTGGCTGACTAGGAAAGTTCCTTGGTCCAAGTGGAACTGCGTTCGCACCGCTCTTGAATGGCTGACCTCCAAACCAACCCCGTGTCGGGATGGCGACGTTACGTTTGACGGGGGTGGGTTGATGCCGTGGGCGCGCATGCTGTCCGGCGGGGCGGTGACCATGTTGTTGGTGCGCCGTAGGAAGCTGTGGCGGGCCCGCTGGTGATGTAGTCGGAGTAAGAGTGCGTTTTACATCCGCTACTAGGAGTTTGGTCCCACTCCTGGGGTCTAGGTGTATCTGATCTGGTAGGTAGACTCGTCTGTCTTGGGTTAACTTCCTGTGTTTAATGTACGTGAAGTTTGATTTCTTAGACAGCTTGAGCACTTCTTGATTGTAGGTCTTGATATTTTCATTCAGGGGGGACTTGCCATTCGGTCCTCTCTGTAGTACCTGAGACACGGCCACTCTCGCATTTGGGAAGGACTGCTTTGTCGTTTCTAGCAACTTTCCGGTGTCTTGGAGCGTCTCTTGTACAGAGTTAGGGTGCTTTTTACTGTTGTCCAGATCGTTGGATCCAACGTGCAGGATGACAGTCTTAGTTGTGGAATCCTTGATATTGCTGATGTTGTCAATAGCTGCCCGTATGGTGCTGCTCCTTTGTATCTTTGTACGATCCCCTTTGGAGACACGGTCTGGATCTACATCCCGGAAAAGTGAATCAGCAAAGATTCTGACCTCTACTCCGTCATTCTCACCTCCTACTTTGCTGTTATCTGTAGACAAATTATGCCTGTTCACAGATGGGGACGTGTTAACATTGGTACCGGGCGTTTGGACGCCGAGAACAATGGTTGATTTGTTGTTCTCCTGGTTCACGGCAACAGAGTCATTGTCATGTGTAATAGGGCCGTCATTGTTATGGGCGGTGGGGGCTTTGTTGTGAAGGGAAGAGTTTTCCATACAACAATGGCAAGAGGCAAGCATGTCTTCCAAGTCTTTTGACCTGATCACGAGTTCTTGGATTTCTGAGTCTTGTTGTTTGATCATGTCTTGCAGGTCAGCATTGGACGCTGATAAGTCATCAACTTTAAGTGACATGTCATGAAGTCTCTCTCTCCATAGATTCCTTTCGATCGCGATTTCTTGTGTAGCTTTGGCTTTCTCCTTTATGAGATTTTCTTTCTGCAGGGCCAGGTCTTTCTGTGAAACGCTAAAGTCGGTTTGCAGTTTCGTGGTAGCTTTTCTGATGTGAGATTCGAGTGCCTTATGAGCGGTTTCAATCTGTGTCGATATGTTGTTCAGGGTTTTTGTGTAGGTTTTCTCTCTCTCCTTTTCTTTTGCGATAAGATCGTCTCTGAAGGTGTTTAGTTTGCCGATCGTATCAACGTACTGTTTTTGTAGATCGTTAAAGGCACTGTAGTTCGATTTGATGGACTTTTCTATGGAAGCCATTCGATCTAGACAATTTGTTACAGAAGAGTTAGACGTACCTGTCACTTTATGTGCGCCAGTGGACTTGTCTGTTCCAGAAGTTTCGCTGGCTGTCGGAGGACTCCCCGGGGGGTCGCGTGAATCACCGGTTGCGGCGTCATCAGTACTTTGCGCGCCATTTTCCAAATCCTGATGCAACTGTTCTATAAAACTGTTGCCGTTTGACGTGTCAGATACATCTAGTGTTCGTGGAGTGGTGAATTTGGGCATAGTTGGTGTATCATTCACATTGGTTTGACAAGGTGTCAAAGGCGGAGGCTGTTCTGTACAGGTTGCCTGAAAGCTATTGACGGCGTCCCTGATGCGCTGGACGCCATCTTTGATGCTAGACCTTGTTCGTTTGTCAAGCAATACCACGTTGTTTTTTATTTCAGGGTACAGTATGTCCGCCCACCATTTGGTCTTCTGTGCCTGAACCATTAGACCATTCTTCCTGTGGTAAAAGTGAACTGATAAAAGGCTTTTACCTGACTTTGTTGCCGTTGAGGAGTTGACGGACAGGCTTGTTGTACCTGGCGTGGATTTCCAAGTGACTGTTGTTCCCTTGTGGTCTTCAAAGTTCTTGTCAAAGTTGTCCTTGTGAACTTGAATCCATTTGTCTAGCTGGCTTGACCAAAGTTTCACACCACACATTCGAGACTTTTCCTCATCTTCATAGTCGAAGGCCAAGGTTTCGTCCAGCGGGACTTTGGCGAGGTTGATATTCCATGGCTTCGTCGTGGGAGTCTTACACTTGGGTGTCTTCGACTCCGTCTTGGCTCCCATATTTCAATGTTTCTCCTTCGCTAAAGATGTTAAGGAAACTCCCCAAATTGTAGAATATATATCGCGTTCAGTTATACTCACATATGCACTAAAATAACTTGCTCCGTATAGTATTATAGTACTCCAAATGGAATCACAAACGGAGAACCAACGACGCGTGACCGCGTCCGTCCGCCATCTTGGATAATGTATATGAAAACAGAAGTTGGATATCTCCTGTCGTTGTCGAGATATTCGTGTTTAAAGTTGAAAATCGCTAACCCTAACCCCCCCTGGCGCCGTAACCCTAGCTATAGGAAATAACGGTCGAAACATGACAAACTTGGTATCACCGGAAAGCCCTCCCGGCCAGGAGTTGTAATCTGAAAACAGAAGTTGGATATCTCCTGTCGTTGTCGAGATATTCGTGTTTAAAGTTTAGAATCGCTAACCCTAACCCCCCCTGGCGCCGTAACCCTAGCTATAGGAAATAACGGTCGAAACATGACAAACTTGGTATCACCGGAAAGCCCTCCCGGCCAGGAGTTGTAATCTAAAAACAGAAGTTGGATATCTCCTGTCGTTGTCGAGATATTCGTGTTTAAAGTTTAAAATCGCTAACCCTAACCCCCCCTGGCGCCGTAACCCTAGCTATAGGAAATAACGGTCGAAACATGACAAACTTGGTATCACCGGAAAGCCCTCCCGGCCAGGAGTTGTAATCTGAAAACAGAAGTTGGATACCTCCTGTCGTTGTCGAGATATTCGTGTTTAAAGTTGAAAATCGCTAACCCTAATCCCCCCTGGCGCCGTAACCCTAGCTATAGGAAATAACGGTCGAAACATGACAAACTTGGTATCACCGTAAAGCCCTCCCGGCCAGGAGTTGTAATCTGAAAGCAGAAGTTGGATATCTCCTGTCGTTGTCGAGATATTCGTGTTTAAAGTTGAAAATCGCTAACCCTAACCCCCCCTGGCGCCGTAACCCTAGCTATAGGAAATAACGGTCGAAACATGACAAACTTGGTATCACCAGAAAGCCCTCCCGGCCAGGAGTTGTAATCTGAAAGCAGAAGTTGGATATCTCCTGTCGTTGTCGAGATATTCGTGTTTAAAGTTTAGAATCGCTAACCCTAACCCCCCCTGGCGCCGTAACCCTAGCTATAGGAAATAACGGTCGAAACATGACAAACTTGGTATCACCGGAAAGCTCTCCCGGCCAGGAGTTGTAATCTGAAAACAGAAGTTGGATATCTCCTGTCGTTGTCGAGATATTAGTGTTTAAAGTTTAAAATCGCTAACCCTAACCCCCCCTGGCACCGTAACCCTAGCTATAGGAAATAACGGTCGAAACATGACAAACTTGGTATCACCGTAAAGCCCTCCCGGCCAGGAGTTGTAATCTGAAAACAGAAGCTGGATATCTCCTGTCGTTGTCGAGATATTCGTGTTTAAAGTTGAAAATCGCTAACCCTAACCCCCCCTGGCGCCGTAACCCTAGCTATAGGAAATAACGGTCGAAACATGACAAACTTGGTATCACCGAAAAGCCCTCCCGGCCAGGAGTTGTAATCTGAAAACAGAAGTTGGATATCTCCTGTCGTTGTCGAGATATTCGTGTTTAAAGTTGAAAATCGCTAACCCTAATCCCCCCTGGCGCCGTAACCCTAGCTATAGGAAATAACGGTCGAAACATGACAAACTTGGTATCACCGGAAAGCCCTCCCGGCCAGGAGTTGTAATCTGAAAACAGAAGTTGGATATCTCCTGTCGTTGTCGAGATATTCGTGTTTAAAGTTTAAAATCGCTAACCCTAACCCCCCTGGCGCCGTAACCCTAGCTATAGGAAATAACGGTCGAAACATGACAAACTTGGTATCACCGAAAAGCCCTCCCGGCCAGGAGTTGTAATCTGAAAACAGAAGTTGGATATCTCCTGTCGTTGTCGAGATATTCGTGTTTAAAGTTTAAAATCGCTAACCCTAACCCCCCCTGGCGCCGTAACCCTAGCTATAGGAAATAACGGTCGAAACATGACAAACTTGGTATCACCGTAAAGCCCTCCCGGTCAGGAGTTGTAATCTGAAAACAGAAGTTGGATATCTCCTGTCGTTGTCGAGATATTCGTGTTTAAAGTTTAAAATCGCTAACCCTAACCCCCCTGGCGCCGTAACCCTAGCTATAGGAAATAACGGTCGAAACATGACAAACTTGGTATCACCGGAAAGCCCTCCCGGCCAGGAGTTGTAATCTGAAAACAGAAGTTGGATATCTCCTGTCGTTGTCGAGATATTCGTGTTTAAAGTTTAAAATCGCTTACCCTAACCCCCCCTGGCGCCGTAACCCTAGCTATAGGAAATAACGGTCGAAACATGACAAACTTGGTATCACCGAAAACCTCCCGGTCAGGAGTTGTAATCTGAAAACAGAAGTTGGATATCTCCTGTCGTTGTCGAGATATTCGTGTTTAAAGTTTAACATCGCTAACCCTAACCCCCCCTGGCGCCGTAACCCTAGCTATAGGAAATAACGGTCGAAACATGACAAACTTGGTATCACCGGAAAGCCCTCCCGGCCAGGAGTTGTAATCTGAAAACAGAAGTTGGATATCTCCTGTCGTTGTCGAGATATTAGTGTTTAAAGTTTAAAATCGCTAACCCTAACCCCCCCTGGCACCGTAACCCTAGCTATAGGAAATAACGGTCGAAACATGACAAACTTGGTATCACCGGAAAGCCCTCCCGGCCAGGAGTTGTAATCTGAAAGCAGAAGTTGGATATCTCCTGTCGTTGTCGAGATATTCGTGTTTAAAGTTTAAAATCGCTAACCCTAACCCCCCTGGCGCCGTAACCCTAGCTATAGGAAATAACGGTCGAAACATGACAAACTTGGTATCACCGGAAAGCCCTCCCGGCCAGGAGTTGTAATCTGAAAACAGAAGTTGGATATCTCCTGTCGTTGTCGAGATATTCGTGTTTAAAGTTGAAAATCGCTAACCCTAACCCCCCCTGGCGCCGTAACCCTAGCTATAGGAAATAACGGTCGAAACATGACAAACTTGGTATCACCGAAAAGCCCTCCCGGCCAGGAGTTGTAATCTGAAAGCAGAAGTTGGATATCTCCTGTCGTTGTCGAGATATTCGTGTTTAAAGTTTAAAATCGCTAACCTTAACCCCCCGGGCGCCGTAACCCTAGCTATAGGAAATAACGGTCGAAACATGACAAACGTGGTATCACCGGAAAGCCCTCCCGGTCAGGAGTTGTAATTTGAAAACAGAAGTTGGATATCTCCTGTCGTTGTCGAGATATTCGTGTTTAAAGTTTAAAATCGCTAACCCTAACCCCCCTGGCGCCGTAACCCTAGCTATAGGAAATAACGGTCGAAACATGACAAACTTGGTATCACCAAAAAGCCCTCCCGGCCAGGAGTTGTAATCTGAAAACAGAAGTTGGATATCTCCTGTCGTTGTCGAGATATTCGTGTTTAAAGTTTAAAATCGCTAACCCTAACCCCCCCTGGCGCCGTAACCCTAGCTATAGGAAATAACGGTCGAAACATGACAAACTTGGTATCACCGGAAAGCCCTCCCGGCCAGGAGTTGTAATCTGAAAACAGAAGTTGGATATCTCCTGTCGTTGTCGAGATATTCGTGTTTAAAGTTGAAAATCGCTAACCCTAACCCCCCCTGGCGCCGTAACCCTAGCTATAGGAAATAACGGTCGAAACATGACAAACTTGGTATCACCGAAAAGCCCTCCCGGCCAGGAGTTGTAATCTGAAAGCAGAAGTTGGATATCTCCTGTCGTTGTCGAGATATTCGTGTTTAAAGTTTAAAATCGCTAACCTTAACCCCCCGGGCGCCGTAACCCTAGCTATAGGAAATAACGGTCGAAACATGACAAACGTGGTATCACCGGAAAGCCCTCCCGGTCAGGAGTTGTAATTTGAAAACAGAAGTTGGATATCTCCTGTCGTTGTCGAGATATTCGTGTTTAAAGTTTAAAATCGCTAACCCTAACCCCCCCTGGCGCCGTAACCCTAGCTATAGGAAATAACGGTCGAAACATGACAAACTTGGTATCACCAAAAAGCCCTCCCGGCCAGGAGTTGTAATCTGAAAACAGAAGTTGGATATCTCCTGTCGTTGTCGAGATATTCGTGTTTAAAGTTTAAAATCGCTAACCCTAACCCCCCCTGGCGCCGTAACCCTAGCTATAGGAAATAACGGTCGAAACATGACAAACTTGGTATCACCGGAAAGCCCTCCCGGCCAGGAGTTGTAATCTGAAAACAGAAGTTGGATATCTCCTGTCGTTGTCGAGATATTCGTGTTTAAAGTTGAAAATCGCTAACCCTAACCCCCCCTGGCGCCGTAACCCTAGCTATAGGAAATAACGGTCGAAACATGACAAACTTGGTATCACCGAAAAGCCCTCCCGGCCAGGAGTTGTAATCTGAAAACAGAAGTTGGATATCTCCTGTCGTTGTCGAGATATTCGTGTTTAAAGTTTAAAATCGCTAACCCTAACCCCCCCTGGCGCCGTAACCCTAGCTATAGGAAATAACGGTCGAAACATGACAAACTTGGTATCACCGGAAAGCCCTCCCGGCCAGGAGTTGTAATCTGAAAACAGAAGTTGGATATCTCCTGTCGTTGTCGAGATATTCGTGTTTAAAGTTTAAAATCGCTTACCCTAACCCCCCCTGGCGCCGTAACCCTAGCTATAGGAAATAACGGTCGAAACATGACAAACTTGGTATCACCGAAAACCTCCCGGCCAGGAGTTGTAATCTAAAAACAGAAGTTGGATATCTCCTGTCGTTGTCGAGATATTCGTGTTTAAAGTTTAAAATCGCTAACCCTAACCCCCCCTGGCGCCGTAACCCTAGCTATAGGAAATAACGGTCGAAACATGACAAACTTGGTATCACCGAAAACCTCCCGGTCAGGAGTTGTAATCTGAAAGCAGAAGTTGGATATCTCCTGTCGTTGTCGAGATATTCGTGTTTAAAGTTAAAAATCGCTAACCCTAACCCCCCGGGCGCCGTAACCCTAGCTATAGGAAATAACGGTCGAAACATGACAAACGTGGTATCACCGTAAAGCCCTCCCGGTCAGGAGTTGTAATCTGAAAACAGAAGTTGGATATCTCCTGTCGTTGTCGAGATATTCGTGTTTAAAGTTTAAAATCGCTAACCCTAACCCCCCCTGGCGCCGTAACCCTAGCTATAGGAAATAACGGTCGAAACATGACAAACTTGGTATTACCAAAAAGCCCTCCCGGCCAGGAGTTGTAATCTGAAAACAGAAGTTGGATATCTCCTGTCGTTGTCGAGATATTCGTGTTTAAAGTTGAAAATCGCTTACCCTAACCCCCCCTGGCGCCGTAACCCTAGCTATAGGAAATAACGGTCGAAACATGACAAACTTGGTATCACCGGAAAGCCCTCCGGCCAGGAGTTGTAATCTAAAACAGAAGTTGGATATCTCCTGTCGTTGTCGAGATATTCGTGTTTAAAGTTTAAAATCGCTAACCCTAACCCCCCCTGGCGCCGTAACCCTAGCTATAGGAAATAACGGTCGAAACATGACAAACTTGGTATCACCGGAAAGCCCTCCCGGCCAGGAGTTGTAATCTGAAAACAGAAGTTGGATACCTCCTGTCGTTGTCGAGATATTCGTGTTTAAAGTTGAAAATCGCTAACCCTAATCCCCCCCTGGCGCCGTAACCCTAGCTATAGGAAATAACGGTCGAAACATGACAAACTTGGTATCACCGTAAAGCCCTCCCGGCCAGGAGTTGTAATCTGAAAGCAGAAGTTGGATATCTCCTGTCGTTGTCGAGATATTCGTGTTTAAAGTTTAGAATCGCTAACCCTAACCCCCCCGGGCGCCGTAACCCTAGCTATAGGAAATAACGGTCAAAACATGACAAACTTGGTATCACCGGAAAGCCCTCCCGGCCAGGAGTTGTAATCTGAAAACAGAAGTTGGATATCTCCTGTCGTTGTCGAGATATTCGTGTTTAAAGTTGAAAATCGCTAACCCTAACCCCCCCTGGCGCCGTAACACTAGCTATAGGAAATAACAGTCGAAACATGACAAACTTGGTATCACCGGAAAGCCCTCCCGGCCAGGAGTTGTAATCTGAAAGCAGAAGTTGGATATCTCCTGTCGTTGTCGAGATATTCGTGTTTAAAGTTTAGAATCGCTAACCCTAACCCCCCCCTGGCGCCGTAACCCTAGCTATAGGAAATAACGGTCGAAACATGACATACTTGGTATCATTAGAAAGCCCTCCCGGCCAGGAGTTGTAATCTGAAAACAGAAGTTGGATATCTCCTGTCGTTGTCGAGATATTCGTGTTTAAAGTTTAAAATCGCTTACCCTAACCCCCCCTGGCGCCGTAACCCTAGCTATAGGAAATAACGGTCGAAACATGACAAACTTGGTATCACCGAAAACCTCCCGGCCAGGAGTTGTAATCTAAAAACAGAAGTTGGATATCTCCTGTCGTTGTCGAGATATTCGTGTTTAAAGTTTAAAATCGCTAACCCTAACCCCCCCTGGCGCCGTAACCCTAGCTATAGGAAATAACGGTCGAAACATGACAAACTTGGTATCACCGAAAACCTCCCGGTCAGGAGTTGTAATCTGAAAGCAGAAGTTGGATATCTCCTGTCGTTGTCGAGATATTCGTGTTTAAAGTTAAAAATCGCTAACCCTAACCCCCCGGGCGCCGTAACCCTAGCTATAGGAAATAACGGTCGAAACATGACAAACGTGGTATCACCGGAAAGCCCTCCCGGTCAGGAGTTGTAATCTGAAAACAGAAGTTGGATATCTCCTGTCGTTGTCGAGATATTCGTGTTTAAAGTTTAAAATCGCTAACCCTAACCCCCCCTGGCGCCGTAACCCTAGCTATAGGAAATAACGGTCGAAACATGACAAACTTGGTATTACCAAAAAGCCCTCCCGGCCAGGAGTTGTAATCTGAAAACAGAAGTTGGATATCTCCTGTCGTTGTCGAGATATTCGTGTTTAAAGTTGAAAATCGCTTACCCTAACCCCCCCTGGCGCCGTAACCCTAGCTATAGGAAATAACGGTCGAAACATGACAAACTTGGTATCACCGGAAAGCCCTCCGGCCAGGAGTTGTAATCTAAAAACAGAAGTTGGATATCTCCTGTCGTTGTCGAGATATTCGTGTTTAAAGTTTAAAATCGCTAACCCTAACCCCCCCTGGCGCCGTAACCCTAGCTATAGGAAATAACGGTCGAAACATGACAAACTTGGTATCACCGGAAAGCCCTCCCGGCCAGGAGTTGTAATCTGAAAACAGAAGTTGGATACCTCCTGTCGTTGTCGAGATATTCGTGTTTAAAGTTGAAAATCGCTAACCCTAATCCCCCCTGGCGCCGTAACCCTAGCTATAGGAAATAACGGTCGAAACATGACAAACTTGGTATCACCGTAAAGCCCTCCCGGCCAGGAGTTGTAATCTGAAAGCAGAAGTTGGATATCTCCTGTCGTTGTCGAGATATTCGTGTTTAAAGTTTAGAATCGCTAACCCTAACCCCCCCGGGCGCCGTAACCCTAGCTATAGGAAATAACGGTCAAAACATGACAAACTTGGTATCACCGGAAAGCCCTCCCGGCCAGGAGTTGTAATCTGAAAACAGAAGTTGGATATCTCCTGTCGTTGTCGAGATATTCGTGTTTAAAGTTGAAAATCGCTAACCCTAACCCCCCCTGGCGCCGTAACACTAGCTATAGGAAATAACAGTCGAAACATGACAAACTTGGTATCACCGGAAAGCCCTCCCGGCCAGGAGTTGTAATCTGAAAGCAGAAGTTGGATATCTCCTGTCGTTGTCGAGATATTCGTGTTTAAAGTTTAGAATCGCTAACCCTAACCCCCCCTGGCGCCGTAACCCTAGCTATAGGGAATAACGGTCGAAACATGACAAACTTGGTATCACCGGAAAGCTCTCCCGGCCAGGAGTTGTAATCTGAAAACAGAAGTTGGATATCTCCTGTCGTTGTCGAGATATTCGTGTTTAAAGTTTAGAATTGCTAACCCTAACCCCCCCTGGCGCCGTAACCCTAGCTATAGGAAATAACGGTCGAAACATGATGACAAACTTGGTATCACCGTAAAGCCCTCCCGGCCAGGAGTTGTAATCTGAAAACAGAAGTTGGATATCTCCTGTCATTGTCGAGATATTCGTGTTTAAAGATTAAAATCGCTAACCCTAACCCCCCCTGGCGCCGTAACCCTAGCTATAGGAAATAACGGTCAAAACATGACAAACTTGGTATCACCGTAAAGCCCTCCCGGCCAGGAGTTGTAATCTGAAAACAGAAGCTGGATATCTCCTGTCGTTGTCGAGATATTCGTGTTTAAAGTTGAAAATCGCTAACCCCAACCCCCCCTGGCGCCGTAACCCTAGCTATAGGAAATAACGGTCGAAACATGACAAACGTGGTATCACCGGAAAGCCCTCCCGGTCAGGAGTTGTAATCTGAAAACAGAAGTTGGATATCTCCTGTCGTTGTCGAGATATTCGTGTTTAAAGTTTAAAATCGCTTACCCTAACCCCCCCTGGCGCCGTAACCCTAGCTATAGGAAATAACGGTCGAAACATGACAAACTTGGTATCACCGAAAACCTCCCGGTCAGGAGTTGTAATCTGAAAACAGAAGTTGGATATCTCCTGTCGTTGTCGAGATATTCGTGTTTAAAGTTGAAAATCGCTAACCCTAACCCCCCCTGGCGCCGTAACCCTAGCTATAGGAAATAACGGTCGAAACATGACAAACTTGGTATCACCGGAAAGCCCTCCCGGCCAGGAGTTGTAATCTGAAAACAGAAGTTGGATATCTCCTGTCGTTGTCGAGATATTAGTGTTTAAAGTTTAAAATCGCTAACCCTAACCCCCCCTGGCGCCGTAACCCTAGCTATAGGAAATAACGGTCGAAACATGACAAAATTGGTATCACCGGAAAGCCCTCCCGGCCAGGAGTTGTAATCTGAAAACAGAAGTTGGATATCTCCTGTCGTTGTCGAGATATTCGTGTTTAAAGTTTAAAATCGCTAACCCTAACCCCCCTGGCGCCGTAACCCTAGCTATAGGAAATAACGGTCGAAACATGACAAACTTGGTATCACCGAAAACCTCCCGGCCAGGAGTTGTAATCTGAAAACAGAAGTTGGATATCTCCTGTCGTTGTCGAGATATTCGTGTTTAAAGTTGAAAATCGCTTACCCTAACCCCCCCTGGCGCCGTAACCCTAGCTATAGGAAATAACGGTCGAAACATGACAAACTTGGTATCACCGGAAAGCCCTCCCGGCCAGGAGTTGTAATCTGAAAACAGAAGTTGGATATCTCCTGTCGTTGTCGAGATATTCGTGTTTAAAGTTTAAAATCGCTAACCCTAACCCCCCCTGGCGCCGTAACCCTAGCTATAGGAAATAACGGTCGAAACATGACAAACTTGGTATTACCAAAAAGCCCTCCCGGCCAGGAGTTGTAATCTGAAAACAGAAGTTGGATATCTCCTGTCGTTGTCGAGATATTCGTGTTTAAAGTTGAAAATCGCTTACCCTAACCCCCCCTGGCGCCGTAACCCTAGCTATAGGAAATAACGGTCGAAACATGACAAACTTGGTATCACCGGAAAGCCCTCCCGGCCAGGAGTTGTAATCTAAAAACAGAAGTTGGATATCTCCTGTCGTTGTCGAGATATTCGTGTTTAAAGTTTAAAATCGCTAACCCTAACCCCCCCTGGCGCCGTAACCCTAGCTATAGGAAATAACGGTCGAAACATGACAAACTTGGTATCACCGGAAAGCCCTCCCGGCCAGGAGTTGTAATCTGAAAACAGAAGTTGGATACCTCCTGTCGTTGTCGAGATATTCGTGTTTAAAGTTGAAAATCGCTAACCCTAATCCCCCCTGGCGCCGTAACCCTAGCTATAGGAAATAACGGTCGAAACATGACAAACTTGGTATCACCGTAAAGCCCTCCCGGCCAGGAGTTGTAATCTGAAAGCAGAAGTTGGATATCTCCTGTCGTTGTCGAGATATTCGTGTTTAAAGTTTAGAATCGCTAACCCTAACCCCCCCCGGGCGCCGTAACCCTAGCTATAGGAAATAACGGTCAAAACATGACAAACTTGGTATCACCGGAAAGCCCTCCCGGCCAGGAGTTGTAATCTGAAAACAGAAGTTGGATATCTCCTGTCGTTGTCGAGATATTCGTGTTTTAAAGTTGAAAATCGCTAACCCTAACCCCCCCCTGGCGCCGTAACCCTAGCTATAGGAAATAACGGTCGAAACATGACAAACTTGGTATCACCGGAAAGCCCTCCCGGCCAGGAGTTGTAATCTAAAAACAGAAGTTGGATATCTCCTGTCGTTGTCGAGATATTCGTGTTTAAAGTTTAAAATCGCTAACCCTAACCCCCCCTGGCGCCGTAACCCTAGCTATAGGAAATAACGGTCGAAACATGACAAACTTGGTATCACCGGAAAGCCCTCCCGGCCAGGAGTTGTAATCTGAAAACAGAAGTTGGATATCCTCCTGTCGTTGTCGAGATATTCGTGTTTAAAGTTTAGAAATCGCTAACCCTAACCCCCCCGGGCGCCGTAACCCTAGCTATAGGAAATAACGGTTCAAACATGACAAACTTGGTATCACCGGAAAGCCCTCCCGGCCAGGAGTTGTAATCTGAAAACAGAAGTTGGATATCTCCTGTCGTTGTCGAGATATTCGTGTTTAAAGTTGAAAATCGCTAACCCTAACCCCCCTGGCGCCGTAACCCTAGCTATAGGAAATAACGGTCGAAACATGACAAACTTGGTATCACCGGAAAGCCCCTCCCGGCCCAGGAGTTGTAATCTGAAAGCAGAAGTTGGATATCTCCTGTCGTTGTCGAGATATTCGGTGTTTAAAGTTAAAATCGCTAACCCTAACCCCCCTGGCGCCGTAACCCTAGCTATAGGAAATAACGGTCGAAACATGACAAACTTGGTATCAACCGGAAAGCCCTCCCCGGCCAGGAGTTGTAATCTGAAAACAGAAGTTGGATATCTCCTGTCGTTTGTCGAGATATTCGTGTTTTAAGTTGAAAATCGCTAACCCTAACCCCCCCTGGCGCCGTAACCCTAGCTATAGGAATAACGGTCGAAACATGACAAACTTGGTATCACCGAAAGCCCTCCCGGCCAGGAGTTGTAATCTGAAAACAGAAGTTGGATATCTCCTGTCGTTGTCGAGATATTCGTGTTTAAAGTTAAAATCGCTAACCCTAACCCCCCTGGCGCCGTAACCCTAGCTATAGGAAATAACGGTCGAAACATGACAAACTTGGTATCACCGGAAAGCCCTCCCGGCCAGGAGTTGTAATCTGAAAACAGAAGTTGGATATCTCCTGTCGTTGTCGAGATATTCGTGTTTAAAGTTGAAAATCGCTAACCCTAACCCCCCCTGGCGCCGTAACCCTAGCTATAGGAAATAACGGTCGAAACATGACAAACTTGGTATCACCGGAAAGCCCTCCCGGCCAGGAGTTGTAATCTGAAAACAGAAGTTGGATATCTCCTGTCGTTGTCGAGATATTCGTGTTTAAAGTTAAAATCGCTAACCCTAACCCCCCCTGGCGCCGTAACCCTAGCTATAGGAAATAACGGTCGAAACATGACAAACTTGGTATCACCGGAAAGCCCTCCCGGCCAGGAGTTGTAATCTGAAAACAGAAGTTGGATATCTCCTGTCGTTGTCGAGATATTCGTGTTTAAAGTTGAAAATCGCTAACCCTAACCCCCCTGGCGCCGTAACCCTAGCTATAGGAAATAACGGTCGAAACATGACAAACTTGGTATCACCGGAAAGCCCTCCCGGCCAGGAGTTGTAATCTGAAAACAGAAGTTGGATATCTCCGTGTCGTTGTCGAGATATTCGTGTTTAAAGTTTAAAATCGCTAACCCTAACCCCCCCTGGCGCCGTAACCCTAGCTATAGGAAATAACGGTCGAAACATGACAAACTTGGTATCACCGGAAAGCCCTCCCGGCCAGGAGTTGTAATCTGAAAACAGAAGTTGGATATCTCCTGTCGTTGTCGAGATATTCGTGTTTAAAGTTGAAAATCGCTAACCCTAACCCCCCTGGCGCCGTAACCCTAGCTATAGGAAATAACGGTCGAAACATGACAAACTTGGTATCACCGGAAAGCCCTCCCGGCCAGGAGTTGTAATCTGAAAACAGAAGTTGGATATCTCCTGTCGTTGTCGAGATATTCGTGTTTAAAGTTAAAATCGCTAACCCTAACCCCCCTGGCGCCGTAACCCTAGCTATAGGAAATAACGGTCGAAACATGACAAACTTGGTATCACCGGAAAGCCCTCCCGGCCAGGAGTTGTAATCTGAAAACAGAAGTTGGATATCTCCTGTCGTTGTCGAGATATTCGTGTTTAAAGTTGAAAATCGCTAACCCTAACCCCCCCTGGCGCCGTAACCCTAGCTATAGGAAATAACGGTCGAAACATGATGACAAACTTGGTATCACCGGAAAGCCCTCCCGGCCAGGAGTTGTAATCTGAAAACAGAAGTTGGATATCTCCTGTCGTTGTCGAGATATTCGTGTTTAAAGTTAAAATCGCTAACCCTAACCCCCCCTGGCGCCGTAACCCTAGCTATAGGAAATAACGGTCGAAACATGACAAACTTGGTATCACCGGAAAGCCCTCCCGGCCAGGAGTTGTAATCTGAAAACAGAAGTTGGATATCTCCTGTCGTTGTCGAGATATTCGTGTTTAAAGTTTTGAAAATCGCTAACCCTAACCCCCCTGGCGCCGTAACCCTAGCTATAGGAAATAACGGTCGAAACATGACAAACTTGGTATCACCGAAAGCCCTCCCGGCCAGGAGTTGTAATCTGAAAACAGAAGTTGGATATCTCCTGTCGTTGTCGAGATATTCGTGTTTAAAGTTTAAAATCGCTAACCCTAACCCCCCTGGCGCCGTAACCCTAGCTATAGGAAATAACGGTCGAAACATGACAAACTTGGTATCACCGGAAAGCCCTCCCGGCCAGGAGTTGTAATCTGAAAACAGAAGTTGGATATCTCTGTCGTTGTCGAGATATTCGTGTTTAAAGTTTAAAATCGCTAACCCTAACCCCCCTGGCGCCGTAACCCTAGCTATAGGAAATAACGGTCGAAACATGACAAACTTGGTATCACCGAAAGCCCCCGGCCAGGAGTTGTAATCTGAAAACAGAAGTTGGATATCTCCTGTCGTTGTCGAGATATTCGTGTTTAAAGTTAAAATCGCTAACCCTAACCCCCCTGGCGCCGTAACCCTAGCTATAGGAAATAACGGTCGAAACATGACAAACTTGGTATCACCGGAAAGCCCTCCGGCCAGGAGTTGTAATCTGAAAACAGAAGTTGGATATCTCCTGTCGTTGTCGAGATATTCGTGTTTAAAGTTTAAAATCGCTAACCCTAACCCCCCCTGGCGCCGTAACCCTAGCTATAGGAAATAACGGTCGAAACATGACAAACTTGGTATCACCGGAAAGCCCTCCGGCCAGGAGTTGTAATCTGAAAACAGAAGTTGGATATCTCCTGTCGTTGTCGAGATATTCGTGTTTAAAGTTTAAAATCGCTAACCCTAACCCCCCTGGCGCCGTAACCCTAGCTATAGGAAATAACGGTCGAAACATGACAAACTTGGTATCACCGAAAACCTCCCGGCCAGGAGTTGTAATCTGAAAACAGAAGTTGGATATCTCCTGTCGTTGTCGAGATATTCGTGTTTAAAGTTTGAAAATCGCTAACCCTAACCCCCCCTGGCGCCGTAACCCTAGCTATAGGAAATAACGGTCGAAACATGACAAACTTGGTATCACCGAAAGCCCTCCCGGCCAGGAGTTGTAATCTGAAAACAGAAGTTGGATATCTCCTGTCGTTGTCGAGATATTCGTGTTTAAAGTTTAAAATCGCTAACCCTAACCCCCCCTGGCGCCGTAACCCTAGCTATAGGAAATAACGGTCGAAACATGACAAACTTGGTATCACCGGAAAGCCCTCCCGGCCAGGAGTTGTAATCTGAAAACAGAAGTTGGATATCTCCTGTCGTTGTCGAGATATTCGTGTTTAAAGTTTAAAATCGCTAACCCTAACCCCCCCTGGCGCCGTAACCCTAGCTATAGGAAATAACGGTCGAAACATGACAAACTTGGTATCACCGGAAAGCCCTCCCGGCCAGGAGTTGTAATCTGAAAACAGAAGTTGGATATCTCCTGTCGTTGTCGAGATATTCGTGTTTAAAGTTGAAAATCGCTAACCCTAACCCCCCCTGGCGCCGTAACCCTAGCTATAGGAAATAACGGTCGAAACATGACAAACTGGTATCACCGGAAAGCCCTCCGGCCAGGAGTTGTAATCTGAAAACAGAAGTTGGATATCTCCTGTCGTTGTCGAGATATTCGTGTTAAAGTTTAAAATCGCTAACCCTAACCCCCCCTGGCGCCGTAACCCTAGCTATAGGAAATAACGGTCGAAACATGACAAACTTGGTATCACCGGAAAGCCCTCCCGGCCAGGAGTTGTAATCTGAAAACAGAAGTTGGATATCTCCTGTCGTTGTCGAGATATTCGTGTTTAAAGTTGAAAATCGCTAACCCTAACCCCCCCTGGCGCCGTAACCCTAGCTATAGGAAATAACGGTCGAAACATGACAAACTTGGTATCACCGGAAAGCCCTCCGGCCAGGAGTTGTAATCTGAAAACAGAAGTTGGATATCTTGTCGTTGTCGAGATATTCGTGTTTAAAGTTGAAAATCGCTAACCCTAACCCCCCCTGGCGCCGTAACCCTAGCTATAGGAAATAACGGTCGAAACATGACAAACTTGGTATCACCGGAAGCCCTCCCGGCCAGGAGTTGTAATCTGAAAACAGAAGTTGGATATCTCCTGTCGTTGTCGAGATATTCGTGTTTAAAGTTAAAATCGCTAACCCTAACCCCCCCCTGGCGCCGTAACCCTAGCTATAGGAAATAACGGTCGAAACATGACAAACTTGGTATCACCGGAAAGCCCTCCCGGCCAGGAGTTGTAATCTGAAAACAGAAGTTGGATATCTCCTGTCGTTGTCGAGATATTCGTGTTTAAAGTTAAAATCGCTAACCCTACCCCCCCTGGCGCCGTAACCCTAGCTATAGGAAATAACGGTCGAAACATGACAAACTTGGTATCACCGGAAAGCCCTCCCGGCCAGGAGTTGTAATCTGAAAACAGAAGTTGGATATCCCTGTCGTTGTCGAGATATTCGTGTTTAAAGTTAAAATCGCTAACCCTAACCCCCCTGGCGCCGTAACCCTAGCTATAGGAAATAACGGTCGAAACATGACAAACTTGGTATCACCGGAAAGCCCTCCCGGCCAGGAGTTGTAATCTGAAAACAGAAGTTGGATATCTCTGTCGTTGTCGAGATATTCGTGTTTAAAGTTGAAAATCGCTAACCCTAACCCCCCTGGCGCCGTAACCCTAGCTATAGGAAATAACGGTCGAAACATGACAAACTTGGTATCACCGGAAAGCCCTCCCG
The DNA here is from genome assembly GCA_013266295.2 of Branchiostoma floridae x Branchiostoma japonicum. Lineage (NCBI taxonomy): Eukaryota > Metazoa > Chordata > Leptocardii > Amphioxiformes > Branchiostomatidae > Branchiostoma > Branchiostoma floridae x Branchiostoma japonicum. Next base: position 19,405,738 of record CM023827.1, read on the forward strand.
GCCAGGAGTTGTAATCTGAAAACAGAAGTTGGATATCTCCTGTCGTTGTCGAGATATTCGTGTTTAAAGTTTAAAATCGCTAACCCTAACCCCCCCTGGCGCCGTAACCCTAGCTATAGGAAATAACGGTCGAAACATGACAAACTTGGTATCACCGGAAAGCCCTCCCGGCCAGGAGTTGTAATCTGAAAACAGAAGTTGGATATCTCCTGTCGTTGTCGAGATATTCGTGTGTTAAAGTTTGAAAATCGCTAACCCTAACCCCCCTGGCGCCGTAACCCTAGCTATAGGAAATAACGGTCGAAACATGACAAATTGGTATCACCGGAAAGCCCTCCCGCCAGGAGTTGTAATCTGAAAAACAGAAGTTGGATATCTCCTGTCGTTGTCGAGATATTCGTGTTTAAAGTTTAAAATCGCTAACCCTAACCCCCCCTGGCGCCGTAACCCTAGCTATAGGAAAAAACGGTCGAAACATGACAAACTTGGTATCACCGGAAAGCCCTCCCGGCCAGGAGTTGTAATCTGAAAACAGAAGTTGGATATCTCCTGTCGTTGTCGAGATATTCGTGTTTAAAGTTTAAAATCGCTAACCCTAACCCCCCTGGCGCCGTAACCCTAGCTATAGGAAATAACGGTCGAAACATGACAAACTTGGTATCACCGGAAAGCCCTCCCGGCCAGGAGTTGTAATCTGAAAACAGAAGTTGGATATCTCCTGTCGTTGTCGAGATATTCGTGTTTAAAGTTTAAAATCGCTAACCTAACCCCCCTGGCGCCGTAACCCTAGCTATAGGAAATAACGGTCGAAACATGACAAACTTGGTATCACCGGAAAGCCCTCCCGGCCAGGAGTTGTAATCTGAAAACAGAAGTTGGATATCTCCTGTCGTTGTCGAGAGATTCGTGTTTAAAGTTTAAAATCGCTAACCCTAACCCCCCCTGGCGCCGTAACCCTAGCTATAGGAAATAACGGTCGAAACATGACAAACTTGGTATCACCGGAAAGCCCTCCCGGCCAGGAGTTGTAATCTGAAAACAGAAGTTGGATATCTCCTGTCGTTGTCGAGATATTCGTGTTTAAAGTTAAAATCGCTAACCCTAACCCCCCCTGGCCGTAACCCTAGCTATAGGAAATAACGGTCGAAACATGACAAACTTGGTATCACCGGAAAGCCCTCCCGGCCAGGAGTTGTAATCTGAAAACAGAAGTTGGATATCTCCTGTCGTTGTCGAGATATTCGTGTTTAAAGTGAAAATCGCTAACCCTAACCCCCCTGGCGCCGTAACCCTAGCTATAGAAAATAACGGTCGAAACATGACAAACTTGGTATCACCGGAAAGCCCTCCCGGCCAGGAGTTGTAATCTGAAAAACAGAAGTTGGATATCTCCTGTCGTTGTCGAGATATTCGTGTTTAAAGTTTAAAATCGCTAACCCTAACCCCCCTGGCCCGCCGTAACCCTAGCTATAGGAAATAACGGTCGAAACATGACAAACTTGGTATCACCAACGGAAAGCCCTCCCGGCCAGGAGTTGTAATCTGAAAAAGAAGTTGGATATCTCCTGTCGTTGTCGAGATATTCGTGTTTAAAGTTAAAATCGCTAACCCTAACCCCCCTGGCGCCGTAACCCTAGCTATAGGAAATAACGGTCGAAACATGACAAACTTGGTATCACCGGAAAGCCCTCCCGGCCAGGAGTTGTAATCTGAAAACAGAAGTTGGATATCTCTGTCGTTGTCGAGATATTCGTGTTTAAAGTTGAAAATCGCTAACCCTAACCCCCCCTGGCGCCGTAACCCTAGCTATAGGAAATAACGGTCGAAACATGACAAACTTGGTATCACCGGAAAGCCCTCCGGCCAGGAGTTGTAATCTGAAAACAGAAGTTGGATATCTCCTGTCGTTGTCGAGATATTCGTGTTTAAAGTTTAAATCGCTAACCCTAACCCCCCTGGCGCCGTAACCCTAGCTATAGGAAATAACGGTCGAAACATGACAAACTTGGTATCACCGGAAAGCCCTCCCGGCCAGGAGTTGTAATCTGAAAACAGAAGTTGGATATCTCCTGTCGTTGTCGAGATATTCGTGTTTAAAGTTTAAAATCGCTAACCCTAACCCCCCCTGGCGCCGTAACCCTAGCTATAGGAAATAACGGTCGAAACATGACAAACTTGGTATCACCGGAAAGCTCCCGGCCAGGAGTTGTAATCTGAAAACAGAAGTTGGATATCTCCTGTCGTTGTCGAGATATTCGTGTTTAAAGTTAAAATCGCTAACCCTAACCCCCCCTGGCGCCGTAACCCTAGCTATAGGAAATAACGGTCGAAACATGACAAACTTGGTATCACCAACAAGCCCTCCCGGCCAGGAGTTGTAATCTGAAAACAGAAGTGGATATCTCCTGTCGTTGTCGAGATATTCGTGTTTAAAGTTTGAAAATCGCTAACCCTAACCCCCCTGGCGGCCGTAACCCTAGCTATAGGAAATAACGGTTCGAAACATGACAAACTTGGTATCCCGGAAAGCCCTCCGGCCAGGGAGTTGTAATCTGAAAACAGAAGTTGGATATCTCCTGTCGTTGTCGAGAATATTCGGGTTTTAAAGTTGAAAATCGCTCTAACCCTAACCCCCCCTGGCGCCGTAACCCTAGCTATAGGAAATAACGCGTCGAAACATGACAAACTTTGGTATCACCGGAAAGGAAGCCCTCCCGGCCAGAGTTGTAATCTGAAAACAGAAGTTGGATATCCTCCTGTCGTTGTCGAGCTATTCAGTGTTTAAAGTTGAAAATCGCTAACCCCTACACCCCCCTGGCGCCGTAACCCTAGCTATAGGAAATAACGGTCGAAACATGACAAACTTGGTATCACCGGAAAGCCCTCCCGGCCAGGAGTTGTAATCTGAAAACAGAAGTTGGATATCTCCTGTCGTTGTCGAGATATTCGTGTTTAAAGTTGAAAATCGCTAACCCTAACCCCCCCTGGCGCCGTAACCCTAGCTATAGGAAATAACGGTCGAAACATGACAAACTTGGTATCACCGGAAAGCCCTCCCGGCCAGGAGTTGTAATACTGAAAAACAGAAGTTGGATATCTCCTGTCGTTGTCGAGATATTCGGGTTTAAAGTTGAAAATCGCTAACCCTAACCCCCCCTTGCGCCGTACCCTAGCTATAGGAAATAACGGTCGAAACATGACAAACTTGGTATCACCGAAGCCCTCCCGGCCAGGAGTTGTAATCTGAAAACAGAAGTTGGATATCTCCCTGTCGTTGTCGAGATATTCGGGTTTAAAGTTGAAAATCGCTAACCCTAACCCCCCCTGGGCGCCGTAACCCTAGCTATAGGAAATAACGGTCGAAACATGACAAACTTGGTATCACCGGAAAGCCCTCCCGGCCAGGAGTTGTAATCTGAAAACAGAAGTGGATATCTCCTGTCGTTGTCGAGATATTCGTGTTTAAAGTTTAAATCGCTAACCCTAACCCCCCCTGGCGCCGTAACCCTAGCTATAGGAAATAACGGTCGAAACATGACAAACTTGGTATCACCGGAAAGCCCTCCCGGCCAGGAGTTGTAATCTGAAAACAGAAGTTGGATATCTCCTGTCGTTGTCGAGATATTCGTGTTTAAAGTTGTTAAAATCGCTAACCCTAACCCCCCCTGGCGCCGTAACCCTAGCTATAGGAAATAACGGTCGTCGAAACATGACAAACTTGGTATCACCGGAAGCCCTCCCGGCCAGGATTGTATCTGAAAACAGAAGTTGGATATCTCCTGTCGTTGTCGAGATATTCGGTTTAAAGTTGAAAATCGCTAACCCTAACCCCCCTGGCGCCGGTAACCCTAGCTATAGGAAATAACGGTCGAAACATGACAAACTTGGTATCACCGGAAAGCCCTCCCGGCCAGGAGTTGTAATCTGAAAACAGAAGTTGGATATCTCCTGTCGTTGTCGAGATATTCGGTTTAAAGTTGAAAATCGCTAACCCTAACCCCCCCTGGCGCCGTAACCCTAGCTATAGGGAAATAACGGTCGAAACATGACAAACTTGGTATCACCGGAAAGCCCTCCCGGCCAGGAGTTGTAATCTGAAAACAGAAGTTGGATATCTCCTGTCGTTGTCGAGATATTCGGGTTTAAAGTTGAAAATCGCTAACCCTAACCCCCCCTGGCGCCGTAACCCTAGCTATAGGAAATAACGGTCGAAACATGACAAACTTGGTATCACCGGAAAGCCCTCCCGGCCAGGAGTTGTAATCTGAAAACAGAAGTTGGATATCTCCTGTCGTTGTCGAGATATTCGGTTTTAAAGTTGAAAATCGCTAACCCTAACCCCCCCCTGGCGCCGTAACCCTAGCTATAGGAAATAACGGTCGAACGAACATGACAACTTGGTATCACCGGAAAGCCCTCCCGGCCAGGAGTTGTAATCTGAAAACAGAAGTTGGATATCTCCTGTCGTTGTCGAGATATTCGGGTTTTAAAGTTGAAAATCGCTAACCCTAACCCCCCCCTGGGCGCCGTAACCCTAGCTATAGGAAATAACGGTCGAAACATGACAAACTTGGTATCACCGGAAAGCCCTCCCGGCCAGGAGTTGTAATCTGAAAACAGAAGTTGGATATCTCCTGTCGTTGTCGAGATATTCGGGTTTAAAGTTGAAAATCGCTAACCCTAACCCCCCCCTGGCGCCGTAACCCTAGCTATAGGAAATAACGGTCGAAAACTGACAAACTTGGTATCACCGGAAAGCCCTCCCGGCCAGGAGTTGTAATCTGAAAACAGAAGTTGGATATCTCCTGTCGTTGTCGAGATATTCGGGTTTTAAAGTTGAAAATCGCTAACCCTAACCCCCCCTGGCGCCGTAACCCTAGCTATAGGAAATAACGGTCGAAACATGACAAACTTGGTATCACCGGAAAGCCCTCCCGGCCAGGAGTTGTAATCTGAAAACAGAAGTTGGATATCTCCTGTCGTTGTCGAGATATTCGGGTTTAAAGTTGAAAATCGCTAACCCTAACCCCCCCTGGCGCCGTAACCCTAGCTATAGGAAATAACGGTCGAAACATGACAAACTTGGTATCACCGGAAGCCCTCCCCGGCCAGGAGTTGTAATCTGAAAACAGAAGTTGGATATCTCCTGTCGTTGTCGAGATATTCGGGTTTAAAGTTGAAAATCGCTAACCCTAACCCCCCCTGGGCGCCGTAACCCTAGCTATAGGAAATAACGGTCGAAACATGACAAACTTGGTATCACCGGAAAGCCCTCCCGGCCAGGAGTTGTAATCTGAAAACAGAAGTTGGATATCTCCTGTCGTTGTCGAGATATTCGGGTTTAAAGTTGAAAATCGCTAACCCTAACCCCCCCCTGGCGCCGTAACCCTAGCTATAGGAAATAACGGTCGAAACATGACAAACTTGGTATCACCGGAAAGCCCTCCCGGCCAGGAGTTGTAATCTGAAAACAGAAGTTGGATATCTCCTGTCGTTGTCGAGATATTCGGTTTAAAGTTGAAAATCGCTAACCCTAACCCCCCCTGGCGCCGTAACCCTAGCTATAGGAAATAAACGGTCGAAACATTGACAAACTGGTATCACCGGAAAGCCCTCCCGGCCCAGGAGTTGTAATCTGAAACAGAAGTTGGATATCTCCTGTCGTTGTCGAGATATTCGGGTTTAAAGTTGAAAATCGCTAACCCTAACCCCCCCTGGGCGCCGTAACCCTAGCTATAGGAAATAACGGTCGAAACATGACAAACTTGGTATCACCGGAAAGCCCCCCGGCCAGGAGTTGTAATCTGAAAACAGAAGTTGGATATCTCCTGTCGTTGTCGAGATATTCGGGTTTTAAAGTTGAAAATCGCTAACCCTAACCCCCCCTGGCGCCCGTAACCCTAGCTATAGGAAATAACGGTTCGAAACATGAACAAACTTGGTATCACCGGAAAGCCCTCCCGGCCAGGAGTTGTAATCTGAAAACAGAAGTTGGATATCTCCTGTCGTTGTCGAGATATTCGGGTTTTTAAAGTTGAAAATCGCTAACCCTAACCCCCCCTGGCGCCGTAACCCTAGCTATAGGAATAACGGTCGAAACATGACAAATTGGTATCACCGGAAAGCCCTCCGGCCAGGAGTTGTAATCTGAAAACAGAAGTTGGATATCTCTGTCGTTGTCGAGATATTCGTGTTTAAGTTTAAAATCGCTAACCCTAACCCCCCTGGCGCCGTAACCCTAGCTATAGGAAAATAACGGTCGAAACATGACAAACTTGGTATCACCGGAAGCCCTCCCGGCCAGGAGTTGTAATCTGAAAACAGAAGTGGGATATCTCCTGTCGTTGTCGAGATATTCGTGTTTAAAGTTTTAAAATCGCTAACCCTAACCCCCCCTGGCGCCCGTAACCTAGCTATAGGAAATAACGGTCGAAACATGACAAATTGGTATCACCAGAAAGCCCTCCCGGCAGGAGTTGTAATCTGAAAAAGAAGTTGGATATCTCCTGTCGTTGTCGAGATATCGTGTTTTTAAAGTTTGAAAATCGCTAACCCTAACCCCCCCTGGCGCCGTAACCCTAGCTATAGGAAATAACGGTCGAAACATGACAAACTTGGTATCACCGGAAAGCCCTCCGGCCAGGAGTTGTAATCTGAAAACAGAAGTTGGATATCTCCTGTCGTTGTCGAGATATTCGTGTTTAAAGTTGAAATCGCTAACCCTAACCCCCCTGGCGCCGTAACCCTAGCTATAGGAAATAACGGTCGAAACATGACAAACTTGGTATCACCGAAAAGCCCTCCCGGCCAGGAGTTGTAATCTGAAAACAGAAGTTGGAAATATCTCCGGTCGTTGTCGAGATATTCGTGTTTAAAGTTAAAATCGCTAACCCTAACCCCCCCTGGCGCCGTAACCCTAGCTATAGGAAATAACGGTCGAAACATGACAAACTTGGTATCACGGAAAACCTCCCGGCCAGGAGTTGAATCTGAAAACAGAAGTTGGATATCTCCTGTCGTTGTCGAGATATTCGTGTTTTAAAGTTTAAAATCGCTAACCCTAAACCCCCCTGGCGCCGTAACCCTAGCTATAGGAAATAACGGTCGAAACATGACAAACTTGGTATCACCGGAAAGCCCTCCGGCCAGGAGTTGTAATCTGAAAACAGAAGTTGGATATCTCCTGTCGTTGTCGAGATATTCGTGTTTAAAGTTGAAAACGCTAACCCTAACCCCCCCTGGCGCCGTAACCCTAGCTATAGGAAATAACGGTCGAAACATGACAAAACTTGGTATCACCGAAAAGCCCTCCCGGCCAGGAGTTGTAATCTGAAAAAGAAGTGGATATCTCCTGTCGTTGTCGAGATATTCGTGTTTTAAAGTTTAAAATCGCTAACCCTAAACCCCCTGGCGCCGTAACCTAGCTATAGGAAATAACGGTCGAAACATGACAAACTTGGTATCACCGAAAACCTCCCGGCCAGGAGTTGTAATCTGAAAACAGAAGTTGGATATCTCTGTCGTTGTCGAGATATTCGTGTTTAAATTTAAAAATCGCTAACCCTAACCCCCCTGGCGCCGTAACCCTAGCTATAGGAAATAACGGTCGAACATGACAAACTTGGTATCACGGAAAGCCCTCCCGGCCAGGAGTTGTAATCTTTGAAAACCAGAGTTGGATATCTCTGTCGCTTGTCGAGATATTCGTGTTTTAAAGTGAAAATCGTAACCCTAACCCCCCTGGGCGCCGTAACCCTAGCTATAGGAAATACCGGTCGAAACATGACAAACTTGGTATCACCGAAAACTCCCGGTCAGGAGTGTAACTGAAACAGAAGTTGGATATCTCCTTGTCGTTGTCGAGATATTTCGTGTTTAAAGTTTAAA